>JBAIZZ010000306.1:319234-427530 GCA_037355905.1 Heliconius aoede
CCGCATGATCCTGCGTATCTGTTCCATAGCCTGGAGGTCGGGGGAGAGTCCTCCGTGGCAGCAAAAGATCTTCTCGTCAACTATTGACAATTATAATGATTAAATTAATAAAATTATTGTTAATGAATATAAAATTGTTAATTTGTTATACAGTTTATATAATCGCGAAATTTATATTGTGTTATTTTTTTAATATATCCTGCGATAACTTAGGTACCACGTCACTTGTGTGGAAACGTTAGAATATATAATAATAATAATAATAACTAACGTTACATGATTAATGATGTCTGTAGGAATATTAGAAAGCTGAATATTTGTCATATATAATACAATTCTCAATTATTTCCATTTGACCATACAAACAAAGCCGTCTCCTCTTCAGCAGAACCACCACCGAGCCGGTGGTAGCTTCCTATATATAAAAACTGACGATGCGTATATATCTATGTAACTTGACGATTACCGTAATGGCCTAGTTAAATAAAGAATATTTTGATTTTAAAAGCCAAATTCTCTTTAAATTAACTAACATTACCAAAATCAACATATATTTAAAACAAAAAGCCCTTAAAACATATTTCATTTATCATCTATAACAGCCGGACCTATCATAAAACACTTTTATCAGTCCAACGATATCTCACTGATAACAGCAAGTAGTAAACAAGTGCACGGACGCATGCAGTGCGGTCAAGTCACCGGCGCCGGCTGTGCGGCGGTGGCGGCGGCGGCCGCGTGCCACTGCATTCTACTAGTAGATATGTATGTATGTTTGTGCGACGCTAGAGCGGAACGGCGTCGTTGATAACCTAATATGTCAATTGTCTAGAAACTTATGATAATGATGTGTTTAGAACTTTCTATTTGCAAGATGTCATCAGACATACTGGTCAAGAAATTTGATAATTTTCAGTTTTATTTTAAATGGGGAATGGAGTGTCTTCACACTGGGTAACACTGTTCTCTCCACGTACTCGGGACTGTATCGACTACAATATCTGATACTATAAATTGTCTACACATGTAAAAATTTAAATCATTAATAATTAATTCAATAATTTGAAGCAGACGAATAAGGGATTCTATTCCAACTAAATTTACAATTAACATTTCAATACAAAATGAACAGAAATTCCACAAGAATAAGGCTGTCACCATTTCACTAAGTGGTTAGTTATAATAGATAATGAACTTTTTACTACGTGTTGGTCTGGCACAACCGTTACAATTACCATAAATCCAACATTAAATGAGCTTTAAGGGGTCGTTTCTCAGACCATTAGCTAAGTTGTTCGGATTAATTTTATTTCTTTTAAGATCATGTAGCTTTAGCTTTTAACGTAATAAGCAGAGGGTAGGCTAGGAGGCTTTATCCCGCTAACATCAAGATAAGCAGAGAACCCTAGTGTTAAGACACTCCGTTCACCACTGTCCGGTGAATTTTTCGAGGCATTACGTACTGAGTGGTAAAACTCAACGCCGGGTTTTTACCTTGGTCACCCAGATCGATGAAATAATAATGTACTACCTCGAATGGGGATCGAACCCATAACCGTTGCGTTATGGGTTCGATCCCCACGGCTTGGACTCAAATCAAATTAATTTAAATATATATTATTATCAATAGCACAGCTACACTCAAGGATTTTTGAAATACCCTACGATAGCATCAATCAATTTAATCTTCGAGACAAAGAGATCGATATTCGCGACGCAGAGCCAAAGTTCAATGATCGATTTAAAAGAATAGGCAACCAATTGCGCAAAAGCATACTATATATATATATATATTATTAATGAGCTGTACCAGTTTACTTTGAAAATATCTCACATGTCTGACTTTATATAGAGGTAATTGACAGTATTTTACTTAATTTCTTAAAATTTCTTGTACTTTTGACGTATTTAAATGCCGTGTCAGCTTTATATAAAAAATCGGGGAATTCGAAAATAACTATGAAAGACATAAATTAAGGACAAAAGTAATTTACTTGTCAAAGCAATTTTACTTTATTAAATTCTCTGGAAATTTATTACGCATACACAGTACAACGAACTGGAACTTAAAATAAACTTAAGAAACGAAAAATATATATGGGAAATTAGAGAATATAAATAGAGGCCGTCGTGATCCAGGGGCATAGCCCTGTGATTGTGAACGCAACGGTTGTGAGTTCGATTCCCACTCGGGGGATTGAATTATTATTTTTTATTTCCTCGCTTTATTAACGAAGCAAAGCTTAGCGTTGAATTCGGCGGAAAGTTCAGAACGGAAGTGTTTTTAATTCGAGCGGAGTTTTATAACACTAGATCACCAGGTTCTCTCTCCCTACTTTGCCATGTAGATGACACTAAAATGACAAAAAAAAACGAGAATATAAATTGAAACAAGCCGAAACTGGATACTGTATTCTATATAAAGAATTAACGTTGTCTTTAGTATAATGGTGGATAGAGCTCTACTTAAATTAAAGAGCATAATTTAATTTATTTTCCAAAATAAGTTTTAGTTTCTTAGTTTCAACGTACCTACGTGTATATAGTCCTGATTGGATGTAGTAAACTGTAGAACAATCACTCTATGTAAATAAATTTATTATGTAATTATGTAAACAAGCGACTGAACTGTGACGGAGGCCAAGGACGGAGGAGGGTAAATATTTGCAATCGAGAGAGGCAGATCGAGAGTTTGAATGTTAAGATGATGTATATATATTATAGAGCTAGAATTTATCAAGAATCTTAATAAAAAATATAAATTTTTTTAAACATTTACTTGGTGTTTTTGTATACTTTTATTTTTATGGTTGGTTATGGTTTTATGTAATTTTTGCACTTAAGATTGATAGATTTTAACATTTTTATACATTTATACACTAGTAGCTTCTTTTTCCCACATAGAGGGGTTGGCAGAAAACCTAGTGTTTAAAATACAAACTTGTAACAAACAATCGTAGGTCGACAGATCCGTCACCCACCTTTAACTAAGATAATAAAATATCTAAAATATAGATAAAATATTCTTATGGTATACCAGGAAATACACTAAAATAAGATACTTGCAAAGTAAACGAGATAAGATCGATAGGTGTTATCATCCAACAAGACAAAATACTCGGACAAAAATTTATTTTAGAATTTTGAATGAAGTATTCAAATATTTATAAAACTGATAATGTTAAAGGATTGATGACTTTTCATCTTACATGGCCTTACTGTGACCGCCAAATCTAAAAACAAATATCGATATCCGTTTGTAAATAATTTAAAACAAAACGTGCATAAATTACAAAAAAAAATGTATAAGTTGTAATAATTATTAATAATTATTTTTTTATATATTTCGAGTTTAGTGTTAAGTGTAAATGTCCCATTAAGTCACTTTCCCCCATTTTCCATTGAATTCCCAAGGCATTATGTAAAAAGCTAACGTTTAAAGCTCACTGCACTACGACAACAGTTTCCCAATCTTAGGGAGGATCAACAAACACATAGGCAGCTAATGTAGCTATTTGTATGACGTCAATACAAACGTACCGAGGCTAACTTTAGCCGCTTCCGTGACAGCTTGGGCCAAACGTGATCCACACGTGCGCGGGAAGCTTAATTACTGACGTTAGAAAATATTTCCTTTTCAAATTACATAGTATTTTACTGAATATTTATAAATATTTCAGCTTCACGCTGTGCCCCGCAGATAGCAAGGTAGGCAGAAGGAACCTAATGTTGAGCGTTCCCCATTGTCAGGTCTGGAGGTACTGAATGATGAGTGGAAGAACTCGACGACAGGGAAATATATTAATAACTGTTTTATTTTGAATTAACTAATGCAATATCTATAGTATTTAGTGTGGCAAGCAAATCACTTCATTGTTATATAATAATTCGAAAACAAGCGTAAACCTACGTTATTTAAATATCTTTAAATCATTAACTAAGAATCGATTTTCCTACATATTAAAATAATAAAAGAAATAAACATTAAACATGTAACATCCGCAAAGAGAGACATCGAATCAGGATGCTATACATGAGATGGCATGAAGACGATCATTGTTTACTCGGCGCGACGGATATTGACATCAGCGTGAGGTGTGCACTGTATAATGTATGTATTATATAGAAAAGTAGTGAATGTATTATTACTTTGTAATTTCGCTCTGATGGCGAGGTAGAGCGTTGACAAAGCTGGGAACTGAAAATTTATTTCAGCTTCACGCTTTATCCCGAAGTGTAAACAGAGGGAAACTAAGACACTACGTTCATCACTTTCCCCCCCAATTTCGATATTTTGCGTGTTGAGTAACGGAACTCAACACCGCGCTGTCTCACAATAAAACAAGAGTAACTAAAATAACTAAATAATCAATAACTATAACAACCACAAAAACTAAGAACACCAATAAATACAAAAGGGGAATGGTATCCAACATAGTATGTGTACGGAAGTGTTCCTACCTATAAACGTTTACCTACTCAAGACAATGGCACTCTCAAGTCGAGGAGGCAACAATTGAACTGAGAACTATGGAGTATTATATGATACATGAGAGTTTTCTATGGAAAATTAATCTGTTAACAGTTTTTTAAAGTAGCTTTAAGCTGTACACATAGAAGGGAAGAAAGAGGGAACCTAAGAATCTAATATTAAGACACTCCGTTCCCGTTAAGAAAGTTCCGTTGCACACTTTCCGCTGAATTCTGGAGGTATTGCCTCGTTAACGGACCGAAAAAAAATTAAATATTTAATTTCCTCAAGTAAGACTCAATCTCACAACTTAACTCGTTTTCAGTTAAAAAATCATAATATAGATTTCATTGTCTCGGGTGGAAATCAAACCCACAATCTGTCGCGGTTACAGTCGTACTGCTCTGTACCCCTGCGCCACGACTTGCCTCAAAATTTAAACAATAAACACAGAAACGTTATGAAATAATAGAATTCGCTAAGTTTCTTTACTTAGAAGCATTAAATGTAATACCTAGGAATAATTATACCTAAGGCTAATCCTTCGTCAAATCGAATAAGCTGAGAATTGTGCTGACACATTTAGGTCACAAGCTAGATCTGAGTCAGGTACAATGGGCTATTACAACGAAATAAATAACCAAGTGCAAGAAATAAATATCTAAAAAAAAATTCAAATATCAAGTTAAGTTACAAAATAAGTTCCCGAGATGAGCGCGTTCAACCAAACACATAATAACACGAGATATGCAAAAATTCACACAGATATACTCGATATCTTAGTAAGCTAACCGCAATCAGGTAAAATAAAAACCGCAAGGCGCGTCTATATTTCAAGGCAAGATTTCTTGAGAAACGGTATTAGATATACATACATACATACAAAACATAACTTAATTACACTGAAATAATAAGGAAGTCTGCAGAATTTTAACCTCTATCGATATCTTCGTTGAAAACCTTCATTTTTATCTTACAATTATATATTATTTATTTATTTTGGAATCATATCTATACTAATTGATCGCACTAATCTCAGGAACTCCTGGTTTGAGTTTTAATGTCAGCCCGGGGACATAGAATGTTCAGTCTTACCTATTTCTATATGAACACGAAAGGCGAAATTATTGGTAAAAACAAAGAAAAATAAGAAACAAAGTATTTCTGTAGCATTTCTCTCTCTCTCTCTCTCATTCTCTAACAATTAAAAATGAAAACGGTATTTTAAATATTTGACAATCTTAATTCACAGAATGCATTCGAAAGACTTAAACAATTTTTATAAAATATGTATACTTTAATTGTTACAAAAATAATTTAACATTACCAATTGTACTTTTAAACCAAGACAACCTGATGCTTAATGTCTCATACAAAATGTAGACATCAAGCAACGGAAGTGAAAGAATTAGAGCAGAGAAGGGACATACATGCACACATCAAATATCTCGGCAACCTTACACAAACCTTGTGTACCAATTAGCGACAGTTTGTAAACCTTGAGAGAGTAAGGCTTTTATATGTGGATGTATGGAGATAATTACAAATTTCAATTAGTTAATTGCTCTAAGGTTGTATGTATATCACCGGAAATAATTAGGATTTTTGGACATAACTTTTCGTACGAAAATATAGTTTGTAAATAATAAAAATAACATTATAGAAAATTTTTATAAATATGACATCACCGAAGTAGTGGGTCAAGTGGACATTGTCTGTCTATATAGAAATTACTACTGTCTGTCTGTGAACAAGGACGGCACTGATGACATGAATTATAAAAATATCATTAAATTCAACATGCAACGCCTCCAGAATTTAATGTGAGTCGAGTGTCTCAACTCGAGGTTCCCATGTTTCCTTCTGCCTACCCTGCACTGGTCGAGATACAGCGTGAAGCCAAAAGAGAAGGTAGCTAAGTGTATTAAATACAAACTCGTGGACGACTAGTGCGTTCAAAGTAAGTAGGTATATATATAATACAATATTACTATGACATAACCCAGACCACTGTCATAAATAAAGTTTTCTCTTGGAATGATTTGCGAATACAAATCGTGCAATGTGAACGGCACCGCTATTTATCTGAATAATGAATAACAATTCAGCGAAAGTAACGTTTCGTCGTCGAATCGTATACGTAACGTAAAAATATGTAAACAATACTAGTTAAACTAATATGGTTTAAGTATTACAACATTACAATAGAATAGTATTTTTTTTTCTAGCTACACGCTGTATCCCGCATGGAGCAGGTTAAGAAACTCTTCTCCTCAACTTTTTACCGATTTCTGGATTCTGGCGGGAACTCGATTCAATTATAACGGAATCCAAGTACAAGGTTAATACACATTCAACGATTGACTGTGACTCACTCAGTCCAGAAACTTCAATCGAGACTAAATATATGAGAATATCATCATCACCACATGTTTCCTTGGACAAGCAACACAACAATACATCGTAAAACTAAAAAAAAAAATTAAATAGTTAATTTATCGAGAAAGACTGTAGATTATATTGCATCACGCTAAACCATTTACATGTAACCCACTTTACTTACGACTAGAATTACCTCGAGCACTTAAAATGCATGACAAATCCATAACTTTTATTTATTTCCTTCGTTTTCCTAGTTCACCGACGAAGACGCAAATCGAAGTTTATATTATAGTATTAAAGTCAACAGTATCAGTGCCATAAAGAAAAAAAAATTAAAACAGTAAATTTAAGTACAGTACCTACAGAAAAAGTAAATATAAAAAATTAAAGGCTTAATAAATAGATTTAATAAATAATGACTCAAGTTTTTCATTCAGAGTACAGCCTGTTACGCTTTTAATCTCAAGATTTTCGCCCACATTTCTACCTTGTGCCTTTACTTACTTTGAAAAGTCCTCTTAATTCCTGACCTAATTTGCTAACCCTACTTCTCATATTGTACAAAATTAGGATTGTTCTCAATGCGTAGGCGTGACGTAGACGTAAATAGCGGCGCCGTAACCAAAATATTTTATATACATTTGTTTTAGATTGTTTGTTTTGTATTTTTAAATTTGTTATTTATTTTTAGATTGGCTAACACCTACAGTGACGCCAGTGTAGCCACGCCACAGGTACCTACCTACCTCGATGAGCTACAGTGACTTCAAATTGAAACATTCTTTATGTGTTGGACAGTCAAGGGACTATATCCAACACATCGAGGAGGGCTTTAGAATACATCACATAACATCAGGTGATGGACCACTAGTTTCAGAGATTAGCGCGTTCAACCGAATAAACTCTTCAGCTTTATCATATCACTAGAGAAATAAGTATGTAGATCTATAGGTTTGTCTTAATCTTAAAAACTCTTTACAAAATATTGTTAATAATTACATAATACATGCTATTTCAGGTACGTTTACTTTACAGTCAAAAAAATTATTAGTAATTAATTTGTTCTCCTCAGTGGATTGGAACCCACAATAATCGTTATATTGAAGCATTGTTTTCACTTACGCTATAAACAAAATTCTTTAATAAAGTATCAGAAACAGGTCACTCAGATGAACGGTTTCATTAAAATCCCGATTAAAACGGTCTCCTCTTAGCTGTTTAAATATTCGACGTATTGCGCCTCTATAGATGAATGATTTAATTTATATTTTTTATAAACTTAAAGACTAATTATCTAATTAATAACAATAAAACATTTTGTTTATATTAATATATTGCATTTTTTAAGCTTCACGCTGCATCCCACTTTCTGCCGAATTCTAAATGCATTGCGTGTTGAGCGGCGAAACTCAACACCGCGCTTTGTCTAGACATCACATGAGAGAAGTGTACTCGCACCACAGAAGCAACACGTCTAATCTAGATATCCACATATATAAATTGAACATACAGGAAAACAATAGTTCGTATCCGCAACACTAATTGTATAATATTTACAATCATGTTGTCGCGTGAGGTTGTCTGTTTGTATGAGAACATCACGATAGCGACGCAGATCTACCTATAAATAAATAACTATATATATATTTTTAGCGTCACGCTGTACTCCGCATAGACTATAAACACCTGGAGACCTGGAGACACTTCATACCCCATTTTCCACAAAATTCAGGAGACTCACGTTCCACGCCGCATATTGCCTTGACACCAGCGAAGAAATGAAAGTATGAAATATGTAAATAACTAATGATATCTGTTTGTATGAAAACAAATAAATTAAATTACATATGGATACATTCACTTTAAAATATTTTAACATAATATTAGCACTTGCTTTGTTGGCATGTTATAACAAGGAAAAATGGCAAATTAGCACTGTGAAATGAACTGTATGTCTTGAATTTTTCATACCCAGCGTCTGGACGCTCGCCAAACTTCGCGACGACCCCCTATTTACATGATCAGGTGTCGAGATTGTCTTTGCAGTTTATAGTTAGTCTTTTAGATTCAAACAACTTAAATTTGTACCTTTTTTGTATGTTTCTTATAAAATATATATTTGTGTATCCAGTATGTAGGAGGAGAGTAGGCATAGGGAACCTGCTGTTAAGACATTCCGTTCCCCACCATGGGTCGAATTATAGAGACATTACGTTTGGAGAATGTGTCGCCCATCGAACCCCACGACCGTCGAGTTCAGTCACAAAATAACACGTTAAAACTGTGCCTACCCTACTATAGGCGGGATAAAGAGTGAAATATAAAAAGATATATTTTGACAGCGCACACGACAAAAAATATCTCAAAAATAAGAACAGCAAAATAAAATTCAAGAAAAAGACACAGAAAACTGAACTAGAATTGAAACTAGAATAAAGCGAATGCGAAATGGATAAACTTTTTGTAAATTCACAAAGATGGAGCCTACAATTACTGTGCCATTATTTTATTACAAGTAAGGGTTAACCTTTTAAGAATGACTAAGAGGAAGCCTTTTTAATATAATAACCCATAAGCTTCGTCCGCTTAGAGAACGTTATGCCTGTAATAATAAATTTTAGATCTATTTGTGTTTATTGTATGTAAACGAGACTGGAAGATATTTCATATTGTCATATATAAAACCGTTAAAAAAATCTGATTTTACTTTCAACATAAAATAAATGACATTTATGATTATTAAAATATATTTTTAGTAATAAGAAAATAAATAAGAACAAGAAGGAATAAAAAATGTAATATATAATGAATAATAAAAGTCTATATGTACATAATAGTGCCCAATCTATTGTTAAAACACTACATTCCCCGTGAGATAGGTACACCTCTAATTTGGAAGAAAATAGAAATATTAAATATTTCATTCCCCCCCGAGTAACTATCGAACCTACGACCACCGCGATCACACTCACACGCTTGTGCCCCTGCGTCCCGACCAACATTAGACTAAATATAACAAAAATTAAATGTAAAGACATGTTTACAAGATAATAAAAAAACTATTCTAATCATAAAATCAAGAACCATCCCACCCTAATACAGAGCTAGTCTTGTCTCCGCGTCACAAATAGAATGTCAGTCAACGCGGTCGAACCTTGAACCGTTCAGAATTTACGGCATCCAGGGAACGGTACGTCATGCGGTTAGTTAGGTAATGCTGGTGTCACTTATTTTAAGTCGTATAAAATGTTTCGTTTTCACGCTCTATCCCGCATACGGCACGTTACTAGATTGCCCAGGTAAAGGAGAACTTAATGACAAGACACTGTGAATTTAACCACAATCCACAAATAAATAAACAAGATTATAACAATTATAATCTAATATATATTGTCGTCGAGTTCCACCGCTTAACACGCGATGCCGGCAGGCCTACTCTGCTGCGTGCGGGATAAAGCGTGAAGCGGATCTAATTTATTACATATTCAATCAAATCAACAAAACCCTCACAACTCCACTCCAATCACATAACTATATACATACCTACAAAGTAAATAATCTATTTCCGGCGTATTGTACGGCGTTTACGCCCTTGAACTGTCGCGAACACGCCCCGTAACAAATCACCCAGATTCGACCCAGAAAATTAGGCCTTGGAGTGAAAAGTTAGAGTTGTGATTCTATATCGAGATATTAAATTAAACAAAGATAGTCGCAGGTTTGGTTCTCAATCAATATCATTTTTGTGTCTGGTATCACTGTATCCGAGAGAACATTGGAACCTAGTGTTAAGACACTGCCAATCCATTGAGACTGTGTTGAGTGGCGGAACTCAACGAATAGAAATATTAGTGTTTTATTTGTATTAAGTAATACTCAGGGAAAAAGATATAACAGAGTGATGCATCTCTAATTTTTCTCTAGTCACCTTGAATGATACGGGAAATAACTAGGTCAGTATAGTTTAAGAGACACCGTCAAACATTTTAGACGTCAATTTTCTTAAGAAAAAATATTAAAAAATTTTGTTATTTTAATTAAAAACATTTTTTAGATCTATATATATAACATGACTAGTGAAATAAATTAAATATGTTACGAAAGATTATTTATATTAAAAAATAATGATATAACCTTGATCTGGTTGACTACACATACACACACACATTGTTTTTTCAGCTTCAAGCTGTATCCCGCACACAGCAGTGTAGGCAGAGGGAAACTCGGTGTTAAGACACTCCGTTCCCCACTATACATACATGCAACGTCCAATTTAAGAAGAGAAAGACGAATAAGATAAAGTATTCTATAAAAAAAATAATACATCTTGATGGATTTAGTAATATAATTACTTTGTAGGCAGAAAAAACTTGGGAACTTTACGTTAAGACACACCGTTGCTTACGTGACACTTCCTGTCTCTATATATTGATTGAATTATTTTTTTTTAAAAAATAGATAAATTTTATTCAAAATAGGGGGGGGATTGCATGTTTAATTTTTTGAACGTAAAATAATTTACCACCAGTTCAATAAAGTTAATGCCAATTAATAATGATTTCAACATACTTCTTTTTAAAAAAAAACCCATAATAAAACTATACTACAATCAATACTAAGTTAGGCTTAACAGATGTGTACACAAATAGAATCCACCGTCAGGACATTGCGTTCTTAATTTTCTGCCTAAATTCTATGTATTGCTTAGAGTGGCGGTAGTCAAACTGCACTTAGTCTCGCCAGAAGGAATTAAATCAAAATAAATCTCGCCCTCATTGTGGACCGAACCCACAACCATCACGCTGCCGCGCACCAAAAAAACGCTGGACTATTGCGCGAAAATGGTGGAAAATTTACAAGTAGCTATTACGTAAACCAGCCCGTTTATGAAAAACAACGTATACGTGATAAAACGTAAAGAAAAAAAAACTCAAAATATGAAAACGTAACAATGGATTGTATTACCATTGTACTGAAAGACCTTCGTTTTAATTAACGGGATATACGAACCCGCTTTGACTAGAAAGTTTCCAGCCTTTCGATACAAGTGTCAGATGAATATAAAGATTTTTTTTAAAACTTAAGTTCATAGGATACGATAGATAAAAGATAGCGAGATTTGAACCGGCTCCTCTTGGAAACCGTCCAAGTTTCGTTAGTGTGGTATGACACTTTAAAAATGTTACACAAAAAGATAACACGATGTATGTAATTAAGACCTAGCAATTAATTAATTTTAATTAGATGCGAACTAAATAAATAAATATTTTTTACGTTTTTTTGCTAATTATCGTACTCTCGCTTTTGTTTGCAGATTAATTTTTCGCGTGGTAAAATAAAAATAACTATTAGTTTCGGCGTTGAGTTCCGGCAATCAACACGCAATGTCTCGAGAATTCACCGAAAGTGAATTAATGTTATAATAATAGGTTCCTTGCTATGTGCTGGACATAGACCAATTGGCCAGTTTCTCCATCCAAAATATATATTTAAACAAACAGTTAAATATTTAAACGACAACATTAAATTACGACTAAAGCTAAGTAAGTAATCGAAGACGAAATTGTAATTCTACCTTCGTTGAAAGAGGGGCGGGTCGTGCGCAAACTGAGGTTTTGTACATACACTAGATCCCCTAGAATCATCAATCAAATCAGTAGATTACCATGAACCATGGGGACATAATAACTTCTAAAAAACATACTTTGCAACAAAACTTTTAATTTCAAAATAATTCGATAACCAATTTATATTTCCTCGAGTACAATTTAAATGGTTTCACAATATATATTTCATGAATCCATTAAAGACACTATAGTCATAAATTACGACAAATTGCCGAATCGGATATTTTCGTCGGTCATTCATCATTCATACTTAAATATTTCAACAAATAACATTTCCTCTTATTGTATTGTGAGTAATGGCGTTTTTTTTAATATCATATATTTTTCTTTTTTTGATCAATGTATTTTTGAGGCCGCCGTGGCGCAGGCGCATACGCGTCCGTCTGCCTATAAGGGATACAACCAGATAAACCAGAGAAAAATACGGAAACCACAACCAAAACTACATATATTGACAAAACCCAAAAGTATTTATTTCCATGGCACACATGTCGTTATGACAATAAAAAAAAAACTACTATCCACCGCTTTCTCGCATAACTCCCGAGATAATAACAAAAATAATCATTTGTAGTGGGTATTTTATGTAACTAGTAAAAACACGTTTTTTATTGAAGTCCACATTGGTAAACCTAGTGTTAAAAAAACTAATATTTTTTCCGCTTTACGTAGCATTCAACGTTCAGCAGGGCAATTCGAGAAAATGAAATATGCAATATTTTCAATTCTTCGTTCTGGCGTCGATGTAAAAGCACGGCGTTGAGTTCCACACTCAATATGCAATGTCTCCAGAAATCAGCGGAAAGTGGGAAGCGGAGTGTCTTAATACTCCGTCTGCCTACCCTGCTACCTGTGGGATCCAGCGTGAAGCTTGTTATTATGTCACAAACAAACAATTTGTTTACAAGAAAAGATGGCAATATTTGTGGCGTTTGGCCTTGATCTATTAATTAAGTGAAGCGCGTTTAATTGTATTATATAGACAATACCTTTCTAGGCCTTGAAGCCTTTAGATCTTGGCGCATTTACTAATATCGTTAAAAAAATTGTATTCTTATATTTTTATTTTTACCCGGTTTCTCTGTCTTTTTTTACTTACCGCCCGAATT
This sequence comes from Heliconius aoede, assembly GCA_037355905.1. Taxonomy (NCBI): domain Eukaryota; kingdom Metazoa; phylum Arthropoda; class Insecta; order Lepidoptera; family Nymphalidae; genus Heliconius; species Heliconius aoede. The sequence goes on from JBAIZZ010000306.1 coordinate 332,824, forward strand.
CGAGACATTGCGTGGTAAATGGCGTGGTAAAAAATACAAAATATAATACTCTAAAAAAAATCTAACTAAAAACTTAGCCCGGAACTTAGTTATAATATGTAAATCAAAAATGGCACAAAATTAGTGTTGAAAAGCTAAAAAACAAAGAAATTGTCATGATATATTCACTACACGACTTTTCTCTTAGTAAGCTAGGCCGAGAGGCGGGATACAGCGTGAAGCTTATTTGATTTGATCAAAACGTATAAATTGAATCGATTGTAATATAAATATCGCTATCGTACTGTATCGATTTCAATAATTAATAACCAGATGGAATCGAATTGCCTAATTAACGTAAAAGAAAATATTTAAAACGACAACGTTAGATCGAATGCGTATGTGAAAGAACCGCGACATCCGCCATATGTGTTGTCAGTGAGGGGTTATAGAAAAAAACTCATAGCACTAAATGATGATCGAATCTACAACCATCGTATTTTCTATCAAGCTTGTAACCACTGTACATCAATGGCTTCAATATTCGTGCAATTTTCCAGTATAAAATTCACATATGAAATATAAGACTTGGTAAGTCAACCCTGTCAGTGCCATGGGGAGGGGGACATCGACCTCCCCTTTTGTAGTAATAGTATAGTAAGTATTAAATACACTGCAGTGCTTTATGCATATACACTACCGGTGGAAAGTTTGAGACCACAATGAAAAAAAAATATTAATATATATACAAGTCTTTGATAACTTGAGTAGAGTCGCTATTTGACGTTCAGATTTGTTTTCATTAAGGAGAACAATGATGGCAGATCGCGTTTCAACACTAATTAATTTCCGAAACTTTTCCGATTTTAAAGATGACTACAGAACTGTAGGAATCATTAATATTTTTTTTTACAATCGATTTGTCGGGATACCTCTTCCGCCTAACATTACAGTTTGGATACAATGTTTATTTATTCTCTGTTCCTTGGCTTCTATACATGAGAAAAAGCTTTCGAGCAATCTCTATGAACAATAGAAAATGTGCAGGTTACTTTTTATCATCAACAACATTTTGTAAAATATTTTCTCACAATAAAAGTTTTTATTAGTGGCCTCAAACTTTTGACCGGTAGTGTACATACGAAAAGGTCACCTAAATAACTTTAGTAATATACTTTTTTATTATTTTCTTGCAAAATTGTTTAACGTATGACGTATTTGAACATAAACTGTGTTGTTTGTTGACTGTAAAAGATTTTAGTGTTGTCTTAAAATCAACTTCACAGATTTGGAAACTCTTATCTATATATATAAAAACAAATGTCTGTTCGTGTGGCTGTTCGCTATAGAGTCCGAAACTGCCAAGTCGATTGGCGTGGAATTTCGAGCAGTTTTTCCCTGGCTTTCCGGGATGGTTATGGGTTAATTTTACAAGGATTTTAAAACCAATCGACTGCCACACGAATGAAAGAACCAAAGTGTATGGAAAAAATTATATAACCAACTTACATAACAGCGAATACAAGACATTATTATTAAACAGTTTATTCACGTTTTAAAAACACATCGCACCGTTGCATTTATTAATTTTGATATAATATAAAATAAGTCATATTATTATTTTTTCAGCTTAACGCCATATCCCGCAAATAGGAGGGTAGGCAAAGAGAACTTAGTGTTAAGACACTAAGTTCGCTACTTTCCGCAGAATTTGAGTTGTGTTGTTATTGTTTTGGAACTCAATTAAAATGTTACGTTTACGGAAAAACGCAGCCAGAGCAAAAAAAAATTAATAAATAAAAAAAATATTGTTTATCCCGAGTGGCGTTCGAACCTACTACCATCGCGTTTAGTCACATGCTTGTCCTACAACGCCATGACGACATCATAAATAACAGTAAACAAAACGCATCTGTTTATTTCAACTCCAAGTCTAGACACAATCAACGTCCTTGCGGTTACGTGGACAATGGTGACTGTGCTCGAGCATTATCATTGGTCAGACGCATCAAAATAACTTTATTTTTTAGCTTCACGCTCTATCCCGCACATGGCAGGATAGGGAAAGGCAGCAAGTAGTAGAATCTAGCCGTCCTGGCGTAAAGGCTCAATGTTTGATTTTAAACGCGACTATGGATTGTGGGTTCGACTTCATTTTCTTTTGAAAAAAAAAACATATCACTCACCTATCGCGGCGACCGGTAAGCAGTTAAAGCAGTCCGTGAAAGTTTTCCATAACTTGATGTTGTACCTCCTTTTGCATTCGTCATAGAATCTGTGAGCAAAATGTTATTATATGAACAAACGAAGAAAATGTTCACATTATGACTATTTATCTGTGATTAGATCACAGATAAATAGTCATAATGTGAACATTTTCTTGTACAAATACAAATTCACCTTGAACCTAAACTTTTAAACTAAAAAAAATCACTGCTAGAAATATGGTACTCTTCTACAATTACTTCTTACTTCACAGGAAGGTAGGCAGAGGGAACCTAATATTAAGACATTCCCCACCCCACAGATTGAACCCACAACCAGTCGTCAACCACGTTTATAGCCACGACTGGTCTCTATATTAATCTTTCCTAAAGAATCATCAATTTTTATAATATTTCAATTAATGTTTTCCATTGAAAAATAGTAGTTTACAAGTAAATCTATTAAGAGTAGCTCACTAACTTGAGCTTTTTAATGAATTTATTCCAATATCCCCAACGAGGCATTCCATTACCGACGTTCTTCTACAGATAACTAAGTATAGAAAGAACTATTAGAAAATCGACATTCTCGACATTTTCGTGTAATGATGTTAATGTCTTAGAAAACAGTTTATTAAAGTAGTAATAAGTAGTATATTAAAACAGAAATTTTATAAGAATAAAATTGTAATTCACACTTTGTTTTTTGAACGTCAAATAATCTACCTGGCAGTTCACTAAGGTTAACGCCTCGGACCTGAGAAGAACCGACCCAAGAAACTCAGGGGACTTTTTTAAAATCAATTCTATATAATGTACAATATATTGAATTATTTGTGAAAATGATACGTTTAAAACAGACTGGACCGAAAAAATATAGCAAGTATCATGTATCAGTAAAATCCAAAATGCCTATTTAAATTCTGGATTTTTCCTGTTTGTGCGTATGTGCAAACCAAATCTCAGAAATGGCTAAACAGGCTTTCGTTATTGTACATTGGTAAACTTTAACGTTTAATTCAATCGGTTCATAAATAAAAAAAAATTAATTTCAAGGGGAAGAAGTCGGGAGCGGGTCGATATTTGTAAATATACAACTAGTGTTATCAATTAAATAACCAATATGTTTACAACTAATTGGTATTTTCCATTTAAAGCAGACTAGTTTTTCCCAATTACTCGTGTTGTATTATAATCGTTCAATGATTTGATAAGACTTTTTTGCAATTTTATTTGTTATAGATTAAAATATAATTAAATTTTGTAACTTCGCATTTTTTTTCATATATAGGCAGGGTTGGCAGAAAGAGCCTCAATTTAGTGTTAAAATATTTTTTTTCCCACTACCCGATAATTTTTCATAACATTAAGTGACGCGGAGTTCAACACCGCACTTTGCCACCAGAGCGAGCTAGCTACGCCACGGAATAACTTCCTATAGACATGTATTATCGATTGTTTTCCATATAATCAAGTTAACAAATGTATTCTAGCTATAAACATAAAACTAATTAAATTGCCGTCGTCGTCGTAAAAGCTGTCTCATATACAAACTTGTATACAACTACTATACTCGATTAAGAGCATACGAAGCCTTTTCTCCTATATAGATTTATTAATAGCCTAGTGATAAATCGAGGGCAACAATTTTTATACTGTCAAAGCAATTGTTGCAGGTTCGATTCTTACTCGAAGGGATGAATTATTTTCAATTTCTTACTTTGGCGTTCAGTTACGCAACTCAACATGAAAAGCCACCATGTCTTGGTTGAGTGGTTGGTTACTAGGGTCTACTGGTAAAGGTACAAAAAAAAAAAGATTCATAATGTTTACTTAATTTTAAAGGCCCGTAATTATAAGCAGCTCACAACTCTGAGATCAAACTTGAGATCGATATTTAAATATCGTTGCTTTTAATGAAAACAGGAGCTCAAGATTGATCTCAGAGTCGAGACCGGTTTAAGTGAATACGGATCCAAATATAATAAGTATACATTACTTATTTCAATTACATGTAAATATTAAAGGCCGACATAATATTTTAATAGAGCCTTCAACCTATATTTAAGTACTTACCCAGTCCTAAAAACCTTTAATGGTGTCAACGTATAAACTTTATTATTAACTATGTGACCCAGTTTCACTTATCAGTACTTAATTATAGTGTCTGGACATTAGGTTTATATTATCGTGACACGTGACACCATTGAAATGTTGTGTCGAAACGTACGCAATGATTTTGGGTTCAATTCTCACTAGTATATAAATAGGTTTTTTTTTGCCTTCACGCGGTATTTTTCACATAGTAAGCAGAGGGAACTTGGAAATCGATCTTGAGATGCCGTTTTCATTCATAGATTCATAATTAATGAAAGAAAACGACTTTTCAGGATCGATCTCAGACTCGCTAGTGGTTTACAAATACACTAAGGCCAGTGTCAATACAATCCATTACGCTTTTCGTAAAATTTTTGGAGTGGCGGAACTTACCGCAAACCAATACAAAAGTTAAGATAATTTATTAGTCTAGGCTGTTGTTTATTCAAAGATCTATAATAATTTCAATAAAAAAAAACGTTAAAAGCATTTGATTCGTTCTAAACTCGCAAATTATTCCCAACGTGAGTCATGCCTACATAGTAATGGTGTAAATTGGCTCGCTTCCAAGAGGGCAATGCGTATGTGAAACTTAGTTATAAAATTTACAATCGATGGTGAATTGTGATTTAGATTTGAGCTGATGTTTTTTTTAAGCTTCACGCTGTATCCCGCAAGTAGAAGAGCAGAGGGATACTGACAACCTAGAGTTGGGTACTCCATTGACAGACAAAGTATAAGCGAAAAAAAAAGTTATGGTGAGGGAGTGCCCCCTGCACTGCCCACACAAATAAAAGAAGATTTCTCAAAACACCCAGGGGAATGGAAAAAAAAGGAATTTTCCATTTAACACCTTGTGAATGCATAAAAAAAATTAGGAGCGAATACTGGTTCAATAAAAAAAACACCAACATATAGTGGACATTCATGACCTCTTAAGCAAATTCTTTACGTTTCTAGAAGACAATCTAAATCATGAGTTCATAAATCAATTTCATTCATCATTTTCATAAAAAAAAATTATCCTTATAACACCTATCGTTCTTGAACTTCCCATTTTACCTACATTATCTATCTATATCTTATCTGAGCGAATACAAACATGTGAAGTCACCGCTCAGGTACGCCGAGTAAGTAATGCAAGGTAGTTTTATTATCCTACAATATACTATGATATTTACATTATACACTGATACGAAATAACGATTTGTCACTTGCTAAGTTGAATAAGGGTGCGGGTTTGAATCTCACTCAAATCAAGTCTTTAACAATCATTCATAGAAAACAAACAATACTATAATATTAAAATTTTATATGAATAATTGGTTCCTGAAAAATCCCGCATATAACAGGATCGGCAAAGGAAACCCCGAGTTTTTAAGAAGTTCCGTTTTCCAAAATCGAATGGGAAACAAACCCACGACCTCGAGCTTACAGTCAAACTCTGTATCACTGCACCGCGATATAAAAAACATATTTAACCCTGTCAGGCCTTACACATCGAAAAGATGGCGTGGCTTTTAACAAATGCGTAAAAAGATTAAATAAAAATGTATGATTTATTGCCTGATAATTAATTTATATCCAAATAAAAATCAGATTGCTTTGAAACAAACTAAGGAAATTATGGTTTTATTTTTCTAATTAATTTTAAAATTAATGTTATTTCTACTTAAAATCTATACTAATATTATTAACCTATTTGTTTAACTGATCGCGCTAATCTCATCAACTCAAGGCCGATCTCAGATTTGACAGGCGGCTAGATCTACACAGATAAAGACTAAACGAAATAAACATTATAATAGAGTAAATTTAAATCAAGCTAGAGCTAGAGGATTCAAAGGGTTAAAGATTACATTATACATTTGAAGGCCAGGTCAAAAGTCTGAAGGTCCCGACGGACTCATATTTAGGGTGTTCACCACAGATTAACCACAGAACTAATTACGACGCATATTTATACTAAAAATTAACTATAAAGACCAGTCTTGGAGCAGGGGCACAATGTGTGATTTTAAACGCTAAGACTTAAGAGGTTGCGAGTACGATTTCCACTCGAGGAAATGAAATAATTGAAATTTTCATTTTTGCGCTCTGGAGTCGAGAAGTTCCGTCACCATGCATGCAAAGCCTCCTGAATTGTGTAAAAACAAAAGTGACTTAATGGGAACGGAGTATCGTAACACTAAATTCCCAAGTTCCCTTTGCCAACCATGCTATGTGTGAGACAAAGTGTGACAAAAATATATAATATTCTATGGTTATAAAATTTTGACATCATATTAATAATTAAGCATATATGATACATTACATCACGTTCTATATAATCTTTGGATAAATTTAACGAGATACGCGATAAGAAGGTGCTCAATCACTTTGAATAGATTAACTTTATGAAAACAAAAGAAGAGAGAATCGTTCAACCCTCAAACGGTCGCGCGTCGTACTTTTTTTTATTAAGTTTTATTGTAAACAATTATATCTATATCAATTATATGTAATATGTTAAAACAATTTTTTTTCTATTTTTTTTAGCTTCACTCTCCTCATTTTCCGCCTAATCCTGGGAAATTGTTTTGAGTGGTGGAACTCAACGCCGCGCTTTGCGATGAGAATATTAAATATTTCATCGAATCGAATCGATAATCCAATTTAAATCTAACCCACCACAACCAGTCACGTTTACAGCCACATACTTACATATTACATTCACACATTAGCATGACACATTCAATATTGGCCATATCTCAAATAAATCAAATTACATAGAAAACAATCATAATTTTATCTTCGAAACGGAAGAGGTGCAAAAAAATTTTTTATTTGGTTAGAAAAATAGACAAACAAAGAAACAATATTATAATTTAAACAAAATGTGATTTAATTGATATTATATCTGTGTTATCTGTGAATACCGGTGACGTCATACTTTAATTCGTAAAGGTATTTGTTTATTTTTTTTAATCGATTTGTATATTGATATTTTAGTAATAGACATTAATTAATTTCAAAATAAATAGATAAAAATTTCGCTTCATAGTGAAAATGCGAAAGTAAATCTAACAGAAGATATTATCTTTTCGTGTAAAAGTTGGGAATGAGAGTCTTAATGGAAAGCGAGTGTCTTCCCAGGTTCCCTCTGCCTACCCTGCTATGTGCGAGATAAAGTCAATCTTTGGAATGTAATCAAATTGTATCCTAGTTGTAAGAGGAAGTCGATTTGGCCTTCAAAGTTACGTATCGGCGATATTGAAGGAATCTTATATAAAGACCTTTTCTGAAGGACACGGCCATGAAATATTTTATTTCTATGGATCTTAGCGTGTAGGGAAGTTGTTCATAAGAAATGGGAAAAAATGTTATAAAGAATAATTTTGTAATCACTAAAGTTAAATTTATCTTACATATTAAAAGAAATTAAGCCATTTTTTCACCATTTTCCGTCCAAAATCACATATATTATTTGCGTAATATCAATAAAAACAAATCTAAAATATTAACATTCCCTCATAGGATTCAAACTCAAAGCCTACTTAAAATCTTTAGTATCTAATACAAAATCCGATATGTTTATAAAACGAAAAAGGAGGAAATGAACCAAATCACACCAAAATGAAAACCAATATGAACTTGAAACACGAGCGGCCATCGAATGAATCAGTGTAGAGTGAGTCACACATTATTGGCTCGATCTTACAAGGGGTCATGAAACACGCTGTTTGGGAGTATTTTTTATGTAATACCTACAACGTTTTTTACTCAGAAACATTGCCAAATAAAATGTAAATAATAATAAACTTTTTTTATGGTGTCACGCTGTATCGCGCACACAGAAAGACAGACAGACAGATTGAACCTAGTGTTAAGACCTTCCGTTACCCATTTTTCGCCGAATTCTGAGAGCAAGTGGAGTACGGAAGTAGATCAATGGGAACGCAGTGTCTTAATATCAGATCCCAGGATTCCTCTGCCTAGCCTACTACGTGCGGGATACAGCGTGAAGCTAAAAACTACTTATCCAGGAAGGCTATAAAGTCTATATTACATCACATTAATCGTTTCAACGTAAATTACTCGACCTGCGGTCAGAGATGCCTTGGGCGCTTAGTATGCGTCATATGTTATGGTATCTCCTTTTCACCACAGGCGTGAGGCCTTAAGAAAGCCAGTAAGAACAAATATAATTGACTTTCAGACCAACTTTTTCAGCTTCACATTAGAAACTTAGTGGTAAGACACTTCCGTTATTACAGTAAACTTTGTTTTGGATATTTTTTTTAAGGCTGAATGTTTATGTAACAAGTTTGTTCCTTAGTTCAAGATATTGGTGTAGTTATTCATGACAAAATTAGCAAATAAATACCTCTATATATATATATATATATATATATATATATATATATTTATAATATCTAATACCTTATCATTGGAGATGGAGAAAGTAGAGATTTATATAACTTACTTACATTAAAACTCAAGGAAGTAATTTTTGAATTTAAATAAAAAAAATACGAACTTTCTCCCCTTTCATCCTAGGAAGCAAAACTAAGCGCGGCACTTAATTCTACTAAGAACTCATTTAGTTTATTTATCAGTAATCTAAACCAAATTATAAGAAAAAATATATCACCACAAATAGGCATTTAAACCCACCATGATCACTTAAAATTGTGGTGATTGCAACTGAGTCATCGTAGACTGAACAAATAAGTTTAATATACAGTATATTGCATCATATATATATAACATTAAGACAATGAATCAAACAGGATGCACTTCAAAACATACAGATGTAACTTTAATATACATATTTTGACTTTTTGGCCAAAGATGATTGAAATGAAAATGAATGAAAAACATAGCCTTTTGTCTCCAGTCTCTTTCCCCTAGTCTCCTTACTACTGGGTGACTTATTATTTTTTTTATCAATATATGGGAAATGAAGAGAAAGGGAAATTATTCCGAATAAATCTTTACTGGTGTAATTTTTTTATAAAAACCATTAAGCAAAATAACTGTCACTCATTCATTGCTTTTCAAAAAAAAACTCACCCATAAATCCTATTAATGCTGGCACACTCATGGTTTCCTCTCAACAAAAAGAAGTTTTCTGGATATTTGATCTTGTACGCTAGTAACAGGCATATTGTCTCCAGAGACTGTTTACCACGGTCCACATAGTCACCAAGGAACAAATAATTCGACTCAGGTGGAAAACCGCCGTATTCAAACAACCTTAACAAATCATAGTATTGTCCATGTATGTCACCTGTTGACAAATAAATATAAAATAAATAAATCAGCTTCATGCAATATCCCGCACACAGCAGGGTAGGCAGATGGAATCGAGTGTTAAGACACTCTGTTCCCCACTTTTTGCCAAATTCAAGGTTTTTTCTGGTACTTTAGTTTGATCAGAAAAATTTACAAAAAAAAGAAGTACTTTGGCTTTCAGGCAGGACTCATGCCACTCCATATTATGCAGGAAAATAAGTGACAGATGAACTTAAAACTATACAGATACTGCACCATTGTGACAATATGGTTAAATACCAATTTCAGCAGAAAGTGGGGAATGGAGTCTTTTAACACTATGTTCCATTTGCCACACTTACCGTGTGGGATCCAGCGATAACACTTTAATAAAATCTTATTTATAAAATATTTTTTTGATATTGCTCTAGATTAGTATTTAATATACTAAAAAGAAAGTATATTTAGCTAAGGATATAAAATTTTAAAGTTTATTATGTATAAGTCAGCAAACAACACAAAAGTTACCATCTTAATTTGTTTATTTATGTTTATTTCACTAAATTATAAACCTGTGATCTTCACTTGAGGTTATTTTGTTATATTATTGTATTAATTAATAATGTATATGAAATTAATTTAAATTAAATTTGTTTTATTTTCACTTTTTTGGTTTCTTGATACAAAATATAAATTATTCTAAAAAAATACAAGTAATGCATTATACTATGCAGTTTAACACACTTAACAGACTTTCTAGATAAAAACGTTATAACGCCTTTTTAGATTAATAGTCCTTTGCTATTATATATATAATATAATTCATGAAGAAGGTATATACAAAACTTTATTAAAAGTAGGTTTACACTTAGAAAGTTCGAAAGCCACTTTATTATGTATAAAATTAAAATGAACATTGAAAATAACTTACCGCATATTTTTAACGGTGCCTCCAACTCAAGTAAAATCGGTTGTGACAAAAATATCTCTCTCGATTTCAAGCATAGCCCTTTAATCTCGATTTCCGTTAACTGTACATTCATGCCAGGCTTCTCGCCTCTCACTGAAAACAAATATAAACATATCACCAACACTAAACACACTTATTTTTGTATCACAAAAGTAAATATAAAATAAACAAGCACAATATAAACACTTTTTAAAAACTTCTTACAATATTTGTGATTTACCTTTTAATAATTTTTTTATTACGTTATCGATGTTTAACTCGTCTGTGTCTCTGTCTGCCATTTGATATAATGTTTGTGCACGAAATATGTCTAAATATAATTAGTAATGGAAAAAGGATTGTTTAGATTTTTGCCGATTACGAAAGGCACGACCTATTTCAATTCTCGGCAAAACGAAATTCAATGGCGGAGGGTCCAAGACAACACTCACACACATAAACAGATTACGGAATATGTAGCCAGTGTTTCCAGCTATAAATAACATTTAACTCCACAGATTCTATATAACTATACAATAAAAATTACGTTTTTAATTTTAATATATTAAAATTTAAATAAAAAATTTATCAATAAAAAATAAGTGTTAAATTATTTAAGAAATTATAATACTGGAATATTAATATGAACTATTAAAAATTATATGAATCACGCATAGTATTATTTATTTTAATAAATAATAGAGAATAATTTAATAATATAATATTTTTGAGAAATTGAAATATATATTCTTGTTTTTTAGATTTATACGAATTTATCGTAAGGTAGGGAATATGCGAGTTTATTGGAATATTTTTTATAACAAAATATAGCTGTTTTGCAATTTGCATTACATCAAAACAGTTTTGTTTTTGGGCTATCATGTTCACCTGTAAATCAAGAAAATAGTGAAGATAAAGTTATTTTTTGCAATTGCAAACCATTTTATAAGGCATTCTGGCTTTCTTGTAGTTTACTAGACTCAATATTGTCTTGTATTTTCGTAGATTTATGAGCAGACAAATATAATGCAGCTGTAGAGCGGGACGTGCTTCAGCTCTTAGAATTCTTTTCAGACAATTCTATGTCAAGAGGTCTCAACTCATTACAATTTTTGATTGCCCACATAAATAACAAGGGGAATTCTGTTTTTTTTCATTTGGGGTTTTATTGCAATTAAACGAAAAGGTATTTGTATAAAACCCATTGTATATGGATGTAGAAAATTCAATGATCAAGAAAAAAAAGGTATATTTTATTGTTTTGCTAAATTGACACATTTAAAAATTATTTAAAATTAAAATTGTAAAATGGTCAAAATAGTTTAGTCTCATAAAATAAAAATACCACTTGATTTTAACCTTCTTTAAGTGGATAGATTAATTGAAAAATGATATTGAAAAATGGTAACACTAATGACCTTCATCATTTTCTAAGCCCCAGAAACACCAAGTATACTTGTAAATTGGAGTGGCCCTTATTTTGTTTTGACTAGTGTTTAAATAGTAAATATAAAGTTGCCATACATGATAATGTAGATATACCAAATATTAATAAAATGAAAAATAACTTTATTTCAAATAATAAGGCGGTTTATGTGAATAAAATTTATTATGTATAAAAATATGAATTCTAAATAAAAATAAAAAAATGTGTAAGCTAATCCTTCTTAGGTCCTCTGTATGGATGTCGTTTACTGCAAATATAAAAAAAAAATATTGTATAAGTACTTAACAAATAAGGATTAATTTCCTTTAAAAGAAACTGTCAATAAACTTACGTAGGAATTGTTAATGTGAAAATACCAAATGTAGTGTTCACATCTTCTAATTTGAAGATGCCTTCAACATATTCCTTATCAGCTGGAACTGCTGGAGTCTCGAACACCAAATTCATAATGTAATCTTCAACACAACTAAAAGAAATTTAAATATTCTTATATGTCTTTCCACATAAATATAATAATTAAGTACACTATAACAATATAAAATAGTAGGTGAAGTTTGAATTTATAGCATAATATATATCTAAATATATATTTAGTTAAAATAGTGTACGGCGTACAGCAGCACAAGGGTGTAATTGAAACACCGGGGTTGTGGGTTCGATCTCCTTTCGAGTTAATGAAATATGATTTTTTAATCTTTTATATTTGCTTGCTCTGGCATCAAGCTAAACCCTGGCGCTAAGTTCCGCCACTCAACACGCAATGCCTCGAAGAATTCGGCGGTAACTGGGAAAAAGAGTGTCTTAACTCTAGGTTGCCTCTGTCTACCCTATTTATGTAGGATACAGCGTGAACCTAATATATTTCTGATAAATATTCTACTAACTAAGCACAAGGCTGGTATAATACGAGTTTTTCAATTCTGTTAGGACGAATCAATTCAACGTATGGATCAGCGACGAGCTTAGTTGAGGGCGGTGCTGGACCCTTACGAGCTTTTGGTGTTGGAGCTGGTGGCTTTAAAAATATTTGAAAAATAAGATATTGAATGAAATAATGTTATTTATTTAATATGAACATTAAAATATATATATACAATCCTGTGCAGAAGAGAAGCTTTGGAAGTAATATAGCGTTGTTCTGTCTCGAAATAATACTGGCAATCTTAATCTTACTCGCTACTCGCTAGTAAGATTAAGATTGCCAGTATTATTTCTATTTATTACTAGTGAAACTGATTCGTTAATTAGTCGATTCGAGAGATGTCGATTTTATAGATAACATTAAATTAAGTAGAGCTCAGAAAATACGGAATATCTATGTTTGATTTTATTAAAAAGCAATTTTCAAAAACTTTATAATATGTTGGTACTACCTTAACAGCACCATAAACGACTTCAATTAAACTTTTGACTTCAGATTCGAGAATTTTAAGGAATTTCCTCACATTCCATTTGGTCACTTCTTTATGGTTCCCTAAAAGGGACAACACTGGTGTGACATCGCATCTCGCAAGTCTGCAATATGTAATATGAGATTATATTGTAACCGTGGCATGCTGTCGGTTCGATTTCCACTCGAAGTAATAAAATATTTTTATATACACATACATTTTCTTCGCTCTGGTGTCGGGCAAAGCGCGGTTTTGAGTTCAGACTATCTACATGAAATGCCTCCAGGATTCGGCGGTAAATGGGTAACGGAGTGTCTTAACACTAAGTTCCCTCTGGCTATTTTTTCCTTGAATGTTTTTATCTTATGTAATTTTATAATTTTATTGATACAAAATTAGTAATAAAACTTTATATTATTTATATATTGAGTATTTATGTACATAATATGAAGTATTTTTTAAGAACTAATTGTAAATTCATTACCTCACTAGTTCATCTATCCCTCTTAAAACCTTCAGAATGGTAGCGTCAGCAGATTCGTTGTTGTCGCGGGCGTTCTGGGCTTTTTCGCGTTTTTCATCAAGATCCTTGTGATATTGTTCAAGTCTCTTATCTTGGTATTCTTCTTTGGCTTCGTTCATCTCGCGCTGATCCACTTTAGGTTGAGAAATATATATTTTTTAGCTTCACGCAAAAACAAAATGCACAAACGCACGCAGAGGTAGCCCGCGAACATAGAGTTAAGATACTCCGTTCTCTTAAAACATTTCCGTTTCCAACGTTCCGATTTTCAAGTCATTGTCTCATGCCTGTTGAGTAGTGGAACTCAACGCGGCGCTTTGACTCATTACCACAGCGAAGAAACGAAAGGGAATAGGTGTCGACTGCACCTTGCTTATCTCAAACAAGAAAATTTCAAAAAAATGTCAAGATTTCCCATGCCTAGGGGAAATTGTATTATCCCTTCTGCGATCTCCACATCTAGTTTTTCAAGACACTGCTCAAAGCCGCATTTAGTAGTTACCAGAGCTAGGAAACGAAAATAATTCATTATCCTAGACCAACATTTATCATGTTTTTCAGAGCAGACTCCGTTGATGCGGTTAAATAGATTTTTTTTAGTTTTACACTGAATCTAAAAAAGGCATCAAAATGATATCTTTATATAAATCTCACAGATTCTCTGCCGAACGACTTCAAGATCTCTCCTGAGTATTATAGACTCTTGCAATATTTCACACAACAACACGAACATTGAGAAGTTTTCTATTTCACTTGCTTTGAAATGCTTAATTATTGTAGCCAGTCTGTCCGAACCGGCGTAGTTCTGAAACACATATTTTTTTCTAAAGCACACTCCGTTCCCATTAACTTATCTCCGTTTCCCTCTTTCCACCGATTTCTCTAGACATTGAGAGACATTGAGAGGTACATGGTATACATAAATATTCCTCTATATTAAAAATCAATCAACAATGAATGGATTTACCGCCATAATACTTTTATATAGAATTTCAACAGTCATTTTTTTTTTATCAATAGTCAGAAGCTTTAAGTTTACAACTAACAAACACTTCGTCCAGCAAAGCGTCGTATCCCGCGATCTCTTGCTCGCACCGTTGTATCTCCTCTTGGCGTTTCATTTCCTCCTTCTCGTCCGCTTCGCAGATCCTCCTGGAGCCTTTCACACGTAGAAACTCTTCAAGTTTCGCCAAGTGGTTTAGTTCTCCTTCGTAGGATTGCATTTCCTGTAGACATAATTGGCAGTCACTCGGTATGAATATTATATTAGGTTATTAAATTTTTTTGCCTAAGCTATAATTAGATTAATATAAAAATAATAATGAACATAAAAATAATTAGAAAATGGAGAACAGAGTGTCTTAACACTAGTCCCTCTATCTACCCTGCTAGATGTGAGAAACGGAGTAAAGTACAATTTTCACAGAGTGAGAAAAAAATAAGATAAAAGCATTATTTAAGAAACGGTTATTTAAAGATGGTTGCAAAAATTAATCGGATCCAATTCATTCAATAACTTATATCTTATTAATTTCTGCGAATTTAACATTATTGGCCTAAACACGGTTTCGCCCGCTCAAGCAAATTGTTATAGCTATCATTCAAAATCTTTACATAAATTGTAACCTATGTGATAATTTGATGATATATAACTGTAAAGTTTTGTCTTCATCCGTTCACTAGTTTTTGGGTGAATGTGAAACAAACATCCATACTCACAAACTTTCACTCTAGTTAGTACTTTCCTTATCTTTTTGATATGACAAAGCAGAGTCATATAAATAGGCTAACCGATATATCTCTATTAAGTTGAAACAGCCCCTTCCACTTCAAAGCTTCCAGCTTCCTGCAGCACTCGTCTCTGTCCCCAAAGGCATTTGCTGCGATTTCAAATATGTCCATCAAGTACTCCTTGCCTTTCACCAACTTGCCTATTGTGCGGTTCCACTGGATGTTGAAGTCGTTCCTAATATCACAGTAAGATATTTTATATTTCTGTTTGAGGGGAACAACGAGCGTTAAGACTAGGTTCCCTCTGCCTAAACTATAAGCTTTTATACTGATACCTCCTTCCCCTTTGCGTGTTGAGTGATAGAATTTAAAGCCGTAATTTCTCTTGTTATAAGAGAAGTAAATGAAAATATTTAATATTTTCATTTCCTCGTTCCTTCACTCAACACGCAATGCCTCCAGAAAACGGACGGAACGGAACGGTTGAGAACATTAGTGTCTTAATGGAAACGGGTTATCTTAACACTAAGTACCCACATTCTCTCTCACTGTGGGTGACTGAGGACCTTGCCACGTGTGGGATAAAGCGTGAACCTGCAAAAAAATCATACACAAACCTTTCCACAAGCAGCCTATCTATCTCCTCCCGCACTCTCTTATTATCCGTGTTGACAAGACAGAAGCGTTTCGTCGCGAGGTCGAGACGGTTCTCCATACGACGAAGACGGTTGTTCGCGTTCTCGATCATTGCTAATTCCTAGATCAGTAAACAGTTAAGTCGATTTCCACTCGTGGAATTGAAATCTATCTCGTCGCTTTTGTATTATGTAGAGGTAAATAACATGTAATATCAGAAAAAAATTGTAATTTTAGTAATAATGTCGGACACCGTAAGTCAGCCTCAAACTTTGTATAAACTTTAATTATTTCAGCTAAAACCAGGCCTTAGAAATAACAGAAAGATAAATACAAGTATTTATTAACATCAGCCTCAGTAGGCACTTTCTTCAACAGTTCCACGAGCTGTTTCTGCGCGAGGTAGTTCAGGCAGTCCAGCTCGTCCTGCTGTGCTCTCTCGTCTCTCAGCTCTCCTTCCAGCTTCTCATATTCGACTATGGACTTGCGGGTGCCCTGCTTGGTTAGGTTGTCACGTAGCGCGTGTTGACCTTTTTTAGCGAGCTACAGGGTATGGGAAGTTATTGAATTATTTTATATTTTATAATATTTAAATAAGGAAGAAATTTATTAAGATGGATTACTGGGTCTTCTTTTAATTTTAATTTATAATTTTGTTTTTAGCTTCACGCTGTATCCCGCACATAGCGGGGCTGGCAAAGGGAACGTAAATCTATATTTAAATGCTATATATACGGGATACAGCGTGAAACTTATAAAAATGACTAACATTAATACACAGCAAAGTCTCCTTGAGTTCAGTGGCGAGTATCGCTAGCTGCTTCTCCTGCGGCGCGAGCTGGGGTTCACCTCCCGCGCGCTTCTCCACGCTGCACATGGGAGCGAGCTTTTGAAACTGAAATCAAAAATAAAACACTCTTTCAGTACAATAGGGCATTTTTTTCATTAATTATGATGATGATTTTAGATTCAAAATTCCTAAAATACAAACTTAAATTATATTGGAGACACTCTTTACAGACTGGCAAGTAGAATTGTTTCTCGTTCGATTTAACAGGAAAAATTGATTACAAATCTTTATTATAAACGACAAAAAGCCAATTAAGCTTTATCAAATCTGAATTTTATTTTCAATATTATCCCACGTGCAAATATATTATTTCACCGTCAAAGCTTGTTTGGTAAGACAAATTTATTGATAAACATATAAAACGAAAGCACACGGGTCACACGGGGCATGACTTCTCCCACGTCCATATTAGATGACACTACGCTATTGCTCACAGCGACCCCAGCCAGTCCTATCGAGGACTGCATCACCCCCCGCGCTTCAGTGTATCCCCGCGTGTGTGTGGGGACCACCATCTAACATGCCATGTCCAGAACGGCGAGTGTGAGAGTGGAGGCGAGAAGTAGAAGAACCTACACGTGAAAGATATTAAAACGTTAAGATAAATTATTTTAAGTTTGTTCTTTATTTACCATTCTTTGTACATTGCTGAGTTCAGCTTCAGGGTCGACAGTTTTCTGTTCAGGTTGCGTCGGCATTGTGATAAAATAAGTATTAAAATATTAAAGAAATAATAATACAATAAGAATGTATCAATACACGTATTGAGTTTTGCGTGATGACAGAAGATTTACATTCTTTTTTTTTATTGTAGATTTGTTAAGTGTAAGTGTTAGACCTCTTTATTTCTTTAAAATATTATTTTTGTAGCATTATGTATTTATTTATACTGTTTTATAATAAAAACAGACAACCTTGATAATAAAATAAATTAAATAAATCGCTTTGTTCTAATTTAATCGATTGTGGCATTCGCTTCCATTAAGACTCATTTTCCACCGGATTCTGGATGTCATTCTGAATATTGAAAGGCGAATCTCAACGCCGATGTAATTATACTTGTGGCATAATTCACTTCCTCGATAGGGAATTGAATTCACAATCTGTAGCGGCACGCATGTACCCTTGCGCCACGACTGGTGACACCTCGATAGAATTGTTTTCTTGTTGACAGGTTCCCTCTGCCTAACCTGTTATGTGGGGGAAATATGAGTTGTAAAGAAGTATTTTAAATTTTTTTGACACCAGCGAAATTCTAAAAGGATAAATAAAAAACATAAATTTAAAATTCGACTTTATTTATTTCATTATAATATTACAATTTCACATAATAATTATTTATAAGTAACAAGCTAGGTAGATATTACATCTAAAATTAAGTTACGATTTTTAAGTACTTATGCGAGATGCGAGACCCGACTAATATATACATATAATATGATAAAAAACAAAAATATATATAAAATTGAGGCTGTCGTGGCGCAGCGGCACAAGGGAGTGACGGTTGTGGGTTCGATCCCCACTCGAGGAATATTTATTTACGTTTATATTTCCATTTCTTCGCTCTGACGTCGAGGCAAAGCGCGGCGTTGAGTTCTGCCCCACAACACGCAATACCTCCAGAATTCGGCAGAAAATGGGGAATGGAGTGTCTTAACATTGGGTTCCCTCTGCCTAGCCTGCTGTGCGCGGGATACACCGGGAAGCAATATTTTTTTTTAAATATACTAATAATATGACAATAAAACAAATATAAGAAATTTAGAGTTTACTCTTGTAAAGTAATACATGCTTTGTAAATAATAGTGAAAAGATATTGTTTAGTGACGGAACCTAATATCTTGTTTTCTCTAATGAATCAAACATTTAGTTGGAAACGAAACCACGAAATATTATGACCAACATAATATGAACTAAGCCACAAAATAATCATTGTTTTTAATTATAATAAAATAAAATATATACAATTAAACGTATTCAAAGGTAAATCACATAAAAATATAAGTAGATAGTCTCGCCATAATATATCTAATAGATTAAAAATTAAATTTAATATTTAAATTAATAATTTCAGAAAATAACACACGATCTTTTATAATCCATTAAATATAAGAATTGATATTGAAAGACGAATAAAATTAATTGGGTTATCGAATAAAAAAGATTAATAGTATATAATCGATATTATTTTAATCGATTATAATCGATCGTATGTATTGTTACTTAGAGATACATTGTCGTATTTTTTTTACAAACTGACGTAAAGAAATGACTGAAAAATAAAATTAAAAAATACATTTGTGCTGTATAAAATTTAATAAGTAATTCATGTATATGTTTAGTGAAAAAGTGTAGATATAATATTTAATTTTCACGACAAAATATTTTGAGAAAAAAATATTCAAATTAGTTGTTATTTAAAACAATGTAAATAATTAATAATATAATTTAGGCGCTTTGAAATAATATTTTGCGTTAAATTCTTGTAAATAATTAAGAATTTTTGAAAAACTTTTGGAAAACTGAAAAACATAAGTTTTATCAAAAAATATTCACATTCAAAGTTGAACTAAATATTTTCTTTAAAATATACTGTATTGTATTATTTTTATATGTATTATTTAAAATACACATCTTTTTCACTAAAACATAGAGAAAATTAAACTAATTTTGTAAGAATAATCTCATGACATAATATATTTACTGCAAAATATATAATTAACTTTGCTTTTTTTATATAAAAAGCCTGTTTCTATTTGTATGTTCAATACAAACATTACCGGATTCAAACCTGCGATATACGCAGTATATGTTGGACAAATAAAATATTTTGATATAATTAAGAGTTCATAGACGTTTCAATTCAGTCTTAACATAAAAAAGAAAGCTTTTGATAGAAATATATATAATATGACCTGCATGTAAAAACAAAAACAATTTTAGAAATCTATTATACATATAATAGATAAATTATACATAGTGTGTATACAATATAAGAAAAATCCCAATCAAAGACGTCAATTAAAGTTTAATAGACTTTAAATCGATAGAAAACCGGTCAGCACCATTTGACCGACACAGGGTAGGCAGAGGAAACCTACTGGATTGCGTTGTGTTGAGCTGCGAAAGTCGAGGCCACCATTTAACAGTCGTTAAAACCCTAACTGATGTTTCTGAGTGTAGTTCGAAATATACTATCGTCTTTTTGTAAAAATTTCAATCTCATATAATCGCTAACATACATTTTTGCTACAACAAAAACAGAACGATATATGTATTGTCAATTTTTATAAAAAAAATAATAGTATTTTGTTTTCTTAATATATGCGTATAATATAATATAATATATGTATATTTAATAATTTATAAAGATAATACTATACATACTTCGCCAAATTTGTAAATTTTAAGAAAAATTATATCGATAGCTTTTTAATGTTTTATTAATTTATTTTCTCCAAAACTTCATTACAATTGACTTTTGTATTACAAGGCACTTTAGAAGGCTTTTTACTTTTTCTTTTAAAATTAGATATGTATTTTTGATTCAAAAGACAAGAAGACAATTAAAATTGAAATTAAATTGAATTATTTTCAAATATATATTATTCATTTATATGAAATTAAAACCGTTATCAATCCAAATGTATTATGACATTTTAACGCCTGACGTTCCTTTGCTGGATTTAAGTATAATTTGGTGAATTTAAACGATTTCTTTACAAGAAACTTCTTGTCCCGTTTATAATGATAAAATAAAAAGAAAAGTTTTTTTTTCAACAATATAAACCTTTAAGGCACTGCATGTTTTATTACATTATATTGCAAATAAAGGCCATAAGTTTCTATTATATTATTTTATTTAAACATTAAAAATTAATCTAAAATTGCAGCAGATCGTTCTAAATTATTTTTATTATTAATTATTAATTAATTATATTTATTGTTAATAATATGGCTATTATTAATAAACGTGGGCTTAAAACTAATGCGTGCACCATTCACTAATAGTGAAACTTTTATTGTGTTATTTACACATATTTCTCAAATCTAATATTTTGTATTCAATTTAAAAGTTATTAATTTGTATATAAATTAACAAGCTAGAAGTGGAAAAAGAAAAATGAAATTCTTATTTGCTATACTTATAGCAATAATCTGTGCAAAATTAATGATGACGTTTAATATACTCGTACATTGTGTTTCACAGAAATGACTTACTAAAGTAAATCAATACCTTTTTTAAAATAACCAAATTAGTTTAAAAAATATAGATAAAAAAAATAGTTTCAAAAATATAATAGATTTTTATTAAATTTTAATTAGATTTTTAAGAGATATTAAAAGTCGCCATTGAATTTACACACCAGATATGTTTCGTAATTTTATCTATATGTTTATTATTATTATTAATAATCTGTATAAAAACAGAATGACGGGTTGGTTCGTCGATAAAATAAATGTATCGTTTCGTTTGTATTCGTGATATGATATTTACATTCGTTTTGTTTTTTTTTCTTCTAAATATTTTATGTATGGAATGTGTATCTTATTAATAATTTTGTACGGAATGCCCAAATCTAAGTTTAATTATTATTAATATTTCTTTGTATGTTTCTAATCGGCCGATTTATTATATTACTATTACAATAATGTTTTTAAATATACTTTTGTAAAAAATATCGATTATTTCCAATTGGAATATCGAAAAAACTCTTCATCCACTTTTCTTTATCAAATCACAATAAGTCACAGTTAAAAGACACTAGTTAAATATTCTACAGTAACTTTTTTTAAGTTACTTTTTAAATATGATAGGCAATTATCGGCCGATAAAAAAACAGCTTCACGCTGTATCCCGCACACAGCAAGGTAAGAGGCAACCTCGTGTTCCAAATTGTAGAGGCATTGCGTGTTGAATGGAACTCACGCCGCGCTTTGCCTCGACACCAGAGCGAAGAAATGAAAATTAAATGAATATTTCCTTTCCTCGAGTGGGGATCGAACGATTTTGCAGCATACAAAATAAGATTTTGTCGCATAAAAAACTAAACTAAACAAAAACTAGAAAGATAGTGCACTACCTAATAAAAAAAACTGTAAAACATTAAAAATTATATTAAAAGTCACTAAAATTAATCTAATTAAGTCATCAACTATCACTGCAAGCTATCGATCACACGGTTTCATATATAAAAAATAAGCTATAAATTAAAATCGAAGCCATTTGCATTACATTCGTAAACAAAATGGCCGCCATAAGAACAGATTTTTTTTTCTTTTTAAACTACAAAATAAAAACGCTACCATTTTTATTAAATTCGTGAAACAAATAGCCGCCATTACTATTGCAATAAAATATGTTAGAATAATAAAAGTTTAGAATAAATAAATACACAATTAAAATTGCATTTACATAAACAAATTGTTTATCATACGCAACAAAATTGCTAACCGCCATTTTGATTTTAACACAAAACAAGATGGCGGCTGCTATGACAGGATATTTGTACGTAACTACTATTTGTGTTTTGTTTAGTTTTTTTATGGCGGGAAATATTAGAATGGTGATCATCGTTGAAAAAATCCCAATATTCTCGATGTTCGTGTGGGTGGTGCGGGCTCTGGTAGCTTTCTTCGTTTCTCTTGTGTAGTTAATTTATGTTTCATCTGTTCGTCGATTAATTCTTGCATGTCCATCTGAAATGAGAGTTGTTGGTGTTTTTAATTACTATAACATGTATGGAATAATAATCAATTAGACTAATACTATTTTTTCCTTTTTAGCTTCACGTTGTATCCTGCGTATAGTAGGGAAGGCAGAGGTAACCTAGTGTTAAGAAACTCCATGCTTGTGATGTTTCCTCTCCTCCTCAATCTCCTCTCTCCCCTCTTTCTCATACTCATTATGCAACGGAGTTAATTTTTTTTACCACTAAGTATACGATAAACTAAAACATGCCAAATGTTGTTGCCACAAGTGTGTGACTGTAAACAATACGGTTGTGGGTTTAATTGCCGCTCGAGGACATGAGATACAGGGTGGAAGTGTAACTTCCACCCTGTATACACCCTGTAGCACTTTAAATGGAACCACACTTTTAACTAATCTATAAAAGCCTGCTATGATTAAGAATAAAAAAAATTCCCATAAACAAAAATGTGTTTTTTTCAAACAAAACAAATAATAAAATTATCGTTTTAAAATAAAACGCCATTTGTAAAGTATAATATAAACACGCACACTAACGCTTAGTAGTATTTTTGTAGTACTGTGTATGTGTGCGTCACAGGAAATACATGTATGGATAAAAATTGTGAAATGAAAAAAAAAATCCAACGTCTAAACTGTTGAGCTACCTTGATTAATTTCTTTAGGTATTTTGGTTTGAAATATTTTTATATATATGCTGTTTCCGTAAAAGGATCGGCTGATACTTCCACCCTGTATTTCCTTTTCTTCGCTCTGGCGTCGAGGCAAAGCGCTTAAAATTCCGCTATTCAACGCACAATACCTCTACAATTCGACGAAAAATGGGGAACAGACGTGACGTTAATGGGTTCCCTCTGCCAAAAATGGCACATGTACATACCTGCCACTGTTCCAACTGCTGTCCGAGATCGATCTTCTGTCGCACAGCTTCATACAGCTGACTGTTAGCTTGCATTAGCTCCACTCTCGTTTTGGCAAGAGAAACCTGAAAATTAACATTATACTTATTTTATTACTTATATTTAATACTTTTAATCAAGTAATGTTGTCGTCGTGAAGCAGTTACAGTGTCTGAATGTAAAAGCGATGGTTGTAGGTTCAATTTCCACTCGAGGGAATAAATTATTTGTTCCATTTCCTTGCTCAAGTATCTAGTTAAGTTCCGCCACTCATAAAATAATAGTAAGACGGAGTTTATATACGCATTTATATTTAACATTATTTTTTAAAATATTAAGTAACAAAATAATATTGCAGTATTATGTAATAATCTATGAACTATAGTTTAAATCTGTAAGGCTAGGACCATCTACAAATAATTTTAATTCTTTTCTTTTTTTTTAAGTTTCTATGGATATTTCAGGATAGTTTAAGCTATTTTTCACATATTTTTTAAAAACTTATTAAACCAATACGAATCCAACCCACCTCAGCCAGTTTCTTCCTCTCAATGGCCTCGTCTCTCTCTTGCCGGGCCTTGGTAACAGCTTCATCGTGCTGCAAGCTGCTGTAGTTCACGTCGTTCAGTAACTTGTCCTTTTCCTCGGCGGCCGCGCGGAGTTCAACCTCGGCAACTGATAACTGGAAAAAATATATATTTTTTTAAGATAATTTGTGATATTGGAAATTATAATAACCTATACATGGCTATATATTTTATTGAGATAATAAGAAGAACGAATTTTGTGAATGTACATTTCAGAAGTTTCATTTTCCCTCTCTGGTTACAAAGGAAAACACGGCGTTGAGTTCCACTATTGACGCATTGACTCGAGAGTTAATCATTCCCTCGAGAGTTAGATATTATCTCTACGTGCCCTGCTATAAGCGGGATACAGCGTGAAAAAAAGATATATATAATTTCTATTCATAGATATCTTACATCTTTATATTCATAGATATCTTACATCTATCTACTCTCCATATTATATACTGTACGAGATATAAGAAACTGGGTTTTGAACACCATTTTAAGCTCTCACGATTACTCTATAATGATTTTTGCCTGATGAGGTCTCTTTGATTCTAGATTGCCATTTATTATGAATATAATACAATTACAGTAGAGGCCAGTTGTGTCGCAAGGCCACAAGCGTGTGACTCGAAGAAAGGTTGTGGCTTCGAATCTCACTTGAGGAAATGAAATATTTATTTTAATGTATACTTTCATTTTGTCGCTATGGTGTCGAGGCAAGGCGCGGCGGAAAATTAAAAACGGAGTGTCTTT
Organism: Heliconius aoede; assembly: GCA_037355905.1. Classification (NCBI taxonomy): domain Eukaryota; kingdom Metazoa; phylum Arthropoda; class Insecta; order Lepidoptera; family Nymphalidae; genus Heliconius; species Heliconius aoede. The sequence goes on from JBAIZZ010000306.1 coordinate 357,827, forward strand.
ACACTAGGTTCCCTCTGTCTGCTGTGTGCGGGATACAGCGTGAAGCTGATCGGACCTAAAAACGTAGCAATGTATGTTGTTGTCGTCGACCTTGTAAAGTGACAAAGTGACTGTGGACGAATATACTTATTTGCTTATTAAGCATCTGCATTCGATTTTGCATTCATTTACAGAACTTAATAGTACCCATTACCGTTCAAGAATTGAGGTCGTTTGTTTTAGGTTATATCATTATGCAGTACATATTATATACTATAGGAGATTGTAAATGTATATTTCAATGAAAAACAAGCAATTAAAATTATTAACAATCTTTTTTTTAAGATTTTTCTGGCTTAACTCTGTATCCTGCAGGAGGGTAGGCAGGGAACCTAGTGTTAAGGCCAGAGGTGACGCAGGAGTACATGAGTGTGACTGTAAGCGCGATAGGTTTTAATAATGGGATACAGCGTAAAGCTAAAAAAAGAAAGAAAAAGAAGAACACAGATGTAACTTTCACTTCATTCTCTCCGCTTACCCTTCATAAAGCCGACGAAAAAAAAATAACCTCCATATAAAACAAATACAGATGGTTACAATTAAACTCTCATACAAGGCAAAGTCTGTGAGTCACTTTCTGTGAACTTCGAAATCTGCTTCGAATATCAATGAGCACGTCTTCGCGCTACCAACTTAAAAATCAAAGAAAAAAATATGTTTTTGTCCTCTTATGTTTTAAAAGTTAATACAAGAAAAATATTATTACTTAATAGATTTAATGTACTTATTTTTCCATTTCTTTAAAAAAAATTGCTATTTTTTTATCATTACGCATGTACGTATAATGTAGAAGCCAGCCGTGGTGCAGGGACGTGCGTCTGTATATGCAATAGGTTGTAAATTCATTTTCCAGTCGAGGAATATTGAATATTTTAATTTTCTCACTTTGTTAACGAGGCATAGCGCGGTGTTATAATGTGAACATGTACCACATTCGTACTTTTATATAATAATAGGTATTTATATGTTACGTAAAAATATGTCGAATTTTTTTACACGGTTAATCTAATCATTATAATATGTATATTTTTATAGTTTTAGTTAATTGCATGGTAATCAGAAAAACCTCGTGTCAACACATTCTATTCTCCGCTTTCCACATATATTGGCTCGAGTGGTATATTCATGGGTGGGATTCGAACTGATAACCATCAGTAATTCGTCAACCGCGCCACTTCCCTTGTACCTCTTTCCCATAAAACAAACGTTCAAATTCCCACACATTACCATATAAATGTAATCTAAAACAGTGTTATCTATACATGGGTAAAGTTAAGTACTCTATATACATAGAATATAGAGATTAGTTTATAGATTTGTGTGGGATGATAGAGCCATATGCCTAACCTATGCCTAAAATAATATTTTTATTAGATTAAAAATACCAGTATTGAGGCTAGTCGTGGTGCAGAGCATAAGCGAGTGACTGTAAACGCGATAGGTTATGAGTTCGATGACCATTCGGGGGAAACGGAAATATAGGAAAAGTGCGGCTGCAATTCAACTTATCACAAATTTACTTTAAGAGAACTTTTCCCCCGAATCGGATTGAACCCACCCACCATCCGCATTTCTCAACCAAGCAACGACGCATATAATTTTATTATACACAATAAACATTAGTATTACAATACTTGAATATTACATAGCTAAAGTAAAATATACTTTTATTGCTCGACCAAGCAGTTTCTTCACGACGCGGCAATTATATTATCATTAAAAACACACGTCTTGAGAAATATTTCATATTATTTATGCATAATGGCTCTTCGCAATACACTAAATACATGAAGAAAGGTGAAAAATATTTAAAGTAGTAATAGTTTCTAATATAGTAGTTGTATTGATATTGTTGTATTGATGTAGTTGTTCTTCAGTCGTTTTGACATAGCTTTCTTTTTTTTTCACGTTTTATTCCGTATATATACGTATCCCGTATATAAACGTGAAAAACGTGAAAAAAGCTGGAGATAAACTAGTGTTAGTATACTTTGTATATACATTCTGTATAAACTATATAGTATTATCATTTAAATACTTATTATAATATTGTCATGCTGTCATATGCAAAGAAACAAAGTAGACAGGGATAACACATCGTTAAGACATTTCTTATCCGCCATAATTTGACACCAGGGCCATTTAAATGAAAACGACGAGAGGGGATTGAACCGACAACTACCGCGTTACATACAGACGATGTACACCAAACATTTAATTAGAACTTTTTTTTCTTATAAAAAAAAAAACAAAAAAAAAATTAAGCACATCCTACCACCCAAAATTAAATAAACAGTTAGTTATCTCAAATCCACTTAGTTCACACCAACACGAAGAGTACCGTTCGCTATTCAATACAAAATAGAATAGCCTTTGGTGAGGCTTCTGTAGCGTAACATTGGCCAATTTGATTAAAAATTACATTCGATTAAAATTTGAAGGTTTTAGTGGTGGAGTGGTACGGCGTGATGTGGACACGAAGGTTGTGGGATCGAGTGCTACTAAAGAGTGAATTCTTCTTTTCTAGTACAAGACAAAGCGCGGCGTAGATATTCGCAATTGAAATATGCAAAGCCTTCAGGTATCGGAAGAAAGTGGTAGGTCGGAAATAGGTTGCCAGGTTTTCCCTGACAACCTAGCTTTTCGATTCCCATGAGAATTGCTTAAAATCCTTTTAAGTTACTGAAGAAAAGCCATGAAAGTGTTGTTTTTCTTTTCAGTTTTACCATTGTATATATTTATATATACTGTGAACTTAGCTACTCTAGTCCTTAGATAATCCTTTATTCTATTTACTGTTGGATTCCAAAATTTCGTCACAATTGGCGAAAAATAACGCCACACTTTTTTTTAATGCAGCGTAGAAATTAAATTTCCATTTCATCCCTCCGAGTTGAGGTTAGATGGTTCCCTACACTCCCCAAGGGTACAATACGTAGGTTACGTGCCAAATTTAAACTTTAAAATACCCTCATATTAACGACTGTAAAGCCTACTAATGAAAAGTCTATAGTGTGCGTTTGTACGTAACATAACAATAACACAACAGACTAATGAGCATTAAATTAAAAGGATTAATCTACCGTCCTATTTACCTCGATACTCAATGACATAAATATTATTTATATTATGTACAATTTTTTTTATATTACAAAATGCTATCAGATGTATAGTAACAAAATGTGAACACTTTTTTTAGCTTCATGCTATAGTCCGCACATAGAATAGCACAGAGCAGAGGAACCTGGGAATCTAATATCTTCGATCAACCAATGTAATTAAAGAGAAAAAAATTCTCCAATGAATTCTTTACTTTTTGGGAATTAAGTTAGAAAAACAATTACCACTAAAATCAAGTAATATAACTAATAAAAACCAACCTTAGAAGATAGATCAGCTATAATCTCATTCTTCTCATCGATCTGCCGTTCCCTCTCCAAGGAGCGTCTGGCGTGAGCGGCTATTGAATCCCGGACCCTCGAGCCTTCAAGTGTGGCGTATGCTGCTACTGCGTCGGCGCATGCTGCGGCTAGGGCGCCTCGACGGAGAGTCTCTCCTTCTTCACCGTCGAGCGAGGTTATTGAGAAATCTGAATGGAGACCTACATGTGAAAGAATAAAAAAAGTTAAAAAAAAAATAAAGCGAATAGAAAAAGTTGTAAATTAAAGCACTAGATTGTGTATGTACTGTATATAATATATATTATATAAATTACAAAATAAGAAGCTTCCGATTCTGAAGATATCATTTTTTTCCAGAAGAAAAAATTGTAGTAAACGCAAAATAACTTTTTCCCACAAAGCAGAGTAGGCAGAGAGATAGCGTAGTGATAAAACACTATTCCGAACTTCCTGCTCAGCACCTCTCAATGCATTGTTTGTTAAGTGGTTGAATTTTACACTTAAGTAGTTCTAAATAAAACATTCTATAAAAGAAAACATATCAAAGTATCTTACACCACGTGAAAAATTGTCATAATATAGATTATCTTATTAAATGTAAAGAGTATTAGCCTCGCCTCCTCCTCTGTATCGAGGTAATGGGATTATAGTCCACATTGCATGCTTGGATTGTTTTCAAGGTTCAAAGTAAAATTACCAGCGCGAATAGTATGGAAAATAAAATGATACTTTTAAAATATATGAATAGGGTATATATAGGGTATATATTTTAAAATATATGAGTAGGGTAATTCTTTTTAATTCTATGCTCTGGTCATGTCAGACACGGCGTAGAGTACTGGCACTATACAGGATTTCTCTTCAAGTTTATGTCGAAATTAAAAAACGGAGTGATTTAACACAATATTCCCTTAGTAGAGCTATTGTATTTTAAATATACAATTACAATAGATGAAAACCTAAGAAACACACAAAACCACATTCACTTTCTAACTCAAATCTAACATAACCCTTCTCTCTAAAGTAGGTATAGCATATCGTATATCGATGTCGAACAGAAGCCACATCCTCCGCTTCGTAACTCGAGACCCGCAAGGCTGTGGTGGAACAAAGAGGCTGATATAAACATCACTAGCGATGGAAAGGCTTCGCCCGCTTAAACTTATTGTTATATAATAAAAATCAGCTTCACGCTGTAACCCGCGTATAGGAGGATAGGTGTAATAATAGGTGTAATTTTTTTGGGGAGGGGGGTTCCTATTCTAGCTTTGAATAGATGTTCGGGTAAATATTGTTTTTTTTTTATTTTTCAGCACAGGCCACCCGTCTCCCCCTCTTTTGTAAAATTTCTGGGATAGCCTCCAGACTATTTTGGGATGGGTACGAGCCACGCGGCCCCCCTTTTTATATATCGATATCCACAATAACCGCGTATTTAATCATCTGCCCCGTTGCGTCAGTAGATATAGTTATTTATTTTTATTTTCTTTAGCTTCACGCTGTATGTCGCGTGGGATTCGAACCAATAACCGTCGCGTTTACAGTTGAACGCTTGTTTCCCTGCACCCTGGTCTCTATTTCCCAGTGTTTCACAACACCAAACAATATGAGTTAATTAACATTAGCAATAATTGACATCTCTAGTACCTACCTGCTACAATATAATTGATATCGTACACACGTTTTTAAGACACGATTAAGTAAAGTCGGTTACGCTACAGCTTGAATGTGTTATGTAAGAGATTATACGCTTTATTCCCCCGAACGCGAATCGAACCCACACCGATAAACAAACGACATTTAAATATCCCAATATTTTAGAACATCAAATAAAATTATATAAATTAACATTAACAATTAACTTTCCAAATGAACAATAATCAAAACTTAACACAAAACCAACATCAAGACAGCCACGACTCGTCAGCCACACTATAACAACATTATAGTGAATGTCGTACACACGTTTTTAAGTCACGATTAAGTAAAGCCAGTTGGTTGTTATAATACAGCTACAACTCATTATGAAAGAGACCATTCCTCAGAACGGGAATCGAACTCAAAACAACGATGGTCTATTGAAGAAACAACATTCAAATATTATACATAATCATATGTATATTATTTAACAACACAAAATAGCATTAATTAAATTAACATTCGCAAAAATTTACTTCTTTAGTACAGTACGCTCGACGAGTCGTGGTCATGGTCGTGCTAGTTAGTATTTACAGTTTCGATTACGCACATTTTACTTTTCTCTAATTATTTCCTTCCTAATAGACAATGCGCAACATTAGAAAAAACTCAACTCCAGCGGCCACGACTCGTCAACCACACTAAGCCTACGGTATAATATGTGTCATATACACGATCTTCAAATTAAAATAAGTCTGTTGTTACGATACAATATTATGAAAGAGATTATGCTCTACCTTTAGGTAGACGGTCTGGTTTAGATTGCAAATTAAGTACATATATAAAAAACTGGTAAATAAACCTAATTTATGTAAAAAGATGTAAATTACTGCAATTATTTTTTTTTTCAATACACGAACGGATTAGCTTTGTGGATTTCTGGTTTTTTTTTTATGTGTAGTGGGGGAACCGAGTCGTGGCGCAGGGGCACAAGTGACTGTAAACGCGACAGGTTGTGAGTTCGATTAACACTCGAGTAAATGTAATATTTAATAGTTTTATTTCTTCGCTCTGGCGAGGCGAAGCGCGGCGTTGAGTTCCGTCACTCATCACGCAATGTCTCTAGAATTCGGTGGAAAGTGGGAAGCGGAGTGTCTTAACACTAGGATAAGGATACAGTGTAAAGCAACAAACGAGTGATGCCTAAGTATTAAAATTACATTACAATCAATAAAAAAACCCCTATTTAACATATATGATAAAGAATCGAACCTGTAACCAACAATCAAAGCAACAAAGCAAAACAAATCCCAAATATGTCAACAAAAGCTAAAGTTATAAAAGGCGAAAAATATCCAAAAAATTTCAAAACAACCAGAAGTCGAGGCCGTGTCGTGACGGCCGTGCCAGCCGCAACCGCGCACCATGTCATGACATCACGTTCGATTTTCGGTGAAAATAGCGTGACGAGACGGAATACGGGCGGGCGCTTGTAAAAATGTGGGAATTGCATTATGAGCTGTCTTTTTTATTAGTTTCACGCATGGAGTAAGGAAGGCAGAGGGAACCTAAGTGTTAAGGCACTCACTTCCTTTATTGAAGCTGTTTCATAGAGTAAGGAAATACCCCTAACGGAATATCGAATCACCACCTTTTTGCGTGTTTGCCTCTTCTTCGAATCGAACCCACAACCGTTCCATTTACAGTTGTGTCTGTGCGTCACGACTCACGGCCTCACGTATATTTCATTAACAATGAATATTTCAAATTTATTCACCACCTAGAGAACTTCTAGAAAATGGCAATGGAAAAGTAAAAAAATTGAGTCAAATCACTACTTTCTGTTTGCTTTCTAAAAAAAAAAAAATGTGAGAAGTAAGCGGTAAAAAATGAAATAATGAAAAGGTATATCCGGGTTCAAATCCTATATTTAACAAAAGCTACTGTACTCTATATAATTGTAGTATGACCGTATGAGTAATCTGAGCCCATTGTGTACGTGGATCAGGAAGTACTTTTCAGCTATTCGGTTAGTATTACAATGCAGTATAAATGGTTGAGGGCAATGTATTGTAGACTGGCCTGTATTGTTTGTTTACAGCTTCACGCCGTATCCCGCATGTAGCGGGATAGCATCTTCCACCGAATTCTGGAGGCATTGCGTGTTGAGTGACGGTGTTCAACGCCGTGCTTTGCTTCGACACCAGAGTGATGGAAATTGAAGTAAAAATATTAAATATTTCATGTCAACTAGTGGGATCTGAACCCACAGCCCGTCATATTCACCCCTGCGCCAGAACTTATGTCAAATACCTTGAATGAGCATGATATACGATTTTATTCGATAACGACCTTTTTTTTTAAAATTTAAAATACTTTATATCCGAAACACGGATTTTTTATCAGTTTGAATCGTTGTATGATTGTAGAGCTATCATTGCATCGGCTCGAAATCCAGCTGCAGGACCAGCTTTTACATGCAAAGTTCTAATATGTACCTACATATTTTTAAATCATTATTACCCAAAGGGTGTGGGTTCGATACCAATTCGAGGGAGTGAGATGTTTAATATTTTCATGTCTTCGGTTTGACAAGGAGGGGTGAGTTCTGCCACTCAAGACATAATGCCACCACAATTGTCTTAGCCGCCTACTCTGCTACGTGCGGGATACAGCGTAAAACTTAAAAAAAAATGTATAAAATAAGCTAGAAAATCGTATTGTAAAAATAGAAACTAGTTCATTACACGCGTGCAAATGAACAAGTATCGATTATATCGCGTGACGTTTAAAGAAATTGCTTAAAAAGTCCTTATTGCTTTTGTATTAAAGGTCGTTATTGTGTGAAACTTTCTTAATCGATTTTCAGATTGTAAGCCAATAGACATAACTATGTAGAGTATATAGCTCAACAATATATTATTTGAAGATTTTTTTTTCCTGTATTTTTATTAAACAGAGAAATTCATTGAGGCCAGTCGTGTCACAAACAAGCGTGTGGCCATAAACGCGACAGGCGTGGGTTCGAATTCAAGTCTTGTAAATGGAATATTTAATATTGCCTTAAATATTAGTTTATATATTATATGTTTTAATCAAGATCAAGTAAGCCATTTATAAGATATATTTTAATGTCATTTATCAATTACAAACTCGATATTAAATCAACCTCTAATATAATTACAACACTATTACTGTCCAATAGATTTATAGATAAGTATTAATCTAATTGCTTTCGTATATAATTGCCTATTAATTAGGTGTCAAGGACGTATACAATGTTAACACTGAACTAATGAGGCCGGTGGTGGTGCACTGTGCCTGTAAGCATTTCAAGTGGTGGGTTCGATTTTCACTCGGGGAAATAAAATATTTATCATTTCCAGCACTTTGCTCTGGGTGTAAATGGAAAATTTGTCACATTGTCTGTTGGATAGAGGAACTCAACGCCACAATGTTTTACTACAACTGAACCCACTTTCTGAGAAATATATCTTATGTAAATGTCAAATATATCAGTCTTAATTCTTAATATTATATAGTGAATCCAAAATAGAAATCGAATCTGCGTTTAAATTATACTGGATATTGCTACGATAATTATAATATGACATTGCTATTTTTCTATACATATAAAATATGAATGGCTTTTATATTGAATATAAATGTCATTTATATTATATGCAGCTACACGCTCTCTCCCGCATACAGCAGATACGGCAGAGGGAACTAAGTGTCAAGACACTCCATTCCTCACTATCCGCAAAATTATGGCCCTAGCCCTCGACGCTAGAGGAAATAAATTTATATATTTTATTTCTTCGACGGGATCGAACCCACAAGCAGCCGAGCGTACAGTCACACTAGAGTGTAATAAATCGATATCTATACAACATTTATAATTACTTATAAATATCGATTTTATTTATTCGATATATGCACATTATCTACGCAAGATAGTGATTAAGCTCAATTTCATATCGTGACAGTTTAGAGAAAACTACTTTTACTATGATATGCATATATATAAATAAATAAATAAAATAAGAAATTTTGTTAATATTTATTATATTAATATTATTTTGGAATTTATTGTTTTTATATTCTACTAATATTATATAATATGTTGCAATTTATGTAACGATAATACATATATTGCAATTAATATAAATTTATAAAAATATTTTCCTTTCATCAATAATGGAATTAATTTCGATAATATTTCTTAATATATTTATATCCAACTAACCTGAATCATCATCATGTCCGGTACTCAATTGCAACGCTAGCGTCCTCAGCTGTTTGAAGACTTGGACAGCTTCATTCCTCAACCAGTTCTCATCTTCCTCTGGCTCCGACTCCATCTCAGCGTGTAGGGAACGGGCTATCTCTGTTGTTTCCACTGTATCCACGCCCACTCTTTCTGCTAATGTGTCGTGGGATCTTTGGAGACGTTCCAGTTCTTTTAGCGTGTTCTGGTATAGGTGTTCCTAGAGAAGTTATTGAAATTATAGCTTTGATATGGTACATTTAAAGTATAATTTGTAAGGGTTTTATGGGCAAAAAAAGTAGATTATTAAGTTATGTATACGTCTAACTTTAATTCTTAATTAATGACGCCGTTGAGCTCCGACGAAAACGTTAAGTCCCGAGAATTGGGTAAATTCGAAAATTTCGAATACAGGTAACGGATATAGTCATTACAAATTAAATAACACATTCTAATAAATATAAACGAACACCGGGTCAACGTACTAGAAAATATAAAAAAGAAAATAAATATAATACGTATAGCCATATTGTATACGTCAATACAAATTGCCTTCCGTTCTGTTTCACATTACTATGGAACAATTTATTTCATACAAATAAAAGAAATATATGAATTGTAACAAACACGAATAATAAAATTATAATATATATATTTTTTAGCTTTACGCTGTATCCCGCACACAGCAGGGTAGGCAGAAGGAGCCTAGAGTTAAGACACTTCGTTCCCCACTTTCTGCCGAATTCTGGAGGCATTGCGTGTTGAGTGGCAGAACTCAATGCCGCTCTTTGCCTCGACACCAGAGCGAAGAAAAATGGAAATATAAACTTAAAGAAATATTTCACTTCCTCGAGTGGGAATCGAACCCACAACCGTCGCGTTTACGGGCGCCACTCTTGTGCCACTGCGCCACGACAGCCTCTACAAACACGTAAAGAGAATCTATTTAATTTGGATTTTTTTTTGTATAAACAGAGCCGTCCAGGTCGGCTTATATAATATAACACACACAAATTTATCAAATTAATAAACTTTTTTTAAACAAAATTTTATTAAAAAAAATGTTTTACATATTACCTGTTCTTTCAACTGTCTCTCCAAAGCAGTGATCCTATCATTCGCCTCTTCTAGCTGTTGGTGTAGGCTGTCCTTATCACGGAGAGATGTGGAAAGTCTCCTTTCTAGTTCAGATCGCTTATCACTCATCAACGCCAATTCTGCTTTGAGCGACTCCAGGCTTTGGACGTGGTCCTAGTAAAAAAAGTAAAAAAAAAAGGAATATTTTTAAAGTGTTGTTCCACACTTAGGAAAGTAAAATACTTTTGAACGTAGCGGGATTTGAGCCCGCACCTCTTGGAACCTGTCCAAGCGCTCTAAACACTAAAGCATGTTCTCATCAAGCTACATCGTAATTCTAATACGCTTGTTACAACTTATTTATGTTGTTCTCTGTAAGTAGATTTACGACGATTACTATATTTAATCTTGAATTAAACTATTTTAGTCGATTTTAATTTTGTTAAGACACTGCGCTCTCCACTTTCCGCTGATTTCTGGAGGCTTTGTGTGAAGTAGGGTGAAGAAATGAAATGTCAATTGGGAATCAAACCCACAAAAGTCACTTTCAAAGTCACGCTTGATCTCCTGCGTCACGACTCGATTGACCTCTGGATATAAAATTATCAAAAATCCTAAAAACCCACTTGTAAATCAGTTTTTCTTATAGAACATTGATCTTTCAGCCCTTCCAGCTGTTCCAGGAGGTGAGCCTCGGTTGCCGACGACTCTTTCAGTTGAGCTGTGAGACGAGAGTTCTGGGCTGTCAGTTCAGCGATCAGGCTGGCTTTCTCTTCATCGCGCTGTAAAAATAACATGAGTTAGTTATTTATGGTTTAAGTTTTATCCCTGAGTTCACGCCGGTTTTAAATGCCGGGGGTGGTATTAATCTGGTCGAGTCTGCCCATGCGTGTTGCCATTACTGGCACGTGACTCTACCACACGTACTTTAGTCGCCTCTTACGACACCGACAGTACCAGGGTGATCCTATTCTAGAAGCCGGGATCACATGACGAGAAAAAAATTTACGATATTATTTCGATACAATATTTATGCAAGGAACTGGCGTCTGCTTAGAAAGTGCGTCAAATTGATTGTCTATTCTAATTAGTATTGGTTTGATTCTAGTCTATCTTGTATTCTTGTAACTAAATATGAAACACTAGCTTTTACCTGCGGTTTCTCCGAAATGTTAGGGCAGTTATTTTAGATTATATCAAAACATATAGAGTCATAGTCGATAAATGGACTAGTTTATTTATCAAATATAGTTTCTGAGATTGTCGCGTTCAATCAAACAAAATTTTTATCTTTATAATATCAACATAAATCAGGTTTTTCTTTCAGTTATGGCAACGTTCACATTAAAGGATACAATGAGGTGGCTGTGCATAGACGAAGTAAAAGGAAATTTACATTTAATATATATTCTTTTTTTATAGGTTCACTAACATTGCTTCGAAATGAAAGAAAAATGCAAATACTGAATGTTCTTCGCAAAAATGTGAACTACTAAGATTTTGATTGTAGTAGGTTCAATGCCCGGTTCAGGCAAATGACAATCATCTACAATATATATTATTCAATTATCGCACCAAATCTTCTTTTGCTTTATGCATTACGCCTATTTTAGTGCAACAAAAAGTATGTTTATTTACAAAAAGTCGACTCTAACAAATTGAAATGTTCACTGACCATATAATTATTTGTTCAAAAAAAAACCTCAAAGATTTTAGTTAGTTGCACTGATAGCGATCAATCGTGTACAGTACGTCTAATGTGTCGTCGCCCCCATTGAATTTAGTTCTAAACTATGTCGCATTGGACACGCGGGACTGGACTGGGCTGGACAAAATAATTAAGTGAGAAAAAAAGAAAAAATGAAGCCGTCGTGGCACAGGGGGACAAGGGCGTAACTGTAACGCGACGGTCGCGGCTTCGATCCCCGCTCTGGAACCGAAAATTCGGGATAGATCAATCTGCCAATTCGCAATGTCTCGATACATTCGGCGGAAAATGGGAAACGAATTGTCTTAACACCAGGTCCCCACTACCTACCCGGCTTTATGCGGGATGCAGCGTGAAGCCAATTAAGGGTAACTTCAGTGCGATCACGACTCTTCTACAGATACTGTAAATAAGTGTAGAATCATATTTGACATTTCTTACCGAGAAAAATGGAGTTAAAAATAAATACGGAAACGTCGGACAAGAGATATTTTACTAAAACCGATATTAGAAGGTTACATTGACACTGGTGAATGTAATTTGCATTTTTAACGACTTATAATACGAGTAGTTACTACGTCATTTCGTTTCATAATATTCCGATTAAATTAGTTTTTAGCTTCACGATGTATCCCGCAGATTCCCGCTGGGAAGGTAGAGGGTTGCCATAGTGTTAAGAGACTGGGAGAGTTGTAAACGTTGTGAACTCGGTGTAAACTAATTTATTAAACTACGTATTTTATTATGAAAATTAAAAATACATCATCATAATTTTCGATTTTATTTTCATTTTCTATGTTTTATATACAATTATATATGTATATATCTTCAACTACACCTCTCCTACTATATACGGACTCGAAGGAGTTTCTACATAATATTAAAAGTATGTACACGTATCTTCACTCGAAGCCACTCGTCGACCATGACAGCTTCCTCGCTTCCCCATTAAAAAACCTGATTGCGAAACGGTTTCCGTTTTACGCTCATCTAACTAATTGGTCGGTGACAATAGTAATTTGAGGTGGCCAAGGCGATGTGTGACGGGAAGGGACTTGTGTTAAGTACAGGGAGAATAAAGGAAGAAAGGTAAAGAGGTTCGTCTTTTTTCTATTTTAGCTCATCTACCACACCCCCCCCCCCCTGTTGCGTTCACGCTGCAACAGGTAGCAGGATGGAGCCTAGTGTTAATAAACTCTGACTTCACTTTTCGTCAAATTCTGGGCAAATCAAAAACAGGTAAAATAAGGGTGGCGCCCAATTTCTACGCAAAAATTTTCACAGATCAGACAGAGTAGTATACTCAAACAGGACTTGTCAACACTTAAGATGAACGCACCATAACCACTCAAGATTGTGTGATGAAGAATTAAAGAATGATGATGTGAAGATGTGAACAAATTAACCGCCTTATTTTTTTTAATCTAAAATATTATATTTATAATCGCTACAATAAACATAAATACATTTAATAATATTGTACAGCTGTCCATAATTATTATCTTATAGTCATTTTTAATTGAAATAAAACAGTACAAATTGATAATTAATGAAAGGCGCGGTTTGTTGACCTTGTGAAGGTTTCTGGGGTATTACTGTAGTGACTTCAATACACTTCATGGAAATACTTGTTGTGGGACGTGACGTCATGACAACGGTGTATTATTAATATCCTGGCTTAGTTGTATATGTATTTTAATATTATTTAAGTTTTAGCCCGAGAATTCATTTGCGTTGACCTCTAATATTTGTATTGATTATATTAGCTTCACACTGTATCCCGCACATAATATGATAGGCATAGGGAACCTGGGGAACCTAGTGTTTAGAAACACGCGTTCTTTACTTTCCTCCGAATCCTGAAGACATTGCGTGTACCATGACAGTATCTCTAGTTTAAATTATTTTAATTAAAATTTGTATCTGTATCTAAAGCTGTTTCACTAGTACTAAGACATATCAAAATTTGACGCATTAATAGCCTTGAATTTGTAATATTCCTGTGGATACTTTATAATTGATAATATATTGAGGCCAGTCGTGGCACAAAGGCAATAGGTTATAAGTTCGATTCCCATTCAAGGAAATGAAATATTTAATATTTTCATTTCTTAGCTCTATCTAGTACCATGTGAAGTTAAAGAAAAAGTTTTATTAACATTGTATTTTAATAAATATTACAAAAAAAAATTCACATATCGATTATTTGCAACTTGTACTATCATAAAAATAATCGACAAGTTAAAAGTTACGACTCATAAAAACCATTTTATCTATAATATACTTTTTTACAACTGTTTCAGTAATTTTTTATTGGTGTAAATATTTATAATGTATTTGTATTTATGCACGCGAACATTATTAATTTACTAGCATAATTTACAGGATTTATATTTAAATTAAAGCCTTTTTTAATCAAATTGCAGCATTGAGTTCCGCCACACAATATGTCTTGAAAATTATGCGATTATTGAGCGTAAATGATTTACTATGTGTAAATACTAGGTTCCCTCCGCTTATCCCCTTTTTTTCTTCTTTTTATGGTAAAGGACACGGCAAACAAGCGTTCTGGTCACCTGATGGTATGTGATCACCGCCGCCCACAACCCTATGCAACACAGAGGAGCCACAGGTGCGTTGCCGGCCTTTAAGGTGGAGGATGTTGGGCGCCGGGGCCCAGCATTACCTAATGCGAAACGCAGTGGCAAGAGCCACTACTTCACGTCGGTTTTAAATGCCGGGGGGTGGTATAAATCCGGTCGAGTCTGCCCAATAAGTACGTCCGTACCCTACGTACTTCCTGTGGATTCAGATTCAGTAACTTTTCCTTATACTTTGTCTAACCAGACTATGGAAATTACTGAGGATACAGCAATTTTAAAAAAATATCTATCGATAGATATCTCGTTTCGAATTTATAACCAATGCGTGCAAGTCTTAATAATTACACTTCTACGTTTTATAATTTCGCAGGATATTGTTGTCATTTTCTAGTAAGACATTGATAGTTTTAGTTATTATAGTAATAATATTATTATTTGATTATTATCAAGACACGCGCCAGAGTTTCTAGCCAAGTTAAAAACCTAAAAACGGACAAAATGCATCCAATAGTAATGATTTCTTTACAAAAATGTAATGTTTTTCTATCAAAAATACAAATGTGAAATGAGAGCCAAGTTAATAATTAATGCCTGGTTCTCCATTTCACCACCAAAAGATTGGGATATATGTATATGGATGCTAATATAAATTCTATAAACACTCGGGATAAAATTCAATCTCTAAATTTAACTCGATTTTTTTTACGTACAGGCTTTGTTATATTTGCAAGCTAGTGTACTGCTAGAAATACCAAAAAAGCCGTCGTCGCCATCGATCGTTTACACGAATTGATTAGTGCATAATACAACATCCGTCCGCAGTTTCTAAACAACGGTAACAAAATGTACTTGCAGTTTCCCGTTACCTGTTTTTTTTTAATATAGAGTTTATTTACCTCTTTTTTTCACGTTGCATCCCACAAATAGCAGGGTGGCAGAGGGAATCTGGACACCTAACTTATTCTTAAGACACTCCGCTCCTATTTAAATACCAGGCATAACCCTTGATCAACTACTCTCATATTAGCTAAGGTTAATTTGGACCCAACGTTTTCAATTTTTATTTGGCTACATCCAGTAAATCTGTCTACCGTCACTTACTGAACATATAAAGCTAGGAAGGGTAGAGAAGCACTAAAAGAAGAATTTCTCAAAATTCCTTAAAGAACGGAACTAAGCGAGTGGTGGTATATATCACGTAAACAAAGTTGCAGGACACTACTAGTTTTAGTGCAAAATCTTCTTAGGTACATGCTCACTGAACAAAATCGTTCGTTTTTGATTGACGTCTCTATTCGTTTACAAGGTTATAATTGCCGCTAAGGTATTATAATAATTGTGTTTTAATTGTTCAAATGTAAATGGTATTTAGACGGTTTCGAAAGTTTTCTGTCTTCACATGACCTTACGTTTACCTTATTTTTTTTCCATTTTCAGACTGTATTCCGTAAATAACAGGAAAGGCAGAGAGAGATTTCTGACGATTTTTCGAGGCATTGCGTGTTGGAGTGGGGGATCTCAACGCCGCGCTTTGACTTATTACTTAAATGAAAATATATATATTAATATTAAGAAATAATTCATTCCCCAAGTACCTCGTAGACCTCTGTAGCAGCTATGTTATATTATAGTATTTATACCATAAGGCAGGCTTGTTAGTGGTGTAGTTAGATATCACGTGTATACCTTTAAGCAAAACGTGCGACTAAACCGATTAACTTAAATCCTACTTAGTAAAAGAGGATTGAGCTGATGAATGTATCCTAATACACGAATTGGGTTTGGTTTAATATGGACACGTTAAATTCACGTGGCCACTGTCCATGCAATTAAGATATATTGGATAGAATATTAAGGCTTCATACATTTTAGACTTATAATATATTATAAAGATGAAGAGTTTTGTTTGGTTGGTGATCTCAGTTATTATTATACATAACTGATTGTAATCTTTATTTGGACGTAGAAGCGAAGCCGCTTTCTTTTTAGTTGCACGCTGTATCCCGCGTATAGCAGGATAAGCAGAGGGGAAACGTTAATGTTAAGACACAATTTCCACCGGTATACAATGCCGCGGTTTTTCTTGTTACAAGAGCGAAAAAATGCATACCCCTGAATAAAAATTGAACCCACAACCGTCGTGACTCCAGTCCGTTAATTTCGTTAACTGCCCGAAGACTTGTAAGTGATATAATATTAAAATCGCTATACAGCGCTGAGAATACCTCGTTGCCTTGACTCGGTTTGGAGACAAATACAAATGAAAGATTGTTTTACAATACAATATGGTGTTTATACATTCGATGATAAAATATTTTTTTTTTCAGCTTCACGCTGTATCCCACACGCAGCAGGGTAGACAGATGGAACAGGCATTGCGTGTTGAGTGGCGGAATATATCCCGCCACCAGCATCCCACCAGCATCCCAGCGCTGAGCGACGGGAAAGGAAAAGAATGAAAATAATAAATATTTCATTTCCTCGAGTGGAAATCGAACCCATAGCCGGTCGCGTTTACACACACTTTGTTCCGCTACGTTATAGTGTTTTTAGAATGAACTCAATAGTTACATCGACTCTGAGGAATTGCAATGTGAAAAAAAAGAACATTGATAACCGTTAATAAAAGCGCTGTAAATATACCTATTTGAACAAAAAAAAAAGAACCGATAAATCTAATTTTGTTCCTAGCACAGTTTTTTGTCGAGTTTCAGATTATACATTTTTTAAGCTCTACCCTGCATCCTGCACATAGCAGTGTAGGCAGAGGTAACCTCGAGAACCTAATGTTAGAACACTCCGTTTCCCACTCGCCACTCTCCTTCGAATTCTGAATGGATTGCGGCTTGAATGACCGCGCTTTGCCTCGTTACCGAAATAAGAATCGAACTGATAACCCATTTCGTGTATAGGCCTGAATTATATATCATTTAAAAATAGCTACGAGTATCAGAGATGGTCATTTTCATTAATTTGACTTTACCGTTAACCGCTATCTTTTAATTGGTGTTCCTCATCCGAATAATCAATCGAAACAGTTTTTTTTTAATAAGTAAATGGAATCTATTTTGCAGATACATTTTTTTACGAGTAATTTTAATTGAATTTCTTAGAATTTTATTTTAAATTTTATTTATCTATACATATTTTTTTTGTATTAATTTTTGAATGTATTACTTATATATTACTTTTAAGTATTTGAAGGTTTATTTATTTTACATCCGTATTGTTAACTTTATGTATTTTTATATTATTTTGTGGGTATTTGTAACTAATAAATTTTCTGTATATATTTAAAACTGTAAAAAAGACACTAGAAACAACAAACAGTTAATAAAATTCACCTGTTTCACTGAGGTATCCTTGGAACCTATCTTAGTGGTCAGCTCTTTGATGTCGTTCTGCAGTTCCAGTAACCTTGCCTCATACTCCCCCTGCTCGGTGTCCAGCCGTCGTCGGAGAAGGTGCTTCTCTTGTTCTAGTTCCTGGTTAAACAGAAACATTAAGATATTTAGTTTTGTTGATATTTAAAGCTTAAAAAAAAGTTGGTAATTTATGAAAAGCTTAATCTTTTTTTTCAGCTTTACGCTGTATCCCGCATGTAGCAGGGTTGGGAGCCTAGTGTTAAGACACTCCGCTCCCCACTTTCCGCCGAATTCTGGAGGCATTACGTGTTGAGTAGCGAAACTCAACGCCGTGCTTTGTATTGACACCAGACCGGGAAGGTGGGATTTCGATAAGCTACCATGTAGATACTTTTTTTAATTAAGAAATATTGCAATATGGTTAATGAAACTTAATTATATTTTGTTTAACCACATCGTAAAGAAAACTGTAAATTCATAAAAATCTAGTTTAAGTACTTTGTTTAGCTAAATCTCGTAAATAGATGAACTGATTTCCACGTAACTTTATTATCATTGTAGTTCAAAGAAAGTAAAAAGAATACTATCTAGATCTAGACAAAACCAGAGCAATCCACTAGTATATAAGAATTTTCTTTTATCGTTCGAATTATTGATTTTCCACGGCAACCTGTGCAAACGGACCGCAGACAGAACAAACATTGTATATTGACATAATATAAAAAACAAATGTCCGTGCGTCATTCTGTTCAGATGTATTGGAAAATTTTTTGAAATGCCCTGATTATTATATTAATAAGATTGATTTTACGATGTTGTGTTTGATTGTTTTTTTTTTTAATTTGCAGTTGTGTAAATTCTGTCAGTAAACAAATCGCGAATACGAATACGTAGAACAATGATGCATTAATAATAATTGATTAAAAAAAAAACACAAAAACCGAATCGTCGCCTCTTGGTACGGTACGGTCGCGGTAGTAGCTTGGTACAGTATCCAAGGGGCTCAGGTTAGATTCCTGCTACATTCAATTCCATATATCTACAATTTCTCCAATAATATATTATATATATTTAGGTTGTAGACCTGAAAACCTAGTGTCAACACTCTGTTCCGATTTAGATACTTCCATTCCCCACTTTCCATCAAATTCTGGAAGCATGGCGTGTTGAGTGGAGGACAACGCCGCGCTTCACTCCGTTTACTAGAGCGAAGAATTTTAAATATTGAATATTTCATTTTCTCAACTTGAAATCGAACCCAGGATCTGTCAGATTTACGAAAAATCAACTATGGGACCTCTCAGATTACATATGCAGACGACAGCAATATAATTAAAGCTAATTCCACAACTCAAACATCAAAGCTCAAGCTTTCACACTTTTGAAAAAAAAAAACCGTGTGATCTTGACAAACACAACGAATTTAGACGAAAAAAAAAATTGGAATCAATTCACAAAGTCATTGTCTTTCACGTCAAGAAACAAGATGAAGAAAGCAAGGGATTTAGAAAAGCATAAAAAAAAGAGAGTACAATCTTCATTGTAAAATGCACAAGAGCAAATTACGCGGATTCGACCCAGAAACTGTCTCATGTAGACCATGGCACCGCGCCATGTGAACCATGAATCCATCTCCGCAACTGGAACGTGTTCACAACTGTTATCGAACAATGGTGACTTCTGATAACATGTATAATTCTTTTGTTTTCATATTTTGTCATTGATATGGAGAAATCTTAAAATTGAATCCAATTTTTAATATTATAATTTGGTTTTATTTTGTTTCATAGAAATTATAGTTTTATTTTGTTTTCATGCATCTGGTGGTCATGGTGGTGGTGATATGTATTTCTTTTTTTTACACCACCTAGTGTTAAGACACTCCTTTCCCCACTTTTCACCGAGATTTCGGAAACATTGCGTGTTCAGTGGCGGAACTCAACACTCGGCTTTTACTGAGCAAAGCAATGAAAATATTAATAAATTACAAATTATTCTCGTGATGGAACCTACAACCGACATGCTACAGTCATCTTTCTCTTTTAATAAAAGAAATTATATAAATTAGAAGAGTATATAAATATAGAGATGCAATCAACTGTCCTGTCGTTCACATCTCGTCAGACAAAATCCAAAGACCATCTTTGTTGCCATTGTTTTAAAAAAACATAATAAAAAACTACACACTATTCTTAAAATATGATGAAAGATTTCATGAGAATAAAACTCTATCTTAGATATATCTATTTCCTTTATATTATTAATAATAAAAATTTATTCTCAACATTAAAAAGTTGAAATATTTTTAAGTCTGAACTTTCAATGTTATAGAAATCGGTGCCGATTTAAAGATTTTTCATTCAGATTGCCGATTTATAGCGTGTTGAGTAGCGGAAATCAACGCCGCGATGTGTATATTTACAATACTTTTTAATTATGCAACGATGGCCTCTCACACAAATAACGTTTTGCAATGAAGGGAAAATGATATAGTTAGGATATTATAATGACAGTCACGTCAAAGGCGTTCGTCCTTAAGGCTATCCGTTCTCTAACCATTAGTCACTGTATCCAATGATTTTAAAGTAAAACAACTTTATATATTATAGTTAACGATTTAGCCTTTTACTACACCGAGGTCACAAGTCCCAATACCATTCGAAGATGATTTTTCGTAATTGTATATATTATATTATAATAAATAATAAAAAAAATTATAAATAATATTAAAAAAATAATATTTTCATTAATTGTTCGCTCTGGTAACATAGCAAAGCTCGGCATTATACCACTCAATACTCGCGAAAATTTTGCGGGAAGTGAGGGAACGGAGTGACCTCTCACAACGTTCCCCCTGTATAGGAATCGCACCAAAAACCATCACGTTTACAGTCAAACGCTGTGCTGCTGCACCACGACAGTTTACATTAACAAAATATATATCAAAACTGACTACTGCCTTTCATCCGACTGCATATATATTATACTAATATAAACTGAGTCATGGACATAATGGAGCATCAAGTATCGATTAGGATGCGCAAGCGCACCGTGTCTCCAGGTGACTGGTGCGTTTACCTAATGTTGTTGCAGAGGCGTATTGTTTGTTTTTGTACTATTATGAGAATCTTATGTGTTGTATGTTTAGATTTATTTTATATACAGGAATTATATTGAATAATATTATTCATTCATTCATTCATTCATTCATTTAGTGTTACTTTAAGCTTTACTTTAATGAAAAAAATCCCTTGGTGGTGAATTATTATACATGCAATGGTTGTGCGCTTCGATCCTCCTGATTTTACCAGAATATTATAGCAACTCAATGCATAATATCTTAATTTCGACCGCAATGTGAAAAACAGTGTCTTGTGTTTAGTTACTAGGCTTATTAAATTAATTAATTAAAATATAAATATTAACGGCTTCTATCGTAACATATTTTTTTTGTTGTCTTTATTTTACTTTCACATTTTAAAAATTAAGTGATAGCGTTCGTGAAGCGAAGACTTAGACAAAAAAAAAATCTCGTTTTTACAATATGGAGTTTAACTTCAATAAAAGGAAATATTTTCAATATATTTACTAACAGAAATTACTACTACTAACTAAAGAAGTAAATGATTGATATTAATATATTCGTTAATAACACGCTATCCGAGTACGTCCCTGTGCGCTGCACGGTCGGGCATATTAATTCGGGCGGCTTATATGAGCAGTGACGCCCTGATTCGCTTTCACCGACATCTATTATATATACATTGCCTCGTTAGATATTTACCATTATTTATTATGAATTGAATATATAATATAAATAAATCAAAAGTAAAATCAGCTTCACGCTGTATCCCGCACACAGCAGGGTAGGCAGAGGGAACCTAGTTTTAAGAAGCACCGAATTCTGGAGGCATTGTATGTTGAGTAGCGGAACTCAACCCAGCGCTTTTGCTTCGACATCAGAGCGTAAAAATGGATCTGAACCAATTGGGGTCCAGAAAAAGAGGAAAATCGTGGATGAGATGGGCAGATATCCTAAGGAAAGACATGAACGCCTACAGCGCTCCCCTGCGTACTAATATTATATGCAGTAAGCAGCGTAATGCTGAATTTTCGTTACCCTCTGCCTATCCCGCTATATGCGGGATACAGTGTATAGAATAACATTTAAATAATTATAATAAAAATGATACATAAAATATAAATATTAATGGTTTTATTACAATGTCCTTCGTGTAAATGCCAACCAGCCATTTTTTCCTATCGTTAGTCACAAACAAGTTGTTTAGATACAGTTATATATATACTATAGTTATAGTGAATTATACCTTGGGTACCTATATTCTAGCCTTTCTAATATATCCGTGATGCGCGTCATGACATCATCGATGATCTGTCATCACAATGATAGGTAAAATTGACGATTGTATTTGGAAAATCTTTATTTTTTTAGCATCACGCTGTATACCGGATGAAGGGTAGGCAGAGGGAGCCTAGTGTTAAGACACTCCAGTCTCCACTTTTTGGGGGGGATAGCGTGTTGAGTCGCAGTCTTAACGCTGTGATTTGCCGTGACACCAAAACGATAAAGGAAGATATTAAATATTCCATTTCCTAGAGGGGAAATCGAACCCAAAACCTGTCACACGCTTGTGTTGAAAATTTTTTTTCTTGATAAGTTAATCATGTTAAATTGCATATATAATATTTTCATTTCTTCTCTCGGAAAATGGAGAAAAGAGTGTCTTATTACTAGGTCTGTCTAGCCTGCTTTGTACTTGATATAGCGTAAAGCAAAGAGAAAATAAAAAAACTTTATAAGCCAGACATTATAATTACTAAGTCTTCCGTGCTTACACGCATTGTATCAACACTTTCATTTAAATAAAAAAATCGCGTCCCAAATACCTAAGATTAAGGCTAACTCTGATTATGATCTCGTAATACAATTAAAATGAAGACATTAAGATGTTAACAATATGCAAAATAAGTATTAAATTAGTATTGTTGATAGAATGAGAGGGTAGTTTTTTTATTTTAGTCATTTTGTTATTTATTAAGTACAGAAAAAAAATTGTATTCAAATAATATTGTTAACAGAAATTAATAAAAAAATCTGTTATATATGAAAAAAACCATTTTTATGAAATCCCCTAAGTAAGGCTGAAGAAAAGAAATCATTGTCATCAGCCGTTTGACGTTAAGTAGTGTTCAAATCTCCCGAGGTCTAAGGCAATAGTACAGTAGTCATTTTTTAGCCTCACGCTGTATTCAGCATATAGCAGTAGCATAGGGTAGGCAGAGGGAACCTGGAAACCAGATAGTTAAGACACATGTTCTTATTACGACTCCACCGCTCCTCTCATTTTGCGTCGAATTCTGCATATTGAGTAGCGGAACTAACCGAGCGAAGATATGAAAATAATAATAATTTCATTTCCTTGAGTGAGAATCGAACCCACAACCAATAGCGTTTTCAATCACACGCTACCGCCCCTTTACAACGACTAGTAAAAGATATTATCTGTCTCCTACATCTTAACCCACACACCCAAAGGTCACACGTAGTGTTGGGCAACGGTTTCCGTAAAAACCGTCCATTGTTTAATTTCAACACTAACGCTGGTACTAAGTGATGGGAATTAGTGTGTTATAGTTCGTCATCGAATGCGTTTTCACTTCTGTTTCGCAGGTTCATTTCCTTGTTTCTATTATTTAAGGCTTTCAATTGTTTGGTCTTTCCTAATAAGGTTATATGACTTTTGTATTGCGTTGGCGACAGCGTGTGATGAAGCGAAGTATCTTAAGCATTAAGTTAATTATGCAGAGTTTGTTGGATTCGACATATCTCAGGAACTAATAGGTTCAAATTCTTTTATAATTCGATAAAAGTTCTTCAGTGTTCGGATCCAAAGAGGAATGTCAAAAGGAACATGTCTAACCGGTCATACAAAACTAATAATTACTTTTATTTGACCATGCAGGCGAAGCCGCGAGAAAAAGCTAAAGTATAACAGAACATACGTAATACAAATCTTTTATTTTATTTTCTTTCTTTTTTTTTACGTCTACATGATAACTGGCTTAGACATATAAATATTTAAATCTCAACAAACTGTACTAATTTAAATATTTAATCAATCACACATAAAAAATTTACAGCAGAAAATATTTTACAGGCAAAGAATATCTTATGTTATAACATTTATTATTCAGTAAAACTTGTCGCACTTTATATTTCCAGAGCAGGAAATTAATTTGATTCATTGCTACGAACGAGAATCGAACCCAAAACCTTCACGTTTACAGGCAGACGTTGTGTTAGTGAGACACCACGACGACTACTATTTATACACTCAAAATTTCAGCTGAATTAATAAAAATAAATAAAAATTAACGAATATAAATACCGTTAAACTAACAGCAAACATGAATACCCTCATTCTATCTGAGAATTAATTGCAAAATTCGATAAAAAGAGGCATTTGAAACAATGGAAAATCGATCAACTATAGAAAGCGAGAGCTACCGGGTCACATATCTATCTATAGGTAAAAAAAACGACACAATGTATGTATGTATGTATGTATGTACAAACCCAAGAACTGGAAAATTTCTTTGGTTCACGGAAACCAATGAAATAACCATTAACATGTGGAAATGCATGGGAATAGAGTTATGATGGCGTATGTTTATGCAATCAAATTATTGTCCTTTTTTGTATGTATTTACATAATATGTCTATCAATACTAAGCATATTAATATATATATATATATATATATATATATTTCAATTCAGTATCCCACATCTCAATTTTTAGATCCTTATTTTTTTCGCGTTTTTTTTTTCTTCTCGGCATTTTTTCCATTTTTGAACCCTGACACAACCAGTTTTTCTATTAAAATATAGTATTATCATCAAATCCGAATTGTCAAGCAATTAGCAAGACAGGTACTATAATATTTTCTCCTCTCTCTACGTTCCCTAGGCAGCATCTAACCTTCGAGAACGCCGCACTTTGTCTTGAAACCAGAGCAAGAGAATGAGCACACAGTCGTTGCGTTCATTTCCTTTTCATAATTTATTTCCTTTTAAATTAACTATATGTTATAATATTGCAAGAACATGTCAGCTTTGTGTTTAAAAGGCAGATTTAGAGGCAACTCTAACGAAACAGAATTGCGTAGTGTTTGTTGGATTGTATAACACGATTACTACTAAACTGAGACACTTTGCGTCATCACAGTTTTGACATCGCCGTCGATATTGTGTGATATATTCATTATTTCTATTTCTACTTAAATTATTGGTATTAGAGAACTATTGGGTGGTATCTGATCAGTGGTTGGGTCTAATAATATAACAAATGTGTTTTTTTTTTCAAGAGGCAAGAGGAACTTAGCATTAAGAGTGTTCTGCCCAAACTTCGAGACATTGACTGTTGAGTGTTGGAGTACAGATCTGGAAGCGGATCTGGAAGCAAACGCCTATTACCAGAGCGAGGAAATAAAAATTATTCATTCGCCTGAGTGAGAATCGAACGCACGACCAGCCGCGTTTACAGTCATGCACTTGTATCAGAATGATTGGCCTCAATACACTAGTATGTTGTTAGCATCACTGTAGGGAGATTTTTACAAATTCCCGCTAGAAAAAATGCTGTTTATTAAATAATTTCAACGTATTTAAAGTGTTATTCCACTCTTTTTTTACATTTTAAGTATACATTGTGATTTTAATATTTATTTGGGTGTGAGAAACCAAACATAATATATTATATAATAAAAAAAAAATTAACACTAGTTTACGTATTTTTAATTGTATACATAACATTATTTAATTACAAATTATATATTAAAATGTATATTAAAACGAATTATATATTAAATAAAAAAAATCTATATTTAATTATTAAATTAATGTTGTAATGGCATTACATACGCAAATAAAGCGAAAGTGTGAAACTTGACGCGTTTATATTTATTATACTTGTACATGGTTAACTTTATCTGTGTACATCGTAATTAAATGTCTTTTTATTTCATTTTGTCAATTTCACGCTGTATCCCGCTGGCCCAATTTTTTTAGACATTACATGTTTAGTGGCGGAATTAAACGCCGCACCGTGTGTTAATACCAGGGCGAGGAAACGAAAATAAATCATTATCATATTAGAAATGGAACCCACAACCGTCGCCTTCACCAACTAACCACTTTACTTATACTTCCTTCATATATCTAGATATATATATGTTATAGATTTTAGTTAAAACAGTCACGTACAAACCTTCGTGTTACATCCCCATAAGGAATACACCAGTTCACCTAAACTCCATCAATTTACCGTCAGTTAAGCTTATGTCATATGACCTGCATTTTATAGGGGAACCTATTACTCGTGTAACCTACTGAGGAACCTATTACTCAATACTATAGTCTTTTTACCTACTTCCTAAATAAAGTTATTCAGTTTGCCCCTTTTTCAAAATAAACTAGGGAAACACTTTTTAAAAAACATATAAAAATTCAAACAATGCGGGATTTGAAGCCGCGCCTCTTGGAAACGCAAGTTTAAAATTTTAAAAACTAAGCAATTAAATAGTGATTACTTAGGCCCGCATTTATAAATCGTTCTCAACTCAGAGGTCTATTTCGAGATGGTGTTCCATTTCATAGATTATTAATATGTCAACATATTATTTCTATTTTTCTAATTTTAACTATCATTTCCTCACTCTGTTAAATAAATCGCGGCGTTGAATTCCGCCAATCACAAAAAAAACAACATACTAATATAACTTTACCTGCGATATCACTCGCGCTTACAAATGCAAATAACTTATAGTTGTAGTAAGACAGACTATACATTTAAACAGTTGCAGTTTCTCGACAGCTTCATTTAGATTCACGCTGTATCCCGCATAAATCAGGATAAGCAAATGGAACCTGGGGAACCTTTCTGCCTCCAGAATTCAGCAGAAAGTGGGGAACGGAGTGTCTTAACACCGAGGTTCCCTCTGCCTACACTGCTGTGTGCGGGATACAGCGTGAAGTTGAAAAAAAAAACTTCCGATATTAATTACTTCATGTAAATAAACTCCTCATTTTTAAAATATTAGTGCAGATATAAAAATAGCCTTACCTACTTACATACATATATAAATGTATGCAAGTGAGTCACCGGATGTTAAACACTGTAGAATGTCTCTTATGCCGTATAAGTAACTTACCTGCAAAAGGAAAACAGTTTTGTAAGTATAATGTTAACTAAGAAATTTATTTATCTATACTAATAGTGTGGTCGTAATTTGATCGCTGTCTATGTATGGAAGATATATAAAAAAAAAATTAATATAAAAAAAATTAAAAAATATTGTGAAACAAAAAATAATTATTTTTTTATTCTTCTGTCTGTTTGTTTGTGTCTAATCTCAGAAACGGTTCAGCCTCCCCTTAATATTAAGTGTTTGTTTTTTAAAATCGATTGAACGGTTTACAAAAAAAAAAGATTCCTCAAATTTTTTAAAGAATTTTCGACATAATATCTATAAACAACTCTTCTATTCAATTGGTTGAAACTTTAATTTTCAATATAAGAAGGCTTAAATATTATTTTTAAAATCATCTTATTAGTAAAAAACTAAAGTAATTAAGATTAGTTAATATATATTAATTCCAGCGGGCGAAGCCGCGAGCAGGTCGCTATAGCGCTATAGCGGGTCGCGGGTCGCGGGTCGGGTAGAGGTATATTAATATTAATTAATTTCCTTGCAACATTTGGCAGCGCTTTGTTGTACAATCAAACTTGTTGCTTGCTGTAATATATATGTATAAATAAACAATTATTATAATGAATATATAATTGAATTGCGGAAATTCGAATTTATTGGCTAACGGCTATTTTGCTGAAGTTATGTCAAAATCGATGCAGCCATTTTAAATTGAAGATTTTAGTAGGGCACCAGCGTGCGACTACCCCGCCAGGGATAAAGTGTGAAGCTAAGTTAAGTTACAAACGTGCGACTGTAGATGTGGTATATATATATATATATATATATATATATATATATAATATTTCAAATGGTATTTTACGATATA
This sequence comes from Heliconius aoede, assembly GCA_037355905.1. Taxonomy (NCBI): domain Eukaryota; kingdom Metazoa; phylum Arthropoda; class Insecta; order Lepidoptera; family Nymphalidae; genus Heliconius; species Heliconius aoede. Next base: position 386,028 of record JBAIZZ010000306.1, read on the forward strand.
TATTTTTTTCAAATATATAATAATATAAAACTCTAATTACAGTTAGCATATAGAAAGGCCTTATTCAAAAAAAATTGCGTGTATCGTGTAAAGATTTCAATGTTGGGGTCAAAATGGTTGATTTACCAAAGGTGAGGGTCCTCCAAAGGTTGAGCGCGTCGCTTTATTACATCACGCCGCATCCGGCTTTGTATTCTGATACATAGTTTGCTTTAATAACTCTAGCCAAAGCTTAGATTTTTTTTTTGATTTTGTTCTGAAGAATGGGAATCGAACCCATAATCGAAAAAACATAATAAATAGTGTACTATAACGATTTCAAAGTGACTCAAACTGTAAACGCGATATTTTAGAATTCGATTACCAGTCCGGAGAATGAATTATTTTAATTTCCTTTTACATCTTGAATTTAGCTGCATAGCGCAGAACGGAATATCTTAACACTATGTTCTCTAAGCCTGCCGGCGCTTGAGTACCTAACCACTACCTCATTGAGGGTGCGTGCGGGTGTCGTAAACAAGCTTCCTTTCTGTCCACCGTCTCCTATATCTATCTATTAAGCAAGATGGCCTGCAAAACATTGAAAGTAATAAAATTGACGCAATTTAACAGTAAATTGTGATGCTTCTTATGATGAGTCATTCATGAGTTACGAAAACTGACAGGTGTTAATATGTAGGTAATAATATATTATGTTTGTTAATATTTCATACGATTGACATAAATAATAAAATTTTAATGTAATGTAATATTAAGTTAAATCGTCCATTGAAAATGTTTTTGCAGTTAATTTTAATAATAATATAGCATCGTGCAGCAATTAAAACGTGTGGTAACAGTCGCGTATATTTCACAAACATTTACAGTTGCATTTACAGTGACGTGCTGTCACACTGCAACTCTACGAGGGAACCTAGGAACCTGGTTTTAAGATACTCCGTTCCGATGAGACACTTCTGTTACCCCTGTTACATCACCACTGGCGTCTATTCAACTAAAAGTACAGACTGACAGCTAATCTCACGAACTAAAAGTAGTAATTCCGTCAAAATGTATACTTATCAGAGCAAAAAAAGGCAAATTATAGAACAATAAGGTGCGCCCTTGCGAACAACGAAGTTTGAAACAAAGAATAACGATATGATCAACAATGGTGCTTCAAGTTTAGACCTTATGAACAATACAATGATAAGACAAACAGTCAATGGGGTGTTTCACCATCGTTTATATTGTGGTATCTTATGGACGGTATAAAAGTACTTAGAGGCAGCCTTATTTAGGCGAAGGGAACCTAGTGTTAAGACACTCCGTTCTTCATTTTCTGTCGAATCGTTGACGCATTTCGTGTTGAGTGATGGATGTCAACGCCGCGCTTTGCTTCGACACCAGAGCCAAGAAATGAAAATATTAAATATTTCATTTTCTCGAGTGGGAATCGAACCCACTTGTCGCGTTTACAGTCACACGCTTATGGGATGGTCTCTGGACTAAAATCCTTCAACAATCAACAACACAATTTTGTATTGCCAGTAATAAAAAAATATGATATAAAAGATTTAACAGACTAAATGCATTATTCAAAGCTTCGTGAACTCAAGTCACGTAGAGGCGATGACCGAGACAACCTTACAAATATTTCTACAGCACGTGATGACGTGACGTGATGATGACAGAATTATAGTTTAGTGGAACTAGCTGTTTTATTGTTTAAGATAGGATTAAAGGGACCTAGTGTTAGGACACTCTGTTTCTCATGCTTCGTCCAGTTTTCGAGGCCCTGCATGTTGAGTGGCAAAAGTCAGGGCCGCGCTTAGTCTGGTTACAAGAGCAAGGAAATAAAATAATATATTACCCCGATTGGGAATCAAACCCAATACAGTCGCGGCCTCGACATTTCAAGCAGCCGGCAGCGATATTAAAAGCTTTCAATCCGGCGGATACAGTAATTGCTAGAAACTATTAGATATGAAAATGGAAGCTAAGAAAAAATATATATGTATTTCACTTACTATAAGTAAGTATATATTTCTTTTAGTAAATTTTCAATACGCGACAACGAGAAGTCGGTTCAAATAATAGTGTTAAAACACTCTTTCGTAGTGTTTAAACACTTCTTCACGCAAGGACTAATTTCTCGTGGAACAGTAAGTCAACTGACTCATCATCTATGAGATCTCTTAATCTAGATTTATGCAAGGATTGTGCGTCCCAGAACCCTTTTGGAGAAGTGACTGTAAAATTTTCCATCCAGTCAAGTTAAGACAAAGCGCAGCGTTTAACTCCGACATTCGAAACGTAACATCTCTAAAAAGAAGCTAAATATTGAAAACGGCGGCCTTTCCACTAGGTACTCTATGCTATAAACGAATGAAATTCTTAATAAAAATATATATATATATTATAATGTCAAACATTATAATATATTTTTTTTATAAATGCCACATATTTTAGCAAACCAACGCTAATTCCGTAAAACAATATTATGATACTACAGATATGATACGTCTACGTCTACGTAACCGCTCACGTCGCGTTATGGAAGTATGGTTTCAAATTGCGAAACGTAATAAATAGGTGTTTTAATATATTAATATATAATAAATTTTATATAGATTAGCGATGCGTGCGTGCTAGTAGTATAGGTTAATATTTATTTTTAACACGCTGTATTCATGCATATATCAGGTGATTATTTGTCATTTTGAATATGATATTCGACATGGAAATAAGGGATTTGAACCCGCGATTATCCGTCTAAGCGTTATTTCAATTGTTATAAATTTTATAATAGCTGAAGGTACGTGGTGTGGAATGGAATATAGAATAGATTTTGAATATAGAATACCAAAATCTAAAATTTTCTTGATTCTAACGATTCTGATGGGAATCGAAGCTACGACCCCTCATTGGAACACACACAACAACATATTAATATACCATAATTACAACACAATATTATTTATAGCGTCACGCCAGTGAAAGTAGTGTGGAGCCCTATTTTGGATTTGAATATTCATACATGCTAATGTAGACGACCTAGTGCTTAACTGGTCTTAGCTGTAACGTTGATTGATATCTGGGACGGCCACTGTAGAAGTGATCGTAGTTGAAAGTAGGACTAGATTCCTAGTATTATAACTACTAACTAATAAAAGTAGATGGCAAGGAGTGGTGTTGAGTTCCCCCTCTCAATATCTCGAAATTAGGGAGGAAAAGAGGAGAAGGATTCTTGACACATGGTTTCTTATTCATATTCTGACATCTCTCTTCTTTCTTACTTTCGCATCCTTGGGTACAGACAGACGTTCCAAGGTATGCCACATAAATTTTCGAATTATATCGATATATAGATTAATTTCGGCAATGAAAAACCATACCTAAATGCGTCATATATTTTATATACATTCATCCTTATTAAGATATTTACTATATGGATATCTATACAATTTTTGAACGTTCAAAAAATTACATTTAATATTAAATGAAATAATTAAATAAAAATAATATTAAATAAAAGACATCACAAACTACTATCTAGCAGAGACTACTATCTCTAATCATAGATGTAATATTATAAATGTGATTGTAAGTTTGTTTTTTACACTTTCACCTCAAAACCACTCAACCGATTATCATTAAACTTTGTACTCATATTCTTAGAGATATTAGAAATAACAAAGTATATTTTTTATTAAAAAGAATATCCTTTGGCTATAATATAAAAATAATTTTAAGCGGGCGAGGCCGCGTTTGAGTCTCTATTTAGCTTCACGCTATATCCCGCACACGGCAAAGTAGACAGAGGGAACCTTGTGTTAAGACCTCCGTTCTCCACTCTCCGCCGAAATCTGGAGGCATTATGTGTTGAGTGGCGGAATACAACGCCGCGCTTTGCATCGACACCAGAGCGAAATGAAAATATAAATTTAAATAAATATTTCAATTCCTCGAGTGGGAATCGAACCCACAACCGGCCAATTTTGCAGGAATACTTTGTGCCTATGCGCCACGACTGGGCTCATCTCTCGGTGTCTAGTATTTTATATAAAAATCCAAAATACAACAATACTGTCTGTCAATTTTGAAAAAAATATAGAGACCAGACAGATAGAGACCACTTTCGCTTGACCCGCTTTGTATTGTTCATTGGAATATTCTCACGAACGGTACTATTGTTGGGATTTGGAAATTGAACCTTATACCACATTATAATAGGGGTTAGATAAATTGATTCTAACATTTCATATCGGCATTGCGTCAAAATTAGCCTTTTATCAAACTGTAATAGACAAAGACATTTAAAAGGAGACTCCATCGGTTTTAGTATTTGGTAAAGATGTTGCAAGTTGTGATAATTATTATATTAAATCGTATATTCTGGGTCAGTTGTGGCGCTGAGGCACAAGTATGTGTCGCGACGGTTGTGGGTTCGAGTGCCACTTGGGGGAATGAATTATTATTTATTGATATTTTCAATTCTTCGCTCTAGTACCAAGGCAAAAGCGCAGCGATCAGTTCTGTTACTCAACACAGAATGCCTTGAATGCGACGAGGAGTGGAGAACGATGTGTATTAAGACTAGATTCCATCTCTTTACCCCGCTAAATGCGGGATACAGAGTGCAACTACAAAAAACATATATATTTTAAACGCTGACCGTACTTTACATACCTAATGAGCGACTTAAACATACATATCTCTTTATTGAACTTCTATCATTAACAAAAAAACTAGTTCTTGCACCAACGAGAAAAACCACTGGCCAGTACTATACACTGTGTCTGGTGAACCCGATAGTTAATATTAAAACTATGTAATATAAAAAATATATTAAAATGTATTTAGATGTGGTGAATGATTGCAAAAAAAAAAATATTTACCTATCCACCTGTGTGTTAGAGGCCAGTCGTGGCATAGGAGCACAAACGTGCAAAACGGGACACGGGTCGAGAAGCTATAAAAAAAAAGTATAACTGCCATACCTGCCATACTGCCATAATAAAATAATAAAATTTTAAATTATATAAAAACCCACTTAAAACAGTAAATTATGCTAATTTAAGATTTATATGATTTTCTCGAGGGCGTATTCAACTGGGTAACGCAGAAGGCTTCTAAATAAAAAAAAAGAATCATCAAAATCGGTTCACCCAGTCACAAGTTATGAGGTAACATTAAAAATCCTCCTCTCCTCCTTTTACAGAAGTCGGTTAAAAATACCAAGACATAACAACTGCACCACAAGTGTCATACATTCCTTTAAATCTATACATAATTACATAAATTACTATTTCAAAAAAAAAAACCTTAATTCACCGGATGTCACGTCGCTGCCATTAAAAAAAAACCATACTTGGTGTATTCCATACAAAGGTTTTAATTATTAAATACCGGTGTTAGTTGCTTGTATGTATGTATGTACGACTAGTTTAAATGTCAAGTCGGTTCCTTTTAAAGGAAATATGTGCATATCTAACGAGTTTCATATATCTATGTATATATTAGTTTATAGAATTCATTAAGTTTTTTTAAAGCGCCTAAACCTACCCTATATGCAAGATACAGAGTGAAGCTAAAAAAACTTATATTTTTTAATTATTATTCAAAAATATAAATTGCTACGAGTAGTGTCGTACGTATTTTTTCAATGCGTCAGCGTGCAGCGTGCAGCGTCCAGCGTGCAGCGTTGCGTTAGTGCAGCAGTACGCGGATATTGCTGAACACCCGGTATCCTTATATCCAATTAGTTGTGATATAAATACATAATGTAAAAACGCAATGTTGCCGTTCAAATCCAATTCACAGATAATTTTAGTTAAACAATTTTAATATTAAATTTATTATATTGAGAGAGTTTGATTTTCCATCGGGGCGACACTTAATAAAAGATAAATATTTCGAAATTTCGAATAAATAATATGTGAAATGAAAGGAAGCCACATAATATAGCACACGCTGACGTAAGTGAAGAAATAACAGTGGAAATAAATGCTCCACAAAGCAGGCAATGTCTTAGATATGTATCATTCAGTTCAAATAAAGATTTGGATCTGAGCCGGGTCATTAAGGTCACCGGCACGATCACCTTTTGTATTTCACTGGTTAATTTTTTTTTTTTAATTCTTTTACAAATATGTATGTATTTCTTTAAGTTTTAATATATATGTAATATAAAATATAAATCTTCAAAATAGACCTTCGATATTCGTAAAGGATAAATAAGAAATAAAAATTTAAAAGTTACGTCAAGTAACGTACTGTGAACGCGACAGTTATAGGTTCGATTATCACTCAGGAAAAAGAATATGATTTCTCTATTTCTAACTGTAGTACAAAAGTGCGGCGTTAAAGACACTTAAATGTTTCAAATATGAGCGGTGCGTGAAAATGCAGTGGAGTGGAGTGGAGTGTAGTGTTTACACAACCTCCATGCCATGTTTATATTACCCTGCAATATGCGGGATAGAGCGTGAAGCTAACAGAAAGAAACAACTTTAAAATAACATATAGACACCAGACTTAAAATGTAGGTTAGTTTGTGTCTCGACTCATCAAGCATTTGGGTGTCTGTACCTACCGGAGTTAATCGATTACGGAGACTTCGGTCACAATGGTGAAGGACAGCAAGCATAGAAAATCGTTAAAGACTTAGTTTGAATTAATAGTTTTAAGACAAGTGAATAAATTCATTTAGAAAGTGAATTTTCAAATATAAAATTGGTTAATTGAAATCAGAAATTATTTTAGTAGAAATGCTACACGTAGGAAATTTTAGTTTTTGTTGAATTTCTGGTTTACCTATTGGGAGATGTGATATTACATTTTGTTTCTGGGATGGGGGGGGGGGGGGGGGGGGTGGATAGTCTTAACACTAGCCTTTTTCTGTCCACCCTGCTAAAAGCGGTATATAGGGTGAAGCTGAACAGAATTTAAATTTAAGTTTATTCCAGACATTATTATACATTAAATATATATTACATAAGGTTCAACGTGATGTGATATAAAGCCTTTCTCGACTTTCCGACACAATAATATATATATTTAATATAATTTTTCGATCGCAGCCAGTTTTCGAGATCACCACATTACGCCATACACAATATAAATATAAATATGTATTTTAAAATAAATTACATCATCCGATTAGTCATAACTGTAATACATTATTAAGCTTTTTTTGCTCAATAGGGAACGGAGTGTCTCAACAATCCGTACCCGGGTTCCCTCTGCCTACCCTGCTATGTGTTAGATACAGCGTGAAGCTGATTCATAAAACCAGGACTACATAAAGTCCGCATGGCTATCACTAAGCAGTATTTTACTTTACTGTAAGAACTGACAAACACCTGTCAATTCAGAATGAACCAAGAGACCAGAGAAAAGTAAATCAGACTTGCGCAACTCACAATTGCGAACTCGATTATAATATTATTCCTATTCGATTCTAACCGCAGTTTGTATTAGATTGAAGAGATTAAATCGATTTTATAGAATATTTTCATGTTGAGATGTGAAATTAATTATCCATTTTGTGGTTATAAATGGGTAAATGTATATTTTTTTTCAAGCTTCACGCTGTATCCCGCACACAGCAGGGTAGGCAGAGGGAAGTTAGTATTAAGTACTTTACACTCTCTTCCCCATTTTGCCCGCAATTCTAGAGACATTGCGGGTTGAGTGGCAGCCGAGAACCTACAACCACGTTTAACGCCACACTTGCCCTTGTGCCACGACTAGACTTAATTTCGAATGTTTAAAACAAATATATATATATATATATCATTGTTTCATTTGGAGCTTTAGACATTTATAAATGTCGACCTTAAAATCAATCAATAAGCAATTAAGCGTGACGATAGAAGGATGAATCATTTTGTTTCTATTGGTTTATTTATTTAGTTAATCTGTTTCGCTGTTGAACCGTTTCTAGCTATAATTAATAAAAAATTAAAAAATCTACACGCTGAATCCCGGATATAGCAGGGTAAGCAGAGGAAACGGAACCCAACGTCGTGTTTTTGCCTTACTGCCACAGCGATGAATTGAAAATATTAAGAAATAATAATACATTCCTGAGTGGGCATCGAACCCAGAACCGTCGCATTATTGTCAAACCCTTGTGCCTATGACGGCCTCATTATGATTAACAACTTTTGTAATTATTACATAAAAAGAATCTATGACGTCGGGGTGCAGTCTGTGTAAAAGAGAAGGTTGTGTATTCGATTACTATTAGGTAATTATAATTAATTTCATTAAATAATTTATTTCATTTTCCACTCAACACGCAATGGCTCCAGAATTCAGTGGATTGAGGAACGGAAGTCTTAATAGGAACTGAATGTCTCAACGCTAGGTTCATACTGTCTACTCTGCTATGTAAGAGGTACAGCGTGAATCTAAAACCAACCTATTCTATAGTAAATAGCAATTACATTTTGCATATATAATATATGTACATTATAAATCGACATTACTTAAGGAAGCTGGTTAGATACTCTTCAAAATGACTTCCGTTAACTTTTTTTGTCACATAGGAACATCAATAACGTAACATCATAAGTTCCCCACACTTCCGGCTTGAAAGCTCATTCTTTATCAACTTCCGTGCAACGGGCTGGGGTCATTATACAAACTTTTTAGTTTATATTAAGATTTCCTGGGGGGTGTGTTTTTTTATTATTTATGTTTTGTATTTTAATTAATATAAGGGATGGTTGTGGTTTTGTGGTAGATTTTTTATTTAAAATACTTTAACTTTTAGATGAATAGCAGCGTAGGCTTTGTACGGAAAGTGGAGAATAGTGACTTTTCACTAGTTTAATTTATCTGCCTTACAGAATACAGAAGAAGATAATGTCATAATAAATGTAGTTATTATGAATTGAAGAAAAAAATATAATCAAATTTTGAATTTAATCTGCTTATGATAAAAAAACTATTAAGGACCGGAGTCATTTATATAAGCTTTCTTTAGATAAAAGCAGGGTAGGCAGAAGACACCTGCTGTCCAATTCAATCGGTCACTTTGATCAGTGGCAGAACTCAACACCGCACTTTAGTATCCTACCAGAGCAAGAAAATTAAAATAATTTTATACCCCAGAGTGGACATCGAAGCCACAACTGTTGTGTTTGCAATCAAATCTTGAAAATTTGTCTTCCCACGTTAAAAATAATGGAAAAACCTAAGATTTCATAAAAAATATAATAAGGCTATATCCGTAAAGCTCAGTCCGGTGTACGTAGGCGTCGACTGACTCACTGCTGACCTCATCTGACCACAAAGGCTTTCGAGGAGCGCCTTTAGTCATACAGATCTCCTTTAGAATCAAGTGCTGTTGAAATTAGTGAAGTTGACATTGAATCATAAATTTTTAGTACATGCTCGTATACTAAAAGTAAAATACAAATAAATATTAGTAATAACTAATATTATGAATGTAAAACTTGGTGACTATTAATGGATATTTGTTCTTCTTTCACGTAAAAACTACTGAACGGACTTAGATAAAACTCGACTGTAATATATTTTATTTATATGAATAATCCTTATATAAATAAAATACATGAGTTTACACCTTACGTAGCGGTGTCATACGAAGCCGCGGGTATACATTGGCCAAAGAAAGAGACCAAAAGCAAAAAAAAGAAGAGATGACGACATAAATCATGGTCCATATGACATCATCACCTCTAAACCAATATGAACTAGTTTTTTAATCAACATTTTAAGAAAACGCTTTGAAAACGAAAAATAATAATATACAGTATTATTTAAATTAACATAATTAGATAACTGTTTCTAAGTGTGTCATTAGATTCATCTGACCCGCATAATAATTCCAACGGCGTTCTGCTATGAGAAGTAAATTGAAACACTACTTCACTACTCTACACTATAATATTTAACCTACATCAAGAATAGACAATTCTTAGTGAACAATCATTCTGCTTTAATTAATTGATCTGAGCAGAGTGATTTTTAGACTCTTTATTTTTAGCTTCACCATGTATCCCGCACATAGCAGGTTAGGAGAAAGGGTAATCTACACTAGATAAAAAACTCCATCTCTATTTCCATTTCTCTCTCTTATTTCATACAATATATATATATATAATTGCCATTCCAACCAAGAAAACCAGGCAGGAATGCGGCGTGGACATCTAGCGTCTGCAACGGTAACGATGCGGTAATAAACAAACACTTTCTCACAACAGTGTTATGTTTTATAGTTGTTAGTGCGAAAAGAATAAATAGATACTTATTTATAATGAATTATTAGATTATTGTAGTTAATAGAGCCCAGTCGTGGCACAGGAGCACTCAACAAGCGTGTGATTATAAACGTCTCAGGTTGTGAGAGAGAGAGTTGAGAAATCGGCGGAGAGTGGAAAACGCGAGTTTATTACTTTTTTCGGTTTGGATTTTTTTTGCTTTATATCTTAAAATTCTAGTTTCAGTTAATTAAAAGTTTCAATTTATTTATTAATTAGCGGCCCCGCGTGCGCCTGCGCCCTTTTTAAACATACGAATATTTATGTGTATTTAAGAAAAAACCGATTAAGCGCGAGTCGGACTCGCCCACAGAGGGTTCCGTACCAAGTTCAGGATTGTGGTTGGAAAATATCTTATAGGTTTTTTTTTTTTTATGGGAGAGGACAAGGCAAACGAGCGTTCGGGTCACCTGATGGTAAGTGATCACCGCCACCCACGACCCCATGCAACACCAGAGGAGCCACAGGTGCGTTGCCAGCCTTTAAGGTGGAGATGAAGGGCACCGGGGCCCGGCATTACCTAATGCGAAACGCAGTGGCAAGGGCCACTACTTCACGCCGGTTTAAGATGCCGGGGGTGGTATTAAATCCGGTCGAGTCTGCCCATGCGTGTTGCCATTACTGGCGACGTGACTCTACCACACGTACTTTAGTCGCCTCTTACGACACCGTACAGTACCAGGGTGATCCTATTCTAAGCCGGGACCATACGGCTGACTTTCACCAGAGCGAAGAAATGAAAACATAAATAAGTATTTTCTTTCCTCGAGTGGGAATCGAACCCGCAACCAGTCGATTGTGCAGCACAATTTGTACCGCTGCGCCACAACTAGCCTCAGGTTTTGATGATGCGGCGAATAATGTCAAAAAATTTTAGCTTTCGAGCGTATATACACTTATTTAGTATGAAATTAATAAAAATAACTAATACATTTTAATAATTCGGATTTTATCCTTTATTTGAATTTCATGTTAATTTCAAACTGATAGCCAAACATAATCTCAGGTAAATTGATCTTGACGGACAGAGAAATATTTACTATTAGGTACACATCAATACATCATTAAATTTTTTAACTTATGTAAAATTTACGATATACGAGTATATTAAATAAGGGGTTAAAATAGATAAATAGCAAGAAACATTTTGTTTCTCGAAGCAGCTGTTAAAGGTGCATGACTGACATTTGACAACATCTGTCACTTTTTAGACTGTTGTTCAAAAGCGGGGGAAGTAACGGAACCCTTGCAAATGCCACCGCTGTTGTTGAGTTAAAAAATAATAATATAGGGCTGTGCGACTTAGATAAGGTTATTTTCTATTTTAACAATATTTAGTAATATTTTTTTTTGAAGCCAGTCGTGACGTAGAAATGACAAGAGCGTGGCTTTTAACGCGATTTAGAGTTCGATTCCTGCTCTAAATAAACTATTATTTAATACTATTTTCATTATAATGTAGCTTTTAATATTACGTGTATAGTGTTGAAGTACATTGATCTTTTTCAGTTATGGTTGAATTGAGTAAAACAAGTTTCTTTGTAATAAGAATAAATGCAATATGATATATAGCTATGTAGAGAAATTTGTATACGTCTATGAAACGAGATTGGGCATATACAAGTCGCATTTTAAAGAAAAAAAAGATGAATTCTATTGGCTTGTTCTTCTTCTTGTTATCTTTTGTTGCCTTGTTTTTATATTTATGGCTTGACAAATCATAAACTTAAGATTTAAAAAAAAGTAAAAGTTTTGGGTTAAATCCCTTTTCAGTGAATTTCCGTAAAGAATCAAAAACTTCTCCACATTTCTCAAGGAATCTACATGAGAAACTTCAGCGTTCTCCACCTCAACAACTAAGCAGTAAAAATGTTATACATTTCATTTCCTCTAGTGGAAATCCAATCCACAAACTGTCACGTTCAAAGTCCGCGCCACGAATGGCCTCGTTAATATTTGACAAAATGTATTTTTTTAATGTAATTTTGCGATTGAAATAGTCACAATATGTGATGACGAAATATCACCTTGCAGTACTCGAGAACACTTAATGATAACAATATTTTTTATCTTTATTGTATTTTACTTTTATATCGAAAGACTGAGCCCACCTTATTTCTTTACACTAAAGTTTTGTTTAAAAAAATGCGTTTAGAACACATATTTGATTGAACTTGATGTTAGTAACTTCGATTCCCAATTAAGGTCGTTTCTATAACGACAGTCCATTTTGTATTTCTTTCATTGTTGACTTTTTAACTCAGTCACCGTGACACAGTTGGACATTGTTCAACTTTAAGCACAATGCTTGTGAGTTCGATTTCCATTTCGTGTCATTTATACTAATTTCCTCGCTTCGGCAATGAAAAAAACAATTTGGACCGGAAAGACCGGAGTGTTTATACACTAGGTTTTATTGAATAAGTTTTCCATATCAACCACATCCTGTGGTCATAAATTCTGATAAATTTAGAATAAATCACGTTTCGTAATCACAATTCATCTCATACTTGTATTATATGAGTGATTTAAGTATGGGAACCTCAGCGAGGACGTCGCTAATTGTATGTTAATTTATATCTCTAGCGAGAATATTAATTAAATTAGGCTTCGTCCGAAAACACCGAACGTGGCCTTCATCATTATAATGTTTCTATAGTCTAGAAGTGCCTATTGTAGTTACATAATATAATTACCAGGGGCGAGTCGTGGCGCAGGCGCATTTGCGTGTGACTGCAAATGTAAAGGATGTGGGTTCGTTTCCCACTAGCGGGAATGAAATATTTTATAAATCAATTTGTTCGCTCTGGTAACGAGGCAAAAGCTTTGCCTCGTTGGAAAATAGGGAACAGAAGGGTCTTAATGGGAACGGGGTGTCTTAACACTGTGTTCCCAGGTTCCATTTGTCTACCCTGCTACGTGCGGGATAAAGCTGAAGCTGAAGAAAAAGTAAATTACTTTTCATTTATGTACAAGTACTAGCAGATACAAAAAAATATATAATATGGAGAATAATTGTAATATGATTGATTTCATATGAAAATAAACTTATATTATTACAGTTCAACATTAAAAACTCGATTTTTTTTTGTTTTATCATTGAAACTAATCCCATTAGTTATGGTTTTACGAAAGTGAGCTATTGCTCTATGGTTTTTAATTTCTAAATTGTGTCACGTTCTTTTTAGTAGTATTTTAAATAAGTTATGTTTAAGAAAAAAAAAATTTTAGAACAGTATTTTTTTTTATTTACTTTAAATTGAAAAGAGAAAACACATTTTTTATGACTTCCTTTAATTTTATAGACAAAGATAACAAATGTAGAGTGACTGTGATGAAGCCAAAAAGGAGGATTATGGCTTATGAAACCGCGAGTGTTACTGGACATACAATTTAATTTATTAATTCGGGTTTTTGTTTTGTTTATAATTAAATTGTTAACAAATTCGAATTATGACGTCTCATATCGGAGAGCGTAATTTGACAAAAAAAACAAACACTTTAAATATTAACATTTCTAGAACATTCCACGTTAGTATTTGTAAAAGATCTTTCTAGACTAAGTAATTTCAACACCAACCTTGAGGTGGAGGATCCGGTTACACAATAACTCTCAACTACATCTAATATTAATATAATATAAGGCACTAGACCGCAATTGTATCAAATAAATGGATACTATTACTTGGTTATTGAAATTTGACAGATATTGAATTATTGGCCTTTCATTATGCCAAGTTTTTCTGTCTTTTGACTTATTATTATATAATATTTTTGAACAATATTAAATGTATACATTATGTACATATCCACAGAGGCCAGTCGTGGTGGAACTGTAAGCGGGAAAGTGGGTTCGATTACCGTTCGAAGAAATTGAATAGGTTTTTGATATTTTATAGGTATATGAAATAACTTCGTCGGACGAAGAGTCAAAACAAAAGCTGAATACAATTAATATTTATAAGAACAAATTTATATGATAATTACAGGTGAAAAACTTGAAGCACTATAGCGAAAGTAAAGATAGATGTGGTTTCCTAGTCAATTAATAATTTCTCTTTCTTTATATTTAACACGTCATTTTATATCTTATCATAGCACATTCCAGTGCATCACAATCTTATTCATGTTAAGTGAATTATCAAATGTATATCAGATGTACACGCCTATTCAAGATGTTTTACACATGATTTAATAATAATAATAACGGAAGCTTCACGCTTTTTTCCGCAGGAGTAAGCAAAGAAAGCACACAAGAAACTTCTTTTCCCGCTTATCGTCCGTAATCGAGACATTGCGTGTTGAGTGACGGAACCCAACGGTCGGAGTAGGGGATTTAAAATAAGTCATTATCCCGAGTGAGAATCAAACCTAAGACCATCTTCTTAACACTAAATTTCTTTGTATTTTCTTTGGAGCATTTTTTTTATGTATCACAGAAAATTGTGTCACAATAAAAAAAATCGGACACTATCTGTCATTAACACGTCAAGCATTTGACTCAATTACCTTCATTAATAACTGTAATTAAATTGTATAATATTGAACTCTATGTAATAAAACATAAAGACTATATTACATATGTTTTAATTCATGGGAAATAAACTATGCTTTTCCCACGACCCGAACATTAACAGTCTAACGCCAGTGTGGCCATTAAAATATCATTTTCTCATTTGTAATTGTATTATTTGATATATTTTTTTATTATTTTATCATATAGATTAATCGGTCTCTAAAATCAGCTTCACGCTGTATCCCGCACACAGCAGGGTAGGCAGAGGGAAACCTACTATGTAAAAGGCAATGCGTGTTAGGTGGCATAACTGGCCTCAATCGTCATTTTTTATTGTAATTTATTATTTTAAATATATTTTCTTATTATTGTAACATATGGATTAAACGTGTTAAATACTTCAGTCGTATGGGGGGTTCCGTAGCTACAAAAAAAATTTTTTTTTACTTTTAGAAGCTAAAATAGCTCACAAAGTATCGTCATAATCAAAAAATCCAACTGAAATGACTGTAACATAAAAATGGACTGACAAACAGACGGACATGACAAAATTATTCCATTTTTGTCATTTGGCTAAGGAACCTTATAGTTAGATTATTTTCTATCGTCACGTTCATACGAACAAAGTTGCGAGCAACAGCTAGTTGGCTAAATAATTAATTAAATTCCAGCTATAAATCACATTCAATGGCCATAGATAATAGTAGAAATTACACTTAAGTGTTTGTTCCTTTGTTCCACAGTAATTGCTGAACTAGGCAGTAAGTAGCTTCATTATTTGTGTCAAGTTGTTACTTAAAATAAATACATTTTAACTATTGGTCAATGGACTTTTGAACTCCACGCTATCTATACATCTTTGAACCAATAAGATGCATTATTAAAAACTATAACGAGAACCATAAGTACCCATAGCTCCAAGGGTTAACAAGCCTTTACAAAGATTTGCAAGATCGATTTCTATTGACGTTACAGCTTAAGAAATCATCAGTAATCAGATAGTGTGCAGCGGTCGTCAAACTTTAGACGGCTTTACGAATTTAAGAATATATATTTCGATAAATATTTGTTATAAATATTCATATTTTTTTTATCAAAAAAGCAGATGGAATCTGGGAATCAAGTGTTAAGATATTCGTTCCGGAACAGAACTCAACGCCGCCTTGACGTCAGACAGAAAACTGAAAACATTAGTTATAAATATTTTATTTCCGTCGGTAATCGAATACACAACCTATCGTCGCTCACGATCACACATATGTTCCCTTGCCATGTGCAGGTAACAGCGTAAAACTTAAAAAATAACAACAATTTTCGCATTCTAAAGATGTAACCATATAAATAATTTTCTTTGAAATTTGCTGTTGCCTTGAAATTATCAATTTGCGTCGCTCAAACTTTGCAGTGATTAGTTCAGTACTGGTGCAGGGTTGGGCAATCCAGACTGCACCTGCAACTAGTTTCTATCTAACTTTTATATCTATAGTGTAAAATTATATCTAACATTTACCGGTAAATTAGATCGATTACAAATTGCTATTTAAATACCTATACTACTATTTAGTTCAAGAGCAAAATACTTGATTACTCATGTTAGTAAGTACTACTTAAATTACAAGCGACGCGCCAGCGTGTGGAGCCAAGTTAAGAATCTGGAAATGCGCAATGTGTACCTAAAATTAACCATTGCAAGCCTGATGCTATGCACTATAAATCTAGTGGAAACCCGCAGGATCACTCGTGCATACTACTTCATCATCATAGCATCGTGCTTCGGTGGAAAGCCCGCCTACTACGGGACACCGTCGCTGTCAGGGTGCCCCGGGATAAACCATTTCCAGGGCACCCTAACCCTTAAACTAATAAGTCTACATGCACATGCTTGAAATTTAATTCATTTATTAAAACCCCCTAGACTATGATGTATATAAAATTTCAACAATTTAACTCAAACAGTTATTAATATAATTATATTTTAGAACCGGCATTTTGATGACTGACTCATTCATCAAAAACTTTATACTCATTTCTAGGTCTATACACTTCATATTTAGTACCAAAGTACTGATAATTATTAATTATTAATAAAAGCATAAAAATCAAACTACAATCCAAATAAAAAAGCCCTGCCTTCGACAAATCAAAGAATCATTGAAACGATTAATATCATAAGTTCTTGTACCTCAGATCCTCTAACTTCTTACCGAACTAACTATATAATCAAAAAAAACAACAACAATTTCTACACACCCATCTAATAATTTTCTATTGTAATCAAAAAATAATTGCGTTTTCCAAACAAAAATGGTAAATCGTTCCACTTGCTGAGCTCGTCTCTGGCATGTGACGGAAACAGATGTGGGCGAGCGTGTCGCATCTGCTCGTGCTTTACTGTGCTTGTGGGTAGGTAGGGTAGTTTGTAAGTGCACTTTTAGTATGGACTTTCGATTTTGTTTTGAGGGAATATTCCTTAATTACATTATATAGACAATAAATATGTATGAGTGTGTTGTTTTTTAGTTGGACGCTATTCCTGTACATAGTGGAGTAAGCAGAAGCATCCTCGGAACCTAGAGTCAAGACACTCTGTTACGATTAAGACACTTCTGTTTCCCACTTTCCGCTGAATTCTTGAGATATTGCATGTTGATTGGCAAAACTCAACGCCGTGCCTTGCCTCGACACTACACCGAAGAAACTAAAATATAAATGTCAATAAATATTTCATTTCCTCGAGTGTCGAACCTACAACCAGACACGTTTACAGTCATATTTCGTGCCCCTGCGCCACGATTGGCCTCGTTATGCTATATTTACTTTTGATATTGTAATAATGTAATAAATAGGTTTATCTGTAAGAGATTAATATAAGAAATAAAGATTTGTAATGACGTGTAGAGTAGAATATCTTGAACCTGCGTCTCTTGGAAACCGTCCACGCGCTCTGACCACCTAAGCCATACGCTCTCAGTGTCCTATGTCGAAATTCTCATATGATTGTTAAAACTTGTTTTTGTTTCTATTTTCGCTACCCAAAAATAACTGCTTAGAGTTATCGTTTGGCGAGAGGGAATGCTATTTATTAAATATTTTTTACATTTTTAAAGTGTTAATTCACTTAATAAAGAAAACTATTTATTACAAAACTACATTCAAATTATTTAAAATTTGTAAATACGTAGCGGGATTTGAAGCCGCACCTCTTGGAAAACATCCAAGAGCTCTGATCAAGTATAGAAGATTACGCAAAGAAAAAAAAAACCATTTTACATAGCATGCCAATAAAACTATTGTAAGAGGATAACTCCGGTGCTGGCGTCGTATTAAGTTCGTCTGCCATTCCAACGGATTCTCGAAGACTAACTCATTTCATCAATCTAAGGGTTCCGTTACAACCGTTGGAAAATCGAACCTATTACAAGCCACCAAAGCTGTTATTCCCATACACGGCCATACAACACCTCATGTCGAGCGAATCGAAGCGGATCGAAGCAAAAACTATATAATAGATATTATTCTTATTCCAATGATGTAATTTATTGTAAATAAATATTAAAGTCAGTTAAATGTATTATGTTTACACGCAAGCTTCACGCTTTATCCCGCAGGCGTATTAGCAGGCGTATATATATATATATATGTAATTAGAAGTTAGCTTATGCGCTTAACGCAAATAAATTCCGTTTCGCTTTGTAATTAACAATAACTAACTTAACTAACCACTTCCTAATATTAGTTGAAAAGAAAAAAAACGTTGAAATTACGCGTGTTCGTAATCATTTGATATGTAAGACATAATATATCTACAACGATACTAGAGATTATTATTGTATTTGATAAGCTGACAGTATGTTTATACTTTTTTTCAACTTCACGCTGTATCCCGCATATTGCAGGATTACCATAGGAACCCTCGGAATCCGACCTTCCATCTCACTACCATAGCTTTTACAGTCCCACGCTTGCATCCGTGCGCCACGAGTACATACAGTTTATTTTATACATATGAAAAATAGACAAGCTAGACATAACGTGGCATTGAGTTCTGCCACTCAACACGCAATTGTGTGGAAATGGGGGGGAGGGGGGTGTGAACTGCCTCAACACTGGTTCCCTTTGCCTACCCTGTTTTTGTGGCATAAAACTTGAACCTTAGTAAAATAATAGTGATAATTTGAACAAGGACACCAAACCAATAACCATAAAAGCCTCTAATGCGAACATTTTCGTAATTCAGTCTAAAACATTAAGAGGCCAGTCGTTGCACAGGGCTCAAAGTGTGACTGTTTATGCACGCGGTGTGTCTGTGGGTTCGATTCCCACTCGAGGAAATGAAATAATTAATATTTTATTTTTTTGTTTTGTGTTTGTTTCATACAGTTGTTTTTTTTACGGCGATACAGAGTGACAATAAAAAAACATTATTTAAGAACTTCAAAAGGCTCTAGAATTAGACATATATATCGATTGACGTCATAGCTATTAACTTGCCGAAGTGACGTTTTACATCGATTTTATATTTACTTTCATTATTACATTGAGTGAAATCGGTTAATGGGATTTTTTATGGTATGCGATTTTATATGGTTGCTTATAAATACTTCTCTTTCAGCTTCACGCTATATCTTGCACATAGCAGGGTAGGCAGAGGGAACCTGAGATGTGATATTAAGACACTCCGTTCCCATTTTCTGCTGAATTCAGAAGGCTTCGCGCTCCAGCATGAAACGAACTCAATACTGCGTATTGTCTAGTTACCATAACATAACAAATGAAAATATTAAATATTTAATTTTCTCGAGTGGGAATCAACACGCAATGCCTCCAGAATTCGGCAGAAAGGGGGGAACGGAGTGTCTTAACACCGAGGTTCCCTCTGCCTACCCTGCTGTGCAACAGCAGTGCTGTGTGTACAGAGTGAAGCTGGAAAAAAATTTGTTTTTTTAAATACCTAACGAAAATTTAGATTTAAAATACCCAAGTAAGAACTAATCTTAAAAATAACTAATATTTTTAGACTTAAAAGCGGAGATTACGTGACTTCCCGCCGTAATGGGGTAACGAAAACGAATGACGCGCTTTACCTTCACCTACTCCGAAATAAACACGTTATATTTCTATATAAAACAAAAAGTACCCGCCTGTATTGAACCTGTAAACTCTGCGTAACCTATACTAATATCTTAAAGCATACGTTCGATGTTGGGAACCGACACCCAACACGCCAAGTAACAACGGCGGGTAATAGAAGACAGCTATAAATAGCTACATGGAATATGGAAGAGAAAATAGCAGTGGACGAGGCGAAAGAGGTATGTAGAGGCGACGAGGCGAAAGAGGTATACATACCTCTTTCGCCTCGTCCACATGCCTCTACATAGAGGCCGCAGCGTTTGGCGCCGCTATCACTGACTACCCCGCTAGGGATACAACGTGAAGTGAAATTAGGTATTAAGAAGATTTGCGTTTGATATAAAGTCAGTGATGAATGTATAATAAATTGATAGATATGTATAGAATTTTATTAAGTAACGCTTAATTTCTTTAAAGCGACAGCAGGTGAAGAAGAAGGAGAAGTAGAATTTAGTGTCAAGACTCCAGTCTAATTCTTTTTGCCTGCGGTCAGAATTATCTCGGTCACTTGGAATATTTTAATTTAACCACACAGAGGAAGCCGTAGGTAAATGTTAGTGATATCGTAAGCCCAAACGATGTAAGACGGACGGAAATAGTATACCACTACGTTTCCGGATGCGATCTTTAAAAATCCCTTTCCAGACACCTATAGTACAGACAGAGAAAGTAGAGGACAGAGTGTTTTAACACTATGTTGCTTCTGCTTATCTTGCTTCCTGCTGTATACAGCGTAAAAAAACCCTGCGTACAAAATTATAGGTTACTTATACATATAGAAAGGTTGTTTTACAATTTTTTTGTGTTACTTTTTAAAAATCAAAAAAGATAAACTGTCTATATCTAAAGTACATTTTGATGTTCTCAAATAAAATATTTAACTATACCAAGGGCATTTCGACGAACAGTATCGATTATATTGCTCCACTAAATATCGATTTTTTAATGACTGGACGCGAGGTCGGTTCTAGGTTACATTTTTTATATGAAACATGGCTGATATTATTATGAAGAAACATTAAACTAAGCGATAAAGATAAAATTTAGTAATTAATAAAATTTAAATAGCTTTAAAAAAACCCTAAGGTACGCGTTAAATGAATTTCTACCATAAATTTACATAAAGTCGTGGTGACACAATTAAAAGTATTTGAAATATCTCAATGCCCTTTGATTTCATTTATAAATCAGAAATATTTATTCTTTTCTACTTTGATATGACAAACACGGCGTTAGGTTGCGCCAGCCAAGACGCTTTCTAAGTAGAAAATGGAAAACAGACACTATTTCACTAGAATTTTGTGCTTTTGAAATATTGCAGTTTGTAAATACCCTTATACTTTGACGTATTTAACTTTAAAAAAGTGCAGAGTAAAAATGAAGTGAACAAATGCAGTTATGTCTTTATTGCACCAAATAAATATTAATATTTGGTGCAATTTTAGGTATAAGGTAAGTAAAGGTAACAAAAAAGGTGAGTTGATAGGAATAGGTAAAGAAAGTAGATTTTAAAACGCGCACCTCAGTTTATTTTGATCTATATCAGCACTATAAAGGTACAAGATACTAATTAGAGTGGAAGTGAATCCCGCTTTTCAAACCAACGTAAAGTATGAAAGTGTATAAATTAGTCAAATTAAAATAACAACGATGAAGACAAGCAATCTTCATTTGCAATGGGTATGTAAACGCATGAGTAATAAATATTTAAGTTAAGTAAGTCAATATTTAAGTTAAGTAAGAAAATATTTAAGTCAAGTAAGTAAATGTTTAAATTAAGTAAGTAAGAGTTAAGTTAAGACACTCCACTGCCCACTTTTCGCCGAATTTTTCGAGGCGTTATGTGTTGATCTCACTATCTTTAAATTTTTACACATTTCCTAAAAGAATGTTTTGTCTTTGCTAAATGTGGAATATAACTTTTGAATTATAAAAATATATATTTCCCTCACATATCCCATAAACCCTCACGAAACTTCTTAATGGCAAATATAAATAACAACTTTCATAAAGTTAAAACAAGTAATTGTTCGACTATAAGAACATAAATAAAAAAGATTTATGGTTTCCTTACTGCTTAAGACTTATACCTACTGCATATTTCAGAGTAAATTTGCGTAATGCCCTTAAATAGATTATGCGACACTGGCGGCTATACGCGCGGCTTCGCCGGCTTAAAGTTATAGTTATATTTTTGACAAATTATACAAAAAGTTTACATAAATTGTAGCCTCTGTGTCATTTTGATGTAAAAGCTATATTAATGAAAAAACAACATCAAAATCCGTTCAGCAGTTTTTGTGTAAATATGGAACAAACATCCACCCATCCAAATATGCCATTCATAGTACTATACTAGAGACTAGAGACTCAAACGCGTCTTCGCTCTCTTTAACTGAATATTATAGCCAAAAGATATTTTTTATAAATAAAATGCCCATATCCTTTCTAATACCTTTAAGAACATGTGGACAAAGTTTCACGATAGTCGATTTAGTGGTTTTGGCGTGAAAGCGTAACAAACTTGCATTCACATTAAAAATTATTATGATGACAAGTAAGTTGACATTGCACTGAACGGTTACATAAATAAAGACAACATGTATAAACACGTGGAAACGGAAACGAATATTTAAAATATACTCATTGTGTTGACATAATCTGAATGTTAACGAGAAGATCGTGGGTTCGAGTCTCACTGGGAGAATTAATGATTTTACAATATAAAACGTGGCGTTCTTGCGGAGAGCGGAGAACCGAATGCCATGACACTGGGTTCTCCCAGTCATAAATGATGTTTATTTATTTTTTTACTTTACACCTTTCACGTAACTGATAAGTGATAATAGAGTATTTTATTGATCGACATGAAAATTCTCTCTAGATAAGAGTTATCTGATATCGAGATCGACATATGCGATAGTTTAAAAACCAATACGTGACGAATATAAATAAATGACCAAAAAGAACTTACTTCTATCTGAAAAACTACATTAAATGAAAATACATACACATACACATAATGTGCATGGGGATATACTGAATGCATTTGAAATACTTATTACTAAAGATTTTTGTTTAAAAGTAATGAATTGAATTTGAGGCCTGTTCTGGTGCAGGAACCCCAGGTTGCGACTGTAATCGCGAAACGGTGTAGATTCGATTCCCACTCGAGGAAAGCTAAAATCGGCGTTGAGTTCTGTCACTCAACACGTTTTGTTATGCCCCCTAGAATTTGGCGGACAGTGGGGAAAGGAAGTGTTTAAATGAGCAACGAGATGTCTTAACTGCCATGAACGGGATATACCGTGAAATTATAAAACAATATAAAATCTAATTAAAATGTAAATTACATTATTAACATTAGTTCTAAAATATAAACCCACAGTAACAAAATAAACTATTGACCTCACTAATTATACATTTTTTTTAAATCAGAAAAACCAACGATTCGTACACATAAAGCCTTGAATAGACAGATTTATAGATAAAATGTATTGTATATGCTACGTACGTGACATTTGCTATGCACCACAGATAAAATACAATAAACTATTATTTCTTTTTGACGTTAGGCTTTATTAATATTAGTAAAATAGGCAGAATCCGTTTCGCCTTAGTCAAAACGCTGAAAAAACATGCATTGTCAGTCAAAAGTGGATTTATAGTTTCATTTGTTTTAACGCGCGTCGATTACAATGTTTGTCTGTACGTCAAATTATATATAACAAATGTAAATTATATAAAAGTTAATAAATAGGTCCAGTCAAATTTGTATGCCAATTCAAGAAATCAAGAAGTCAATTTATTTAAGTTTTCTTACAACCAAATAGTTATTTAGGTAATGTAGTATAATGACGTAATTTAACCAGTTACCAGTAAACACACTGTAATCGGTGTTGAGCACAACGACGAATTGCAAATTGTTATAATATTACTTGAATTATTCAAATTTGATCAGTTATGAGGCCCGTCGTGGCGCAGGGGTGCAAAGTGTGACTGTAAACGCGATTGTTTGCGAGTTCTATTGTTTTTATGTCTATAGTTTTTTTCCCTTCTTCCTCTTTTCCTTTATATTAATGTCAAATTTTTGGGCATTGTCAAAGTTTTATTAAATTGTTAAATAAAAAAAAATCTGAATCATAAAAATCAGATATATTATATATTTCAGTACATCTTCCTGCATACATTATCTCTCTAAATAGCCTTTATCACACAAACTACGTACATAAATTGTAAGAATCGTCAAAACCTAATGCCTTCTAGAGTTACCGAGTAAAGTCGACAGGACAATCAAAATCTAATTAAGTTGGTAATCCAGTTCAGGCTGTTATGAAGTATTCGGCAAGCGCAAGGCCGCGGCCTCATTCTGTACACTCTCACTTCTGTCCACGCACTAAAGGTATAAGTGTTGAAGTAAAGAATTATCAATTTGAATTAATGAAAAATCTATTTTTATTTCTATTATTATTTGTGAGAACCATAGGCTTTTTTTTCCAGCTTCACGCAGTATCCCGCATGTTCATAGGATAGGCAGGGAAGCCGAGTGTTAAGGCACTTGGTTCCTCAATTTCCGCTGAATTCTGAATACATTGCGTGTTGAATGGGGGAATTCAATGACACACTTTGGTTTGTTACTAGAGCGAAGATATTAAAATATTAAAAATATTTAATAAGACTGGGAAAGATTTTTAAGACTGGGAATCCAACACATAATATGATCTTTTTTTGTTATTATCATTATAATTTTACATCAAAATATTAGAGAAATCAAGATTTGAATCTGCATTTCATGTGATAATATTTACACAAAATTTACAAAATTTTTCACACATTTTGATACATTAATCGGTTTTTCGAAAAATATTTCCAGTTTAAAGCGATAAAAATATTTTTTTGAATAATAAAAAATTAACAAAGTAATTAATTACGAAATAGACTAACCATTACTTATGTAAGTGTTGGTCCACAAAAATCGCGAAATATTACTTACAAATGTTTACTTAGCGCCGCATAATGAATCATCAAACTCATTTTATATTCTACACTCAATGCGGCGGACGCAATCGCTGTAAGTGATTTCATACAACCTACTACTTGACGTTACCACGGCAAGTTTAGGTAAGAAATAAAATTTAAAAAAATCAGCTTCACGCTGTATCCCGCACACAGCGGGGTACGCAGATTGAAACTAGTGTTAAGACACCCCGTTCCCCACTTTCTTTTGTTATTTTTAATATAACGTTATATTTTAAATAGTGTGTTTTAAATGACTACATTGATATACTTTTAGAATTAAAAATTAAACAAATAATTGAGAAATAAAAAAATGTCTAATATATATACAAATATATAATTATGAAGTAAATTAATAAATTAATCAATAATATATTAATTGAGGATAACTAACTTGTTAAAAGTAAAAATGTTCATAATTCATTCCCCCGAGTGGGAATCGCTCAGACAGACACAGACAGCCAGACGCTTTTCCACAACGCTATGACAACCTCAAAATATAGCCTCGATTTCCAAGTTAAGATTAAATTAATATATTATATTCAGTAATACATTCAACACGTGATGCTTTCATAGAAATCAGTGTAAAATAGAAAAAGGAGTGTCTCAACACTAGGTTCCCTCTGCCTACGTTGCTGTGTGGGATACTGCATACCATTTCATATTTAAATTAAAACAATTTAACGTTTATATAGCTCGGTAAGGTGTTAACCGATTTTTGCGTGCTTACGGTACAATCAACTTTCACAGCGGGCCATTGCGGTATATATGTATTACTTGAAAAATTTGTAAGAAAATAAATCTGATAAATATATTTATATGAAAATTATTATTTTTTATTTATGTGTCAGATACATAAATAAAAAATATTAATGTGTTACAGATCTGTTCAAAGACAAGTTAAAATCCTTCTGAAGTTCCAAAGAAAAGTGCAATATTAATATATTTTGCCATTCAAAACTTCAGAGGTGCTTAATTTGTTTTCGTCAATAATCGAACCGGTGACCCTCGTCCTAGCTGTCAGAGACTGTTTCTCACCATTAAACCACTCGAATAAGGCCATCCACACAATACGTTTCTTAGACTCTTTACTATAGCAATATAGCTAAATAAAGAAACTTTACCTTAAATATAATGACCGAAATAAGTATCGAGGCCATCGCTGAGGGGCATAAAAATCAAGATTTCTAGGTTATGTTTGTTGGCTTCTCGTCTACGTATATATATATATGTACATAAGAACTTTTTGTATTTCTATTTTTATACTTTTAATAGATTTTATATACACTAGTTGAAACTATATGTGAAGACTATGGGTTCGAATCTCCATTGGAATCGAGAATATATTTAAAACCAGCTTACTAAGCAGTTAACTTAAACTTGTTTTTGTTACAGCCAAATTATAAAAAAAATTTTTACATAAATATCATTGTCAAATTTCATCTAAATTCGTTTAGTCGTTTTTACGTCACAGATCTAGCATTCACGTTCACAATATTAGAAAAAATTAATAGACTTTTAATAAAATTCATTTCCCCAAGTGAGATTGAACCTACAACCATGTCATTTACAGTCAAGCGCCGCCACTGGGCCACGTTGGCCTCGATATGCCCATATTTTGACATATTCACCCATAATATTCTGTTGATTTCATTTCCTTGTAAAACATTCGTTCCACCGACTTCCTAGTGCTGACGCGCCGCGGTGTAAGATTCTTTTGTTCGTTCTACATAAAAAAAAAGAGAAAAAAATAAGAACAAAGCCATTCATTTATTATTATATGCTCTTAGATATGCTTCAATATTTGGTGTGTTTATAGCATTAGTTTGTCACGGCGCAGTGGCAGGGAAGTTGAGTGAACTTTATACAGAATATGTGTTAATTATTGTTGATATTATATATATAGTTATTATTATAAACTATATGAAAATAATACGTATTATATATTCTAATTTCTTACGCTGTAGCGTAAGAAATTCCTGCTCATTCCCGGCAATGGTCAGGATACAGTATGGAGTTATTAAAAAAATATTCATATATTTACTTATTACTTAAAATACTTATACGTCTTAATATTTGCAGTAATTTCTTAGAATACTCAACTGAATAACTAATTAAAAGCTCTTTCCTCGTTATATATGAAGCAGATGATTTACTAGAAAAGCGGTCTCTTCCATCCACGGCCATCGAAGAAAACAGGAATTATCGATCTTACCGCTGAAATTCTAAGTATTTATAGACAACTTTTTACAAAACTTCATAATTATGTAGTTTTTCTACATCAAGTGTTATAATTAATACGGAATCCACTCGGCAGATTCACGCTATTCCGCTTTCGGCTCAATCATCAGATCAGCTCGATGTTACCATATTATGTTGTTATCACCTAAGTTAAGTATTATCGGCATATTTTGTGATGTTAAAAATTTAACAAATTCAGTTTCTTAAATTTTATTACATAGTTACTTATGTATATTACGTCGTAGCACAACGAGACAGTGTCTACACGACGGCTGTGGGTTGGATTCCCAATTGGGGAGATTCAATCTTTTCATTATTTCACCCTCTGGTCTGGACAAAGCGCAAGATTGAACCACCAACCCACAATGGCACAGAAATAAGTGTCCGAACACTATTAATATAATGTATCGATAATTTCTCCGTCCTCAATAGGCATAACAAGAACTGAGTACGCATTTTGAAAAACAAAAAAAAAATGTATATATTTTTAAATGGCAATATTATGACAAGACCGTAATACAGGTTTGAAACAAGTCGACATTTTAGAGAGCATCGCAGAAAAACCAAGGTGATTTGATGTAACCGGTTGTTCAGAGCAATTCGCTATTATAAATATAAATATTTTAGTGTAATATGCTTTCAGGGTGAAGATTTTTGTGTTTTTTTTTAAATTTCACGCTGTTTCCCGCACCTCCCGAAGAGTAGGCAGAGGGAACGTTAGAACTCTTAGGAGCATTGGAGATTGAGTGGCGGAACTCAACACTGCGCTTTGCCTCGTTACCATAGCGAAGATGATTTATACACTTTAATAAGCACATTTTTATTTCTTATATTTAAAAGAAAAACACATATTGTTGGCCATTTAAAAAATTAACAAAAGCTGACAGTAAGGGGGTCATCGACACACCGTAACATAATTGCAGCGAACCGGTCGCAAGTCAGAAACGCTTCTGGGCGTTCTGGCTGTACTTGGTCATTTGGAAATGGTATCTTTACAAGTTCAAGGTTCAAATAGTTCGTCTTCACCAGTTGAAAGCGTTAATGTCAGAAATTATTGCCTTCAAACATAAAAAATATGTTTACATATATCCTTATAATAAATGGTTATCAAGGAAGACTATCAGAGTTAATTAATATTAAGATTTTACCATTCCAATAGTTGAGTTAGAAAACGAAGTTAGAAGAAAACATTGGCATAAAGGGCAGAGAAAACATTGAGACACTTCCGTACTTCCGCTCTCTTTCTCTCGAGACATTGAGTGTGGAGTAGCGTAACTCAACGCTACACTTTGCCTCATATAAATAATAAGATCTAAAACGAATAATACAATGCTCAAAAACTATTAATGAATAATAAGGTATGTTAATAAAAGAAATAATATATTATATAATAATAATATATATTAATAAAAGATATAATATATTAAATAATAATTAAATATTATAAGTACTACTTATTACCATTTTAACGTCCATTAAATACGATTACTTAAGCGTTTTCCTTTGTTATATTATAACTACTTATTAATTTAAAAAAAAAACCTCTGTGCAGTAAATTGCATTCTGTGGCACCGTTTCCCTTGAAACAATGGGGCTGGTAACGGGTTCGATTAACTTTAAAAACAATACCGGTTTGTGTACAGAAGTAGGTAATATAATGTTCTCATTGTTCTTGATACTTGATGGCCGTAGTGAAGTGATCATTGAAGGTTTTTTAACAGTTCTCAGCCTCGTTAAGTTCTTACAACTATATTATTTAACCTTTATTTTGGTTCAATGGGGCTGAGGGAACCTGGGGACCCATGAGCGTTGACAATGCCTCACACTGTATCCCGCACACAGCAGGGTATGCAGAGGGAACCTCGGTGTAAAGACACTCCGTTCCCCACTTTCTGCCGATTTCTGAAGGCATTGTGTGTTTAGTGGCAGAACTCAATGCCGCGCTTTGCCTCGATACCAGAGCGAAAAAAAAATGGAAATATAATCGTAAAGAAACATTTCACTTCCTCGAGTGGCAATCGAGCCCACAACCGTCGCGTTTACGGGCGGCACCCTTGTGCCGCTGCGCCACGACGGCCTCAATGATAAAATTTATTATATTATCTTTACTTATAAAGGAATCGTTACTGATCGGTGTATGTAATGTAATGTATATGGAAGATATGTAAGTAAAAAAAAATAGGTCGTGGCATTTAACAACGTAATAGAACTAAAAAAGAGATTTTTTTTCAGAGACGGTTCAGTTGCTGTTATCACTGTTGTATTGTGGCAAGCAAAAGTTAACCCGTTAGAATTCAAAGTACAAATTTTTTTTTAGTATTACAAAGACGGCGTTGAGTTACGCCAGTCAATAAAACCGTACGACTATATAAGTAACATCAATCTCTAAACAATGTATTTTCATCTTTTAAAAATTTTCATATGCAGGATTAAAAAGATACAAATCTGCAAACTGCATCTTCAATTTAGATAGAGTAAATTTATTTCCAAATAACCACACAGTAATTTAGATAAGACTTATCAGGAATAGAATGATAGCGGCAGGTGGAAAATATAATTGTAAACGAGTGATTCATGTATTGTAAATATTACTAATATCAACAGAAATGACGTGAGCTTATTAAATTACAATTAAATAATGTGACAAGTTTAACACCACAGCGAAGAAGTGTGCGAAGAGCGGGAATCGAACGTACAACCCCCACAAATGCGCCACGATTTGCCTCGTCATTTACTTTTTTTAGCTTGTATAAAATTTTAATTCATACATTTTTCTCAATTTTTCAATGACGTTGTTAATACCATTGTATAAAACGTTATCTATACAGTTTGCAGTATCAACATGTAACATGAATTTATGATAACAGTGATACAGATGATAACATCATCACGATCCCAAAAGGACATCATAGTTTTCACCAAAGACTAGCTGTATTATTACTATTTCTAAGGACTATCGACAAGATAGAGTTCAGAAATTCCGTTACCTACTCTCCGGCCAATTATTGAGTGGCGGTATTCAACGCTGCGCTTTATCTTTTTACCAGAACGAGAAGATGAAAATAATTCATTCTCCATGTGGAATTCGAACCCAAAACCATTACGTTTTGGATTCAAACTCTGTTACTGTATCACGACGGCAGTTTTAATGTTTATTCGTTTATTTATTTCCATTTCTTCGCTCTGGTGTCGAAATTTATGGGTGGCATTCTGTTCCACCAACTAATGCCTCCAGAATTCTGCAGAAAATGTAGAACGGAGTGCTTAACACTAAGTTCGTTCTGCCTATTTTGCTGTGTGAGGGATTATTGTGATAGCATGAACCTGATTTTTATAATATAACAGCTACCGCTGTTTTAACTTTTTTCCATTTGAAACATAAAATCTATATTTATCACGTTTGAATGATGCAGCACGTTAATGCACTCTGTCATTTAGGACATTCCGTGGCCGTTTGTAGAGCTATTAGAGAGACCAAAATATTATTAAAATACATCTTAGGCCCGTATTTATAACCCCGCTCTCAACTCTGAGATCGATCTTGAGATGCTGTTTCGTTCAAAAATAATAATTCGAAATTTTATAAATATGTATAAATGATAATAATAGATATTATATATATATATATATATATATATATATCTAAAATTTAAAAAGTTAAACTGTTAGAAAATAACAGTTACAATATAAAGTGAAAACAACGAAATTCGATGTAATTAAAAATTCAATCAAAATAGTCCAATTCACGCGACGGTCTGTAAAATAAAGACTAAAATATAAATTGTGATTCTGTGCTCTACATCAGCTTTTCCTGTGACTTCGTCTGCAGTGAAATGTAATTTGATATAACCGTTTCATTTATTGACTGCTTTAAATAAAATACTAAAGGACGATATACACTATCGTACTAATGTTAAGCTGTTTCTGAGATAAGTGTGCAAAAATGCACTGACATATAGACAAAAAAAATAGAAATATCGTCGGTTAGATTGCCTAATAAAATGTAAAAAACGCAATCACGACAGCGATTTTATTATAAGTAAAAATAGATACTTAAAAGTCAACTTACCTCTAGTTTTTTAGAATATTCCTCCGTTATACGTTCTTGTTCCTTCTTTAGCTCTTCATTCTTCTCCAGCAGGGCCTTCCCAAGTTCTGCCGCCAGCAGCAGATCAGACTCTTTCTGCTGCAGCTGCGTCCACACGTCCTCAGTACCAGAATCCATGTTAGTGTTAGAAACTGACATTTTATTCACGTAATCTTCTAAATCCTCGTAAAAATGATCATCTGCTAAACTCAAAACTGTTGGCACTATCCTGTTACCACTTCGACTCCTACTTCTTCTGGAGTGGCTGGGTTTATCTCCTTTACCAACGAATTCTGTTTCTTCTATTATAAAATTGGGTGATCTATCCGGTGCTAGAGGTCTACTTCTAAATCCACTGACCTCACCAGCCATTTAAACTATCAACACAAAGTTCGAAAGTTAACTCTGCACAATTTTAGTGTAGTTGTTCTTCTTGAAGATCTTCTCGAACGCCTGTTGGATTTTGGCGGGTTTTGGTAGTTTTATTTGTTTGAAAACGTTCACCGGCAGTTCGAAATCCTTTTTTAATGCCATTATAACTATTATTTTATATCATCACATATAATATTCACTGGCACTGGCACAATATATAATAAATAAATATAAATACGTAAATATTTCACTCGCGACGCGACGTTGCCTCGACGACGGCGCGAACACAACAAAACTGAATACAGCCTGTGAAGGTAGATCGCGCCCGACGCGGTCATAGAATATGTGACTGTAATAGACACACCGCAATGGTTAATATTAAATTATGATTAATGATCGTGATTCATTACTGAACTGTTAATTGGGCAATTATTGTTGATAATTGCTTAATAATATTAATAAATAATTAGTTGATTTTCTATCTTGTATTTGTCCTAAATTTCTTAATATTTATTTAATAACTTAACTTCACGCTTTATCCCTAGCGAGGTAGTCGGAGAGTGTTTAATGTCTCTACATATCTCTTTGGCCTCGTCCTCTGTCACCCATCTCTTCTTACATGCCCTCCGGGGGGTCTTTATGCTTTTTACGTGACCTTCTTTCAGTATCACTAATACTGTATTCTCAAAGGTCAATTATGGTCTCTACTAAGGAAGAAATTATTCATAAATATGTTATTTGCATTATAAAAATACAATTGCTAAAACCATTTTCATGCATAAAGACAAATACCAATAGGCAACAAACTATTTTAGAAACCTCTATTTTGAGCAACTTCTCTTTGACCCAACCAACACGTGTGCCTAAATGAGATAGCAACACCAGGTAAATACATATCCCACAAGTTAGAGAGAGACAGACAATATCAAGGTAAAGAGAGCGGTCAATTCAAAATGGCGTTATATTTTATTTTTATTAATACTTATTATTTAAGGAAGTATATTATATCCCAACTATAAAGATTTGTATAAATTAATCCACAGAGAAGAACCTTGAAAAGATTTATTATAATTGGTTAATAATTTAGCTATTTGCTAATTTCACAATATTTGTATTAGTCACACTTTATAAATGTATAGTTTATTTTATAATTTTTATTTATTATCTTCACGCTTTATCCTGCATATAGCATTGTACGCAGATAACCCGGGAACCTCGTGTTAAGATCCAATATCCACTTTCTGCCGAATCCTAGACGCGTTGAGTGTTGTCTAAGGGAACTCAACACCGAACTTTGTCTCAACACCACGCTCATGCCACGCTTTGTCTAACAGAGCGGTGAAATAAAAATATTTAATTCCCTCGAGTGGGTATCGAATACCAAACCGTCTATACATATACTAAAACGCTAATTATATTAAATGAGATTTATTTCAGGATTCCAAAGAAATAATAATATTAAATGCTTCATTCACCCGAGCGGAATCGAACTTACAGTAGTCGCGTTTACGGTCGCACGCTCGTCCCTGCGCCACGACGGCCTCTACGAGAAGTATTTTATTTTATAAGTACACTCGAAATAATTTTAATTTATTTTCACAGTTTTATTTTAACACTTTAACTCGGTTATTGCTACAAGAATGTTATGATAAGTCACTGTAATATTTTCACAATTTTTACATTAGTGTCTCATTGAACGAGTCAATGTTTACATCATGTTATATGAAATATTTTCATTTGTTCATATTTCATTCTGTGGTGTCAAACCATGCTTTCTTTAAAGTTTGCAATGTGTCTCTACAATAAGCGAAGACTTGAAAATATCTTTTTCTGGCTTCACGCTCTTTTCTCCATATAGCAGCTAACCTAGTGTTGAGACAATCTTTTCCCATTTTCCACTAATTGCATGTTGAGTAGAGGAAATTATAACGCCTGCCTCTCTTTTTCAGAATGTGGAAATGAAAATAAATAATTGGCTTGAATAAGAATTGAATACACAACCGTCGGGTTTACAGCCAGATTCTTTGCCGCTGCGTGACTATGGCTTCAACTTTTAAAATTAAGAAAAATCTCTCTTTTATATCCGCCGTAGTCTTGAGGCATTGAACCCCGCTAGAGATACAGCATAAAACTAAAACAGTAAGACTTCCACTACTTCTCAAAACTTCATTTTATTCTAAAAAATAAAGAAAAATACCTATTGTTGTTTAGATATTAAACTTAAGCTTGAATTTGTTATAAACTGAGCGCAATTATTTACGCTGCAATCGACACCGTGACGTATACGTACGTAAATTAGGACTTTTTAAAGTCTTTTTTTTAAGTAGGTACAAGAGTAAACTGAATGTATATTCAGAAAACAAGTATAGACTACGGAGGCTAGTCGTGGCGCAGGGGCACAAGCATGCGGCTGTAACTGCGATGGGTTGTGGGTTTGATTCGCTCTCGAGAAAAAAAAAATTAAATCAACTCCACGTTGTATCCCGCACACAGCAGGAT
Source organism: Heliconius aoede (assembly GCA_037355905.1). NCBI lineage: Eukaryota > Metazoa > Arthropoda > Insecta > Lepidoptera > Nymphalidae > Heliconius > Heliconius aoede. Next base: position 420,169 of record JBAIZZ010000306.1, read on the forward strand.
TAATATTTAATATTTTCACATCTTTTGGTAGTAAACACTTTGTTGTGTTTTATGTGTTTATTACCGAGGAAACTCTTCACAAAACTTAAAGCGCGGCGTTGAGTTCCGCCATACAACACGGAGTGCCTCCAGAATTCGGCGGAAAGTGGGGAACGGAAGTGTTTTCATGGGAACCGAGTATCTTAACACTAGGTTCCCGGGTTCCCTCTGCCTACCTTGCTATGTGCGTGAAAGAAAAAAATATAAAATTCACTAACTACTGTTTTTTTTTACATAAATAATGACACAACATTGACTGACATTATAAATTAATTTAACCCACTTCCCTCTGAAGCAGCTGGAACACGTTGCTAAGTTACTATCGATTTATCGAAAGCTGATACCTGCTGAGACACCTTTGTTAGTATTTTAAAGTCCTATCTAAAAATTACTATTGAAATATAAAGTTATTTTTATTAATATTAATAAATATATTATTTATTAGAAAATGTCGTCTCATAATGATGATATTGAGATGGAGAAGATTGCTGAAGATGAACTGTCCAAGCTCCAAAGACAGGTGAGGTTCATTTGATTAAAATAATTAATAATAGAATAGTGGAAGAAAATATTACTAAATATATCTATGTATTGATTGATTGTGTCGAAATATTACGATTCTACCAATCGGTATGGAAGTGAAATACTTAATATTTCCACTTTCTTCGCTCTGCTGAGGAGGCAAAGGAGCTCCGTCACTTAACAGTGCTTCCTGAATTCAGCAGAAAATTTAGAACAGTGTCTTAACACTAGATTCCCTCTGCCCATCATGCTATGTGCGGATTCAGAGAGAAAATAATAAATCTCTATGCCAACTTCTGTGAAAGTAAAATATATGAAAGTAAAAGGAAAAGGAAAGATATTAAATATTTATATTTCACCAATTAATAATGTATAACTAGAGAACGAAGTAGAACTACACCGGTATGTTTAACAAATAGTAATATAAATGTGGACGAATGAGTGAAAATATTGAACTTTACAAAATTACATATGACATATATTAATTTAGCTTTTCATTCCTTTTAAGCTACTTTTTAAAAAAATGTCTTCATTTCTTTTAACTTCAAACTGTATGTTGCATATAGCAGGATAAGGTGAGGGAACCTAGTGTTTGACATTCATATAAAAAACTTTGGCGACGATGAGAGCCAGAACGTCACACTTTACCTTGTTTGCCACCGAGTGGAAATCGAACTTGCAACCGTCGCGTTTTCAGCAACACGTTGTACCACAGCGCGACGACTAAGGCGGCCCGAAATCTTACCTCTAAACCTAAAATTCATCCATAAAATAATATTTAATTATATTATATTTAATTTCAGTTTCGCGTAATGGAGATAGATCGCGCCAGCGTGACGAGCAGTGTTCAACCCACTCTGAGAGTACAAAGGAATATCATACGGACACTTACTACTGAACTAGATAATATTATGACGGAGTTGCGGGTTTGATTCTCTTAGTTTTTTCTTTCTACTTTACTTTTCTATTTTTTTTTTCTTAATACGTTCTTTATTTTTGGGTGTGTTGAGTTCTGAAAGCTCAATAACTTATGTCTTCAGAATTCAACTGGAATAGGGAATAGGTTCCCTTTGCCTATCCTGCTGTGTGCGGGATACAGTGTGAAGCTTTATTTCTAAGAGTTAGTCTGGACAGAAACTTTTTGGCCTCATCTGTTTACTACTACGTCGTCAACCTCTATATACGAGTACATGCCCTCCGAGCTACTCATGCTTGTAACATGACCTTTCTCCAGTATCATCGACATTGTGTTCTCGAAGGTCAACTAAGTTCGATGGGCGTATACCAAAATACTTTCCAGGGAAATCCTTGAGCTTTGAACAAATCTGGTCGTAGAAATTTTAATATTTATTTTTTTGTTAGTGTAATTTCTGGGGTGGGTATAAGACTTTTTAGGTGGTGGGCTGTGGGTACTCCACTCAGCAATACCTACATGCATACTGAGGTCTCCTCCTACGTGTCTCACCATTCACTCTTATCATAGATCTTTTTTGTCATTCTTTCGACATATACAAACGTTCAAACTACATCATATGATATTGTTACTTATCACACTTACAACTAGTGGCCCCCCGCGGCCACGCCCGCGTCTACACCACAATTATTTATTTTCCCGTCTCAATTACTCTCGTGATCTAATAAAATTATCATTTTAAACTCGATATGCATACATTGATGGCTACAAACAACACAGGCAAACAACACAGGCAGACAAGCAGACAAAAAATTTTACATTTTTACAGACACTGATCCGTTATAATTTTATTTTAATTTACAACTACAATGTAAAATCTATTCGACTATGAACAAGATATGAATAATAAATAAAAACAGCATTTTTAGGGGTTCGCACCTCAAAAGGAATAAAACGAAACCCTTGTAGAGTCACTTCGTTGTCCGTCTGTCTGTCTGTCAAGACTGTTTATCTGGAGATCGCATGGATGGCTCAAGCTGAAATTAACATCAACGGTTTCGTCTACGGTCCATTGTAGCACAGAAAAAAAAGGGGGAAATGCAGCATTTATGTAACGTTTTTACTGCATTTCGCAATCTCTGAAATGGAAATTTAGTTTTATATAACACATAAAAACTATTACAAACCTATAATAATGGTTCATTTCATATAAAATGAAACGCAAAATAAAATTTATAATTATTATACTTCTTAAGAGGACGTTGTGGCGCAGTGGCACAAGGGTGCCGCCTGTAAACGCGACAGTTGTGGGTTCGATCCCACTCTAAGAAGTGAAATATTTCTTTACGTTTATATTTTTCTTCTTTCTGGTGTCGAGGCAAAGCACAGCGTTGAGTTCTGCCACGCAATGCCTCCAGAATTCGGCAGAAATTGGGGAACGGAGTGTCTTGACACCAAGGTTCCCTCTGCCTACCCTGCTGTGTGCGGGATACAGCGTGAAGCTGAAAAAAAAAAGAAAAAAAATAATACTTCACGTTAGACTATAAACTTGAGATTGGTGCAAACGCCTAGGTGAGAGAGGCCGACTCGCACTTGACCGGTTTTTTATATGAATAAATCATTCATCTGCATCTCTCTAGAGACATATTAACGTGGTAATTAATTTTAATTAGACGTCTCTTGAATAATGTAATTGAAAGTTGAAAATATCTTTCGATTGACATAGAACAATCAGAATAACGTATTTCATAAGATAACACAGCTTAGGCTGTGGTTTCGAGTCTTATGTCAATTAGGTATTTATTATATCTTACGTCTTAAGAATATTTTTTTGCAGATTCCCTCTTTTTCCAAACTTATCAGGTCGAACCCACAACCCTCGCATTGACAGTCCGACCCTGCTGCACTACGCCATATTCAAACCACTACAAATTTTATTTCCAGCTCACAAAAAGCACTTCAAACATATTGGAAAATGCCAAAACTAGACAGAAATTGATAATACTTTTGAAAGAACATGAGAAATATTCCTCCGAAGTGAGAGAACACAGAACATCTATCAAGGAGTTAGATTTCTTACTGAAGCAAGTTCAGAAGGAGATAAAGGGGTTGAAGTCGAAAGGTGTTGGGTTCGATAAGGTACTTCGGTTATTTTTATTTGAAGTAATATCTATTATTGAGGCCACGCGTGGCTTTTAACTAAGACTATATTAAAGTTAGCTTTTAAACATTTTTTATCTTTTAATCATTGTTTCCCATTATGTGAGAAACTGCTTTTTCGTTAAATCATTTTTTTTTTCAAATAAATCCATGTAGAAGCTTGTCGTGACGTAGAGTCGTAAATTGTGACTGTAAACGTGACTGGTTGTGGATTCGATCCCCACTCTAGGAAATTAAATATTTATTTAAATTTATATTTCCATTTCTTCGCGCTGCGTTGAGCGTTGAGTTCCACTACTCCACACGCAGTGCCTCCAGAACCCGGTGGAGAGTGGGGAACGGAGTATCTTAACACTAGAATCCCTCTGCCTACCCTGGCTTTTTTAAAAATCTATATATAATTTGCAGGACTCCGCGATAACACTAACGAATCAAACAATCATAATTCAACTGGAGAACCGCCTCAACACAGCCATGAAGAAGTTCAACGCGGTCAACAGCGACAACTTCTCCATGAGGTTAGAGATCGATCGCCTGCTACGTGACCGGTAGGTAGGGTTGTCTATTTAAAGAAAATGTGTGTATTTTTGTTATAAAACTGAGGTTTTGCTTGTTTGATGGAGTTCATCTCAGGAAGTACCAGTTCCAATTATAATAAATTGATTGTGTGTGGTTATGGACTATAAAAAAGCCACCAGTGAACAGTTTCTTTTTGAGACGCAGATGAGACCGCGTGGTCTGTTGCTTTGTCCAACTTCCGTAATTTCGATTGTATAACATAAAAAATCGTTTTCACATTTTGAATGGCGACGGCGAAGGCGAAATATACTATGTGCAAATTATAATTAATTCTTTATTAATATGTTATTAATTCTTTATTAATATTTATGTTTTCATCTTTACATTGTATTTCTTATATATTAGAACGAAGGAATTAAAATATTAATAAATTCCTCCGAGCCAGAATTGAACTCAGAACACGCTAGCGCCACTTCCATCATAAAAATATATTATTAAACGTGACAACCCTAACAAGGCCAACGAACCTCATATAAATATCGTGACCATGAGGCTTTCTTTATCCAAACGAAATATCTGAGTAAAATAAAGTAGCTATTGAACTTTTTATAAGGTATTTCCACTAAAATAGAAACTAAATAACAGCGAACACACATTAAAATATTTTTTCTTAAAACTCTAGGAATAAGCGCAGGTCTATATTTTTATTTACTTAGATAATATAATTATTTTGTAGAAATATAATATACAAACCACACACAATCATAAATTCACAAATAAAAAATCTAATATCGTTTATACTTGTATACTTTAGATGTTATATTTGAAGGTTTAAGCACCATAAAACTAATTTTACAGAGAATTAGAAGGAAAAATTTAAAGCCATATACTTTGATTTTCTTATTAAATAATAATTAACATAACATTTGCTTATTTTATTAAAAATATCAAAAGCAAGTCAATTTTGAATCGTCATTCAGATATGATGCTGGACTAAAAATAAAGAAATGTACAATATAAAAAATGTATACCTAATAGTTATACAATATTGTTTTAGACAATTCTTCAACAATATGTGGAGAGGTCAGATAAAGAGGCTAATGGAAGGTAAAGCCCAAATCTTGGAGCTGGTGGAACAGGCCATCACCACGTACGACCAGAGGGAGGAATGGTGCGCCAAGCTGGACGCACTGAAGGAGAAAGCCGCTATGGACTATAGGAAACATTGTTTGGTAAGTACGTGATGGGATTTGAGTAAAAACCATTAAATATAAAAATATATATATGTATGTATGTGGTACATAATATTATATATCTAAGGTAACCTACTCTAATCTACTAGTATGATTATAAGCCCGGTTTCCTCGTTTGCACAGCGGGCCCATTGAGGATTACGTTGGACTGTCAATAATATATAAATAAAATGTATAAGTATAAAGTACTTGTATTTCCACCAATAAATAAATAAATAAATAAAACATTAACGTAATACAATTTTAGTTCACATTTTACTAGACTACCGAAAAATTAAAAACTTGATGAAATTTCAATAATAATAATAATAATACAAATTTAGATGAAAACTAAAATTATTCAAGCTTTTCTTTTGTCACACAGGAAGTAAGGGAACTCCAACGCCAACTAGACCACAGTATGAAATTGGAGGAGTTCCTCCGTACCAAGGGCACCGTCCGCCTCACCGCCGCCGACGCGAAGGCCGAGGCCAAGAAGCTGGAGCAGCAGGAGGAAGAGATACGCGTTTACAATAACTATGTTAATATACTGGATGCTGTTAGAGTGAGTGGGTTTTTGAGATTTTGTTGTGTTTAACTGATTGCGGGAGCTAAGGGAAGGTTATGTGTTTGCTTGTAATATTCGCAATTTATAATCAATGATCGGTGAGGTACGATACTTTATGTATTTGCTGCTCTAAGTTCATAAAAAATAAAGGCGTTGGGTTCTATCTTCTAATAGAAGGTAGTGTACCTGGTACTAATGTTGGTGGAAGGAGTTTAGTGTTAAGACACTCCGCGCTTACCGCCGAATTTAGTATTATTTCGTTTCCTCGAATAGAACTCGAATCCAAAACCTGTCGCGTCTACAGTCAAACGCCTGTACCCCTGCACCATGAGTTCTTGAACTGTCGCCAGTTCAGATATAGAAATAAAATTTTCACAGGAATATACAGGCGAAGAGGATGTGGACAAGCTGATACAGGAGTTCACCCGACGCGAGGAAGAGAACTACGCGCTGTTCAACTATATCAATGAAGTTAACACCGAACTGAAACATCTTGGTGATAACGTCAAGATGCTGGGTCAGAGTATTGGTTGGTACAGTCATTACATATATGTAACTACCTACATTAACAGTTTTATTCTTTTTTAACTGATTTAAAAAAAAGCGGTTTTTAATTTCATATGTTTGTACTGTTGAAGTCAGATGATATTCAAGTATTATCTATTAAACCATTGTGCGCCAAAGAAGCCATTTCGAGATAATCCTCTTCGATTTTATTTAATCTAATTAGTGGACAGTTTTGACAATATCGATTTAGTAACTTTGAGACATGTAGTATAAGTACATGTCTCCATACATTTTTTTGCTTTTTTGTACTTGGTTTAATTTAATTAACAATATTTTTTTTGTAATATTAGAAGTTGTACAACAATGTACAAGGATTTAAAATGATAAACTTGTTGAAATTTAATTATTTCCCCGAATAGGGCTCGATCCCACAATCACCGTCACAATCGTAGTCTAATATACTCCCATCTTTAAAATAACCAGAGGAAGAACACGCAAAACACCAAGCCAAGCTCCACACCCAACAAGACAGCGTGGAGCACCTCCGCTCCGAGCTGGCGGACCGCGGCGCCGCCCTGCGCGCGCTCGCCGCCGCCTGCGACCGGAGCACGAGGGTACTTCAAGATGTGCTGGCTGATGTGAAGGGGATTGCTTTGTGAGTTGAATAATAATATTATATAGAGGTAAAAATGAGTAGTAGCGTATAAGTGTATGTTTGTAAGCGCAAGAGTTACTACAGGAGATAAAAAAATATGTCTTTTCTGCTGCACCATGCTTATATATATATATATTATCGTACTAAAGAGTGCTGATAAAAATCCTGTCTTTTATTTTTCATTATTAAAATTTTACAGGTCCTCAGATTGTGATTCATTGCCACTGCTGAAACTTTTGGGCAAATC
>JBAIZZ010000306.1:427630-631054 GCA_037355905.1 Heliconius aoede
CAACCCTACCTTTAGACACCCTGGACGAGGCGCAGCCAGCCAGGATGGAGACACAGCGCACCCGAACCCCCTCTATGCCGTAACCGTTGGTAGTGCCCCCCGCGAAGTGGCAACCGTCGCCGTGGCCGCAGTATCTGGTGATAAAGTATGAAATTAAACTCAAAAAACCAGTCACTTTTTTGTTGTTTCACGCTGTATCCCGTATTCATTTGTTTTTGCCTGTCGCTAAAGGAATGCCTTAACATTTTACAGTCCTACCAGAATAAACAAATAAACAAAAAAAGAGAGAAACAAACATCTCTGAAAATTTGAAATCACTGTTGATGGGATGCAGTCTGGTGACGGACAGATAGACAGACAGACAGACAGACAGTGACTTAGTAATAGGGTCCTGTTTTAACCTTTATGTACAAAACCCAAAAAAACAACCCAATAAATAATACATACAAAAATATATCAGATTCTGTCAAATATTGCAAGAACACGTCAGGCGGTGGAGCCTCTCCGATGTGCCCCGACCACGTGTGACACCAGTGTTTGACGAACGCGCCCATTCTCGCCTCCATACGTTCTAGATTCTTGTCTGGAATATTTATAACAGACATATATAGATTACAAAGTTAAACATCTGTATAAATAATGTATTATTGATTTATTAAAACTTCCCAACAAAAAAACGTTTCATGAACATATAAAAATTTGAATGAGCGGGATTTTACAGTTTTTGTTAAATAATTATATATTTTCTAAAAAAAAAATTTCTTACCGAACTGTGGAATAACACTTAGGAAAGGAAAAAAAATTTAAAAAAATGTAAAATGTTAACAAACAACTAGAAGAGTTGATAAAAAAAATAAATGCTGCCGAATTTTTATTATATAAATTCTTTTCAAAATTTAAAATCAAAGAAATCATGAAAAAAGGAGCGCATCGTGACGTAGTTGGTTGCGAGTTCGATTTCTATTAGTAGAAAAAAAGTATTTTCATACAATTTATGCAAAGCACGTAACGGCGTTAAACTTCACTCACGCTATAAATCAAAAACTCAAAAACATACCAGGATTTATAACATATCTGCCGACTTCAGCCTTCGCCAAGTAATATCCATCTTTAATCCTCTCTTCGTGTGTCTTATACAGGCTGTATAGATAGTGTATATTTTCAATACGAGTTACTGCGTGTTGGTGCAATATGGGTAAAGTTTCGAACGGAAACGGATCCAGGAGCTGGAAATCATAAAATTATATATTTTTTTTAATCATTATAACAATCGTTTTGTAATACAGATGTCGATTTTTATTTGGAAAATCATTTTCAATATATCTTGTGTGATTGTCTTAAAAGTAGATTCTCCCTGAATGCAAATTATTCAAAATATTAATAATATTGAAAAAATGATAACTTACTTCGTCCACAATCAATACAACAGGGTTCCTTTTTGCTTTTTTAAGCTCCGCCCACTGGTCGCCATCTTTGATCAGTGTTGCCACTTGAGAGAACGCCTTAATAGCATCAACTAATGCCAAATGATGAATTAATTCAAAACTCTTAGATAAACATTTTAAGCATAATTCATTTATAAATTTAAATTCTTTTGTGCAATTTTCGCATTCGTTGTTAATTGTTGCTCTGACGTCGTCAGTGTTACCATGTTCCGTTAGAATTCTTCTTAGAGAGGATTTTATTTGTTGGGAGGATAATATTGCACTGTTTTCTAATAAATTATACAGTAATATCTTTTGTTTTTTCGTCATTCTGATGAAGCTGTAAATTTTATGTCATATATTATATTTATAAATTTATTTATTTATTTTTAATTACTTATTAGACCGCCGTGGCGCAAGCGCAACGTTCGTAGGTTCGATTTCCGCTCGAAGGAATTGTATTTAATTGTAGGAAGAGGGGACTTTGCGCCACGCTTTGCCGCGACATCAGAGCGGAGAAATGAAAATATAATTTTAAATAAATATTTTCTTTCCTCGAGTGGGGTTTGAACGCACAACCAGTCGATTTTGCTGCACTACTTGTGCCCCTGCGCCACGACAGGTCTCATTATCCTGTATTTACTTACCATGACTGGCGGCGCAGGAGACTTCCGTAAAATAAAAAAAAAATCGACTACTAGCGTACAATCTTTTCAATTTTAAATAAAGGAATAAAAAAAATAAGAATTATCTCTTAAAGCTAAAAAGAAACAAAAAACAAACATACCCCCAATCCTCTATAGTGCTATCAATTACTTTAATAATTTTCTCCTTTAATTCCTTATCAATAAGCTTCCCTGATAATAAGGTTGACCATCCACCCAACCACTCTTTATACATTACGTCGATTACACTCTGAAAATTTACAAATATCATATATATATATATATATTCGCTTCACACTAGATAATCTGGGAGCCTTGTGATAAGACACTCCATTTTCCATTTTCTGCAGTGTCCCTGTGCCTGTCGTACGATTGTGCCTCTGCGCCAGAACTAATTCTAATATTTTTTATATTTGATAAAGTATTTTTATATCCAGTATATAGCACTGAGTGTTAGATCACTCTGTTACCAGTTTTCGGCCTGAATTCGAGACTGCATGTCGAGTGTCAGAATTTAACTTCACCTCATATCTAATATCATTATTTTGCTATATAGGCATAGCACACTAATTATTTAGGCTCAACTCCACATACAATATGTGGGAACTTGGGAACGTAGTGTTAAGGCAGTTTACAGTGTCCATGCATCATGAAGTTCTAAAATCGGCCCCAGAGATATGAAAATGTAATATTTTAAAAAATGCTTACTTTCATCCTCAAATCAATGTCTTCCCGTTTGCTCCAGTAGTTATGCACTAAACGTTTGTTATTGAGGAACTGGGCTTTGTCTATGGTTTTGAAGTTATCCTCCAATATTGAATATAGCTCAACAAATAGTGGCTTTTCTTCACCTATAATGCAAATAAATTAAAAAATATTAACATTTTGTTTTCTTGTAATTAATTTTTCATATTAATAGTGGCTGCCTGCAGTTTAGTTTAAATTGAAGCATAAAATCACCTTATATATGACGCCCAATCATGGGGTAGGTGCAAAAGTAGTCTCACCAACGCGACAAGATCTGTGTTAATACTAACTGTTGCCTTAACAATCAGATACTGTGCCACTGCACCATGACTTCCTTATTATATAATTAGTAAACATACCCTTTGTAACATTAGCTGGTATTTCAATAGTAATTGGTCCAAAATCTTTATCTAGATAGTCATTTGTAAGTAAAGTCAGGTAAATAGAATGTATCTCTGTGCGGTGTTCATTAAAAGGTTTCAATATTTCGTTTGGATTATACGGCGCTGTTAGTTGTACTATTGTCCATTCTGTAAATAATAAATAAAATCAAATCAAAATCAATCAAAAAAATAAATAAAAATTATGTACTTGAATCTATCATGGCAAAAGTGTGTTCGATTCCCACTCAGTAGAATAAAATATTTAATGTGTTAATTTTTATATTGTGCCTTATATTAATAATTAACAATAAATAAAAATATTTCACTTTAGCAAATTACAAATCATAGAATACTTACCTTTGGGTAATTCTTCAATAATTTTTGTAAAATTTTCAACATTATTGTCAGAACCAAACTTCATATATTGCTTATAAAATGGAAGTTCATCATTTATTTCATGTTTTTCTAATAAGCCAGTTAGCTCATTCGTGTCATCCAGCAAGAATTCATATAACTTTTGTTCGTCTTTTGACCTAGAATTAAAAATATTTATATATTTTAACATTACATTATGTATAAGACAGGCAGAAAGTATCTTGTATAAAGTTACTCCATGACGTCACCAAATTTTAAATCATTTCTGTGCGGTGGATCTCCGTGCATAGTTGGAGAAGCTAAATGAAGATACTACAATTGTTCTAATAGGCATTGAACCTTTAAGTATTGTATATATAGTCAAATGTCCTAACTATACTACAATAAAATCTTTATTATTATTGTTTTTAACTTCGAGTATAGGTAGGCAGAGGGAGCCTATTATTATAATTAATACTTACATTGGATTTGAATCAACTAGTTCTTTAATAGGCTTAATATAATTTGCAATTTTATTTAAGTTGTTTCCTGAAATTATAAGAAAAACATTATCCATAATATTACACATCTTAGTACAAAATATGTCAATAAATAGAGAAACATTTTAGAAAATATATAAAATGTTGAATACAGCAGGAACCACAGACACCTCATAAAACCATTCAAGCAAAACTTTGAACTTCTTCCTTATGTCAAATATCTTAATGTATTTTAGACATGTAAATAAATATTCTTATATAATGTATATACCTGCATACTTTACTTGTTCATCTCTGTAAACAGTCATAGTTCTTAATGTAGGGCAAATGGATTCACTTAAATAAAAAGCACACTCCCTTTCTTGGCCGTCAGCTAGACATTCTTCAGCTAATAGTTTTCTACCATCTAATAATATAAAAATATATATTCATTTATCATAAAAAAAATCATAAAAGTAAAAAATGCAATGAACTTACTTTCATAGTTAGGCCCACTTGGCGTGTACGGTATATTTTTGACAAATTTATTCAACATATTCTTATATGCGGGCTTAGTGTAGTCTATTTCATTTGTGAACACGTCAAAGTCTTCCATATTTATTTGTTTCGGATTAATTAAGCACAAATTTTTGAAGAAATAACATATCGTTATATTGAAGCGGTTATACAAATTTGAATTTTGACATTTGACAGTACATTTGATAATACATTTGACAGTTTTAATAAAAGTCAACGCGATTTTAAGCTTTATTCCAACGAACAATGCTGACAATATTAGTTACAGCCATACAACTGTCAGTTCGGAAACAGATAAAGTGAAATGCTAATTTAAACTTTCTAAATAATATTTTTATTTTACTATATTTATATTATTTATATTATTTATTTATATTATTATTGTTATTTAACATTTATTTATTTATATTATTATTATTATTTAACAGTGTTGAATTTAAAGTATGTAAATGTAAATGCTGTATTATATTATATTTTATGTTTAATAAGTGAGATATTAAAATTATTTTTAGTATCGAAGTTATAAATTGTTGTCTTGTGCGAGAAGCTAAGAGTTATACTGCTAAAAAATTTTTAATTTCCACTTTCTTGTTCATTTACAAAGCGATTCATCAAATATTAGCCTCCCCTGCGTGGTATTCCATCCCCAATAAGTATAATTAAACACATTCCTTCCTACTCCATGATTGTTTTAAATGATGATTATTAAATAGTAAAAGAAATAGAATATCCGTTAGATCTAATTATCACATAAATGTATCATATCTTCTTCTTGAATGGTAACGCCGCTAATGAACGACAAAGAAAAAAGTTATGATAATAACATTCCTACATTATGCAAGTCGCATACTAATCGACACTGCAAGTGTAACTAATATATACTTTCACAAAGACAGCCTTTTGTTTTAAATATATATAAATATTAATATAATTTTAAATCGTGCCGTCATTATAATTAGTTTATGTAAATAGACAATTAATTTTTTTCTATTGCTATGTGAAAGCTTTTGTTATAATAAATTTAACGATTTTTTTTTATATTTGACCTAAGTATATAGCGTAAAAAACGTAGCGTGAGTAATTATAAAAAGTTTATTTCTTGAACCAATGTTTATTATTATTTTTGCTATCAATAAATGTCTTTTAGGCCGTCGTGGCGCAGCGGCACTAGGTGGAACTGTAACATGATAGTTGTGGGTTCGACCCCCACTCGAGAAAGTGAAATATTTATTTACATTTATATTTTTATTTCTTCGCTGTGGTGTCGATACAAATAGCGGCGTTCAGTTGCACCACACAACACACAATGCCTCAAAAAGCTGGGAACGGAGTGTTTGAACACTGGGTTCCCTCTGTCTACCCTGCTGTGTGCGGAATACACACAGCAGGGTAGACACAGGGCACAAAGTTGATTTAAATGTCTTATAAACAATCTGTTATAGGAAATTTTAAAAACAAATTACCCCGACTTAACTTTTTTAACCAATATATTAATAACTATCTATCATCGCATACATTTACAGTATTAAGTATAAACCTAGTAATAATCGGATTGAAACCTGTTAGTGTTAGAAGGCCTCTAATATCCAGTTACATAATAAAATTAATGACTAAGTTGATATTCTAATAGGACTAGATGAATTTTAGTCGGGACATGACGTTGTTACTGTGTTAATTAGATTAATTAATAATTACAAAACATATTAGTTTCAATTAATTAAATAAATCGTAAAAATGCATTTAGTGTGAAACAAGGAATAAATAAATAGATTATTAATGTGAATGTTGCATAGATAATCAATAATTTTTTTTTAAATCAATGTAGTCTAAAAGGTGTTAATAATTAAAATAACAAAAATGTTAAAAACTTTTTTTTATTTATAATAAACATAAACAATATGCAAATTAATAAATTACTAATTTGCTACATTTTTTGTTGTCGCCAAACGCTCGGCTTTTATATGCAAGTTTTCAAAGTATGTATATGTTAATTTAACAGAAGTTCGCACTTAATCTTACAGACACTAAAAATGCTTCTTACAATTATAAAAATACTAGTGGCACAGAAAGAAAAAATATATATTTTGCGATTCACAAAATGTATGCAAAAAAATATCTTTCAAAATTGTGCTGCATTACACAAAAATAAAATAACTCATTAAGTTTAGTAAAAAAACAATGGACGCCAAAAGTTCATTTTTATTTTCACACTTCATTATACCTATATATATGTATATATATATAAAAAGAAGTTTTATTTATTCCCTGTTAGGGAACAGTTTGGATAAAGGAAATACTGATGAGAATACATAATACAAAAAGACGCTAACAAGCTAATAAATATAAGCAACTAGTAAACCAAGCGTAGTGCTATATCACTTAAATAACGTATTTATTTAGTTTTAACACAAAAATAAACTATTCGAAACGCTTCAACATGCTCAGAGGCGTAAACCTTCAATGAAACTAACTCACGCCGACTCCGTAGTCGTAGGCGGCAATTTTTGTTTTTGTAAAGATCTACCGCCAACGAGATAATTTAAAAAATATATCTCGTTTAAATTTAAAAATTTACCTAAACACGTATAAAAAAGCTACACGTCCAAGTTAGTAAAGGCATTCGTCGGATATGACTCGAAGGCACAAAATTATTTTAATTAACATCACCCTCTCCAGGGCGGTCGGTTAAAAACAATAAACATGTACTCCACTACAGTACAAAACATGTTAATTTACTCGATATACCTAAAATAAGTTATTTTTTTTCCAAGCACCACATCTCTCTTTATATATTTTCGATTAAACCTAAGTAAATAATTATAAACACTAGAAATATCATCTAAATGTTCCAGTTAAATATTTGAACAATAAACATTTTTTTTTATTGTATAACTATTATTGCCATTTTTTGATATAAGTTTTAGAGTAGCAAGAGCTACCGACAACAACACAAAAAAAAGAGTGATAAATATATTCGCTATCAACGTCCGACCGTATCTCTCAGGTGAGGAGATTACGCGGAACAAATCTTAGTTATCTTATTTACAATGCAAAACAGATCGAGAAAAAATCAAGGCCAAAATCTATCACATTAGTTTGGGATATAATATATCGGCAATAGCCAAATAAACATATGATATATAAAAACAAGTGATAACGGATACAAGTAGCAGATTCAATTCCGAGAGAGGAATTCTTGTATAACTATTAGTATTATAGTATTATGCGAATAACCGTCGTCTCCGCTGAATGAGCAAGCGTGGGCGCTCGACTCTAAAGCATGTCTCGCACAAATACACCGCTATCGGCGGCAACTAGACCACAAACCCACAAGATTCTACGAGTAAAACTTAACTTCTATATAAAACAACGTAATTAATCACATACGGGAGTAATTTCAAAATAAAACTGTGGCACTCAGAAAAATGGAAGTACGTTTTCGGCTGAGCGTCATTAGGACGTGTTGATACCTACCCTCTTGCTGAGGGGGGACGCGTCCAAGATCCTCTCGTTCAGCTTGTCCTCCTCCCGGAAATGGATCCTCGTGATGACGATGTCCCCCGTGCTCAGTGTCTGGGAACCGATCTCCGACTTCTTGATTTCGTTTACTACGTCATTGCATTTGACGTCGTCATAACCAGAGTGACATTTGCAGCAGCAATTCTTCCTATCTGGTTCGCCAATGTTCAAAATTTGACTTAAATTTGACCAATCTTTGTTTTTGAGTAACGGCAATGTTTGCTCCATTGTCTGTGAGAATTTGTCTTCTAACTCACCACTAAGGGGGGCGACAGCGGAGAGAATTGCCTCTAATCGGTTGATTTTCTCAACTTTGTCCATATTTGTATCAGAAAGTATCTCATCCATCATTTGCATGGATTCTGTGAGGCTGGGTGGCTGTGTTGAGTGTGGGGATGATATTGAGTCTGAGGGATTTGATTCTAAGCTTGCCATTTCATTCTCTTTTTCATCGTCATCACTATCACTATCTTTGTCTTGACCCATGGCCTCCAACTTCTCCAGTTTTTTAGATATTTTGTGACAACCTTTCAATTTTTCTTTTTCTTCTTCAGTGAGCTCTAAATATCGAAGTAATCTTATTTCTCTATTACTTAAAACAATATTTTTTGTGGTTTCAGCTAGCTTCTGTTTTAATTCACCTACTTCTGTATTTATTTTTCTTTGACGCTTTCTTAGTTTCACTTCAGTTGGCTGAATGTGCATAAGGACTTGTTCATTAGACAATTCCTCAAATAACTGTTGATTTTCAGGCTGTATGTTACTTGACATATAAGCATATATTGCAGGGTTTACAAGAGAAAGCACATCTGAAGCAGAATAAATAATCATGTCTTTAGTCAAAGGTCTCCTAGCCCAATAACGCTGGTCTCTTCTATAAACATTTTTCAATTGTTCCTTCATTGGATTCATTGGAGCATTATATAGCTCACAGAGTGCATTAAGACTAAGATTCTTGACTTTGTATACTGGAACACACTGCTGCTGCAGCTGCAACACTGCATGTGCTGCTTGAGTATCAAAAACATTTTTCAATGTAATTTCAAATTGGTTGTGTAAATTAACAGAGTCATTCCGACAGTCATGAATAATTTTAATAACACTTTCACTTTCTAATAGATCCTTAAGTTTGCCCTCTATGACCATTCCCGGACAGGCCATAATATCAAGAATATATACTTCACCACTCATTGTAGCTATTTGACATAAAGTTAAAACTCCTTTTAAACCCAAGTTAATTCCTTCACAGTCAAAGGAAATTATACTTTTCGTAGTGCGTTTAGTGTTCATGATGCTGTCAATTAGTGTTGAACACTCTCTAACACTTGCTATGACTGTGACACTCTGTAAAACTTTTTGCCGCCAAGCCTCACCCATCATATTATTTCTTAAGCTAGCCATTCCATTTGTTTCTTCCACAGGGCGAGCATTTAAGTGATTATTTACTCTGTCACGTACCATATTTTCTGCTAAATTTTTTATTACAATAGAGTTGATTCTTTGTTTAAGTGTTTGATTGGCTATATTGGCTTGAGGACCTCGGGGAGACTCTACTGGGCTAAGTATTCTGTTTGCCGGGCTCTTCATGCCATCTGATGGAGTAGGACTTGCTGGGACTGGTAGGGGCACAGGGGATAACGGCTTCTCCTCTATCACTTGCTTTGGTGGCTCAGTCTTTACTTTTGTCTTTGCATTTAGATACATTACAGGTATTTTTGGTTTACTTATTAATGTGACAAGGTTTGATTGTACGTGGAAGCTGTCTGAGAATATTTTCAAAAACGCACTTAAATCGGCTGGTGTTTTAAACATTTGATACCAGTATTCCTGCGGGAAGCGGGACACTATTAAATGGAATAATTGGTCTACCATAACAGGGCCCTTGGCTTCGATACACTGTGCAACATAATCTAACAATTGCTGAGCAGTATCTGTATTAATATTAGCAACGGGCAAATTATGAAACTGTTCCGAGTTCCCATGTGCATTATCACGTCTATGATTCTCACTGACTAGAACAACGTTATCCTCGATGATCTGGAAGGTGTCGGGATGCTTCAGGAGGAAGTCTTTAAATTCCTTGATGCGCTGCCCGGAGATGTGACGCACCTGCGGGGAGGCCTGGCTGCGGTGTCCCAGAAGGCTCTTTATTGGCACCTCCGTCCCCTCGCCGTACTGGATCATCTTGCCAGCGAAGTAATCCTTCGCCTCTTCTATATAGTCGCTGTTTGAGGAGGCACCAGCGCCGCTCGGGTGCCGTTGATACGTGTTGACAGCAACATAGTCCCCGTCTATGTTGAACAACGACGGATACTGGGCGAGAAACTTCTTCAGGCCCGACTGCGACCCGCCGGCGATCTGGCGCATCTCCTTAGTGAAACCCTTGGCACCAAACTGGCAGGAAAGATCGTGCAACGTTCTCGGCTCGCCTTTATCGAGCAGGCGCTCCACGAAGAACAACAGAGTGAGGTTTCTAGCGAACTCATATTCCATTGATTCCATATCCCAGCAGTTGGTGCCAATTTGGTGTCTTACACTAAAATTTTTCTACGTATATGTGTCACCCACAACACCATGAAATTCTTCAATTCTGATGCAAGCAAAGACAATAGAACAAAGTGACGTGCTACAGAGTGCTGCTAGCATTAATATCTAAATTACCACTGTAGAAATGCATATATTTTTTTAAATTATACATTTAATGTAAATAATATAATATTTTTACTGATTTAGATGAGATATGTGATAAATGCTATGATTAATTTGAATTAGAAGAGTAGATAATCCAACTATATAAATATACCTTATCATATACATTTTTCTATATAAATAATATGTGTACTAAATTACAAATTACTTGTAATAAAATATAAATTATAATACTTTTCTCAATGTCACTCGCCATATGCTTACTATTTAACTTTTATTTTACAATAAATATTTGGTTTTCAAATCGTATGTACCCATATTTTAAAGGTTTTTAACGGTTAAATACAATGTTTTTTTCTCGGATAGATTTTATTGCTTTGGACCAAGACTGGTCACTAGTTTTGATAGCGTCACCGAGCGGGGAAGGATGAGAGTAGATCACCCCTCAGCCTTGAAAATATATGTGATTTAATTATATTATATGCCTTTTTTAAAAATGAAGAATGTTGGTAAGTCTAATTTTTACCCCTATCCAAACATCGAGGCCATTTTCTGGCAACAAATGATTGTCATAGACATCTGTAACAACAGTACAAACTAAAAAGTAAATAGGAAAGACCTACATAAATTAATCGAATATTTATTTATGCTAATTACACGTATGACGACTTAAAGTTATTTCTACAAGGTTGTTCATGTTATACCCATTATGTTTTCAAATAATTTTAATTCTTATGTTAATTTTATTTAAGAAATTGTAAAAAATTAAAATGTTTCAGGTCAAAATACTCTAGAAAACTTCTGTAATTTTTTAAAATAATTTTTCCATATGGTAATATTTTCAAGTAATGTTAATGTCAAATTTGTAGTTTTGTTTGTCGATTGATGTTTCCAATTTTCTTCTATCTATTAGTGGGTGTATGTTACAAATTAATTTAATATTTCTTGCAATTACTTAAACTTACAAATATTATTAAATTACGATTAAAATAGCTATAAAAGCAATACTTTCACACACATATTGTAATAATTACCGGAAACCATTGACATAATGGTAAGTAGAAATTATGGAAGTTAGTTGTAAAGTTAGATTTGTATGTTAATTATTATTAAAATCTAAAGACTTTTTTTTACGCCAATGTTAACCTAAAGTATATCTAAGCAATGACTAAGAAACCATTGTGAACCTTAAATTTGCATATTTATTCACTACAATTTATTGTTGATGTACTACCTATATAAATTTTCAGCTGGTATTAGTGCTTGGAGATTTTCACATTCCGCATCGCTGTAGCAATTTACCTCCAAAATTTAAGAAGCTTTTATTACCTGGTCGGATACAGCACATATTGTGTACAGGAAACTTATGTACAAAAGAATCTTATGATTATTTAATAACTTTGGCCAGTGATGTACATGTTGTGAGGGGTGATTTTGATGAGGTGAGTGTACAGGCGCATAGGTACTAACACTCAAATGTTAAGAAAATATTGGTGGATAATGTTTCTGTAATTTATATATTATAACTAAACACTACATGCTAAATTACATAGTAGTAGTACATACTTTTACAATTTCTCAAATGTTGACTTATAACTGTGGTTTTTTTTTACTTCAGTTCTGGCAAAAAGTGACCATAGGTCAATTCTGCACTTTATCCATTGTCACCAGTTGGTGCTTTAGTGGTGAAGGGTCCCTAGATCTAGTTCAGAGTTAAATATAGATCTTATTCCCTGGTGAATGAATTATTTTTGTTTCCTCTGTTAACAAAAGAAAACATAGTGTTAGGTGGTCATTCTGTGGTGAATGTAATAAGGCTATGTATCTACATCTCTTTCCTACAGAATTCAACATACCCAGAACAAAAAGTAATAACCGTAGGTCAATTCCGAATTGGCCTCATCCACGGTCACCAGGTTGTGCCCTGGGGCGATGAAGAGTCCCTGGCTCTAATTCAGAGACAGTTGGACGTGGATATCTTAATATCTGGTCACACTCATAGATTTGAGGCTTATGAACATGAAAACAAGTTTTATATCAATCCTGGGTCTGCTACAGGAGCTTATAGCCCATTATACAGGTGAGATTTTTCTCTTTTGTTTTGGGTTGTAAATAAATTTAATTTTGGTAAATAAACTTAGTATTCATTTGGTATTGTCCTAAAAATATGATTAATTATATATAGTCAAATTATAGAATGTGGCAGTGTCTGTGTAAATGTGATGGTAGTGGGTTTTATCTTGATATTGGTCATATTCTTTTCTTCTAGCTTCTCGATCTGATACAGATCCTGCGCATAGCAGAGTAGCGAGAGGAAACCTGGTGTCATGACTGTCTGTTCTCCACTTTCCACTGATGGTGATAATCAATGCCAAGTTTTGCCTTGTTACCAGAGCAAGGAATTGAAAATATTATTTAATTAAGCTACGAGTTGATTTTGTCAAGGCCATCATGGCGTGTCTGCAAACGCGACAGCTTCTATGGCTTCTTATATATTCGGGGGAATGATATATTTACTGAGGCAAAGCATGGTGTTGAGTTCTGCTGCTCTCAACATGTAACACCTCAAGAATTCGGCGGTATGTGGGAAACTAATGTGTTAATAGGGAAAGGAGTCTCTAAGTTTCTCTCTGTCTATCCTGCAAAATATTTTTTAGATAACAAAGAAAACGGAAGTAGTATAAACGATTATTTTAATTTTTTCAGAAACACAACCCCATCGTTTGTTCTAATGGATATCCAAAACTCAACAGTTATCACTTACGTCTACAAATTACTTGGTGACGAAGTTAAAGTTGAGAGAATCGAATATAAGAAAAATTAAATACTATTTAAAACATAATTTAAGATGATTTGCCGTATGTATGGGATTTTCCAAGTTATATAAAAGAATAAAGCCTTTTTTGTTTTTTTAAGAAACATTGTTTCTTTATTGTTTATGTTTATAAAAACATTATTAACGAAATTAAATATTATTAAATAAGTAATTAAGAAGAATTGTGGATTTTTTAAAATGAAATACTAAATACAAAGTTTTTTTTAAGTTACCAACATTATAAAAATATTTGTCAGTTGTTTAGACTGATTTTTGCATAACACTAGACTTAATTATTTTGAAATTCGGATTTTGCAGCATAAAATTTCTCTTAATTTGTGAAATAATGCTAATTTAATAATGTACAAAATATTTTCTTGTATAATAAAATTGTTGAAATCTCTACTTTGATTGTTATTTGTTACATGTCATCTGAAATTAGTGTAACTTACGAGTATAAATAAATGTTATGTAAGTAAAGTACTCATTGTGTTTTGTTTTATATTATAGTATAATATGTAACAAGCAATTTATATTTAATTTCAATATTTTTATAAAAAAAACTATATCAATACAAAAGCTACCAAAAAATTGTTTTATTGCGTTGGCTGAAACTTTAGCTTTTGAAAGCTAAAACGATATTTCTGCATCAATGTAGAAATATTGTTTTTAAAATGAAAATATTATTATATCACGATTAACTAATTCAGATTAGAAAATAATTAATTGTGTAGTACAAGCAAGCGAAGCCGCGAGCAGGTTACTAGTGTTTTATATATTCGACCATAATTATTTATTATCCAAAATACTATATGATATAATATATCACAACTGGGACTATAAATTAAAAATTTACTTGTTTGCTTAAGCTTTAGGATGCACATAGCAAAGCCGGCAAAGGTAACTTGGGAACCAAGTGTTACGATACTCCGTTCCCATTCTTAATGTGACACTGCCGTTCCCTTCTTCGCTTTTTACAATGGTGTTTTAATTATTTAATTACATTAAAATCAAATATATTAATTAGTTAAACAATATTAAATTAGCAATCAAAAATCAATTAAATAGTTAATAACACCTACGTGTTTTCAGTCATGTTTTAAAAAAAATTAAATAAATTCGTCCGTCGTTAAGATTTCGATTTCCTTAATCAATAAATAATGAGTAATAATTAATGCGCAGGGGCAGTGCGACTGTAGACGCCACAGGTTGTAGGTTCGATTCTTATTTGGGAAGAGGAATGCATAAGTATGCAAACACAATGAACGGAGTGTCTTAACATCTATTTATGTTATGTTATTAGTTAAATTAATTGACAAATATGGGTATATAAAATAAATTAAATTGATTATTTAATTTCCTCGCACCGGTAACAGCGAAAAGCGCAGCGTGTACTTCCGTAATGCCTCTAGAATTCGGCGGAAAATGGAGAACGGAAGTGTCTTAATGAGAACGGAGTGTCTCAACACTGAGTTCCCAGTTTCCCTCTAGTCTGCTTACTTACCTGTATGTACACTATAGAGTACTATAGAGTATAGACCTATCGGTCATAAGATTAGAAATTGATGTAATGTAGATTAAACAAAAATACCAATTATATTAGATTTTTTCTCGACTGAACATTACAAAACGAATTATCTAACACTTAATTACAATAATACTACGTGTACAAAATCATGTTCTAATAGAATATATTAGAAAATAAATAAGGAAAATCTATATAAAATATATTATCGTTTAAATACAATAATACAATTACATTATCTAGATAAACAAGAAGAGTATTTAACCCAAATTGCAATTAGAGGGCCTACGTGTGACCGTATGCGTAGCCGTAACTCGGAAACAATCAATGTCAGTACAACAGCAGTATTTTTATTCTTCATCACAAAAAAATGTATAGCAAATCTTCTTTAAAATACTCTCACATAAGGGTCGAAATAGCTTGAATCTGCTGTGAACACACTATTAGAATACCTCTACAGTAAAAACGTAAACAGCAACTAACCTATCTATTATATTGAGTAAAAATTGCCAAAATTATACAAAGGAATGACTTCTCAACGACGTTATATTAAAGAATATATTACCATATTTCTTTATATCTACAAATTTTCACTCTTAACGACTTAACTAGCGCTCCCCTCCCTTTGAACGATGAATAAAACCGAATGGGACGAAATATTTAAATCACTTAGTTGCGTGGTTTCGACGATATTATAACTAAAAGTACTGTGAAAGAACTTTAAACAACTGTAAACTGTTTATTTTTATATTAATTTTAAATATATGTAGGTGTTAGAAAAGTGACAAAATGGCTATTTCTCTAATGAGATTAGGATTTCGTTCAGCTTTGAGTTTGGAGCGATCGGTGGCTGTGCTTTCCAATACCTGTGTCCAGAATCAAATAAAGGTAAAGATATAGTTATAAAATAATAAAAAATTAATATACCTATATAAAATTTAATTTTATTAAGCAATTATTAAATAAATAGTAAAAATATTTGTATATATTATTGTTTCAAACAGAATAAGCAATATTGAGTATCGAAGGGCTTGGAACTTAGTAGCATTTCCAAAAAACAGGTTTTATTAACATAAAAAAACAAATGCATCTTTCGGCGTTTCACTTTGCCCATTGGTCTAAGAAATTTGAAAAAAAAAACAAAAGTATCTATGGCCGTCTAATGGTGTTCAGTCGACATTCCATGAGATTAATTTTTTAATAATAAAACAATATCACTGATAGCTTCAGAGCTTAAGAGAATTTTTATAATCTGTGGTCTAACATTTTATACGTTGCTTGATTAGATTTCTTTATAAATATTAAATTAAAATAGCATTAAAATTTAACGATAAGATTCACTATTATAAATCAGTTAAACAAAAAATAAAACAAATGTATTATTATAATAATTGAGAAAAATATAATATTTCTACGAATATAAAAAAAACATTGTATTTGACGTTCAATTTATTGTAATTTATTTAACCTAATTAATTATATAAAAGTGGTCAAAGTATAAAAAAAGTATTCAAAGTTATATTTTTTTCATTCAAATGACCGATGATAACCTTTTATCACTCCCCTTCAGATCGTCTATGCCATACCATTTTATCATTTATTTTGTCTATCA
Source organism: Heliconius aoede (assembly GCA_037355905.1). Taxonomy (NCBI): domain Eukaryota; kingdom Metazoa; phylum Arthropoda; class Insecta; order Lepidoptera; family Nymphalidae; genus Heliconius; species Heliconius aoede. The sequence continues at coordinate 444,340 of JBAIZZ010000306.1, forward strand.
AAAGCTCCATTTTTCTATAAAGATTTCGAATGAAGAAAGTTAAGTGTGTTATCACCAATTGTGTGGTAATTACATCGTCTTACTTGAGTTGAAGGGCTTAATTGTGTCTGTTTTTTATGTTTGTGCTTTTTTTAATATTAATTTTAACATTAATAATTCGGTATATAGAGATAATTTCTGGGCGGCTGGGCTCGACATTTGAAAAGAAATGTTCATGTAAACGTAATTTTTTTTTGTTTTCAAGCCTGAAAAATTTGGATAGAGAAATAAATATATGAGGCCACAGAAATAAATTTATAAATAAAATGAGGCCATCGTGGCGCAGTGGCACAAGGGTGTGACTGTAACGCAATGGTTGTAAGTTCGATTCCCACTCGAGGAAGTGAAATATTTATTTACGTTTATATTTCCATTATCTTCGCTCTGGTGTTGAGACAAAGCGCGGCGTTGAGTTCTGCCACTCAACACGCAACGCCTCCAGAATTTGGCAGAAAGTGGGGAAAGGAGTGTCTTAACAGCGAGGTTCCTCACCTGCCGTGCTGTGTGCGGGATACAGTGTGAAGCTGAGAAAAAAATATTTGCTTATAATTAAATATTTTATTATTTAAATCAACATATTACCAATTTGTAACATTAAGCTCACAATGGTGGATAAATAATAGAAAATTTAAAATAAATATCTTTTATGATTTAATGATGTTAGTAAATAAATCTACAGAATACTGAACAAAATAGTATTTCTGTAACGAAAATTCTTATTAATAGATTATATATATATATAAAAGAAATGGTAAATATTGAAATTTAACAAAAAAAAAAAACAAAAACAGATAATAAACGACACATTTGTATATCGATAACAAACAGGAAGTAGTATCATATCTAATTGTAATTTGTACATAAATAATTATTTAAATAAAAATTCGTCCTTGGACGGAGCGTGACGAAAAACAATACGTTGTAAACAAACAAGTGGTAGGCCGTATGGTGTACGTGATGTTGGACGTTATGTATGTAATAGATTACAAAAAACATATTATAAAAAGCTAATTTATATTTTGGCGTCTCCAATAATGATATGGATTTTTTTATAATTGTATTTGTTTATTATTGTTTTACGATTTATATTTTTTATTTTTCTTTATTTAAGTTGTAAAGATGAAATGTAAAAATTAATTAAATCTTATTTAAAAATGGAATCTTAGTCAGTGTTGAGCATAAAATGGCAAAAAATTCTTTATCCACAAAAAAAAATTTGGTTTCCTGCTTAGTATTTTTCCAAATAATATTATATATGCTCGTAAATATAATATTAATATATAAGAATTCTATTTTATTCTGTTATGTCTAGGAAAACACAGCTGTCACCTAAAAGAACTAAAACATTTGTTATAATACAACAAAAGTATTGCGTTCATCAGCGAACTTCAAATACGAACTTTAAGTACACTTTAAAGTTGTGGGATTTCTGTTTCCCACACAGAGTAGACAGAGAGAACCTGGTAACCCAGGCCTAAAACTGTCTATTCCCATTAGACACTGTTCGCCGAATTCTGGAGACATTGCGTTTGAGTGACGGAACTAACTATCCCGCTTTGCATTGGCAATCGAACCCACGACCTCACCAACCACGCGTTCACAGTCACACGTTGGCCTCTGTGTTATGTGTGACTTACTTTCGCTTATTTCTTTTTGAGTAAACGATGCGCAAAAGTTGAGAAAATCCTCAGGGCGGCCACGACTCGTCGACCTTACTGTATGCTATAGGAAATATGTATTGCTTAACTATGACTAAAACCAGGTTACTTTGTTTACACAGTTGAATGACCTCTTCCATGTGTGAGCGCGCCCACGTCGCTGTGAAGGCGATTTGGCTTTAATCTATTAATCTGGAATACATAGGTTCAAATCCATTAGAATTACAATGTTTTAAATATTGATTGATTCTTGAATGTGATATATATATATATATATATATATAAATAGGTAAACGGTTGTGGGTTCGATTCTCACTTAGGGGAATGAAATATTTAAAAATTTATTTTCTCGGTCTGGTAACGAGCCAAAGCGCAGCGTTGAGTTTCGCCACGCAATACGCTATGCCTCCAGAACTCTGCGATAAAGGGGGAGCGGAAGTGTCTTCATGTAGTATCTTAATACGAGGTTCCTAGGTTCTTTCTGCCCCTGCTTTGTGCAGCATCCCACTACGTGAAGCAAAAAAAATACTAGTGTGTGTCTGAGTGCATATAGCAAACGTAAAAACTAACACGAGGCGATGATTTTGAAACAACTTTGTATGGAAATAGGTCGCTAAGTTGAAGTGCGTTTCTTTTATTATTTGTTTAGATAATTTTTTAATTTTTCATTAGTTTTTATCTTTGTCTTCAACTTAGGACGGACGGACAATGGGAAAAATAATCAACGACAAATATATCAAGATATATTTAAAAATATTTTAGTTTTTTTTTCGCTTCACGCTGTATCTCGTATTTACGGTAGGCAGAGGGGACGCAGTTAAGACACTCCGTTCCCGACTTTCTGCTGAATTTTCTAGGCGTGTACCTTGCCCCTGAAGCTGAAAAAAAAACATTTACACTATAAAATTCTTTTTTTCTTTTTCCCTTTGTTCAAAGATAGTTTAGAAACATTGTGCAGTTGGTCGGTGGCGGAGTTTAACGCTGGTTTTAGTCTACACCATAACTCATATTACAATATTAACTCCAATTGATTTTGAATGAACAACGATTGTCTTCTTTGAGCATATCTTTATTTGCCATTTTTATTTAATAATTTAGCATCGAATCAATTTGTCAATTGCTGCATTTGAGGTCGCAAACATTTTACAATAACCTTTAATAAAAGTCATATAAAGCGTTCAAAGTCCTCATGGGATATATTGAAGATATTTAAAATTGTTTAATTTTGAAAGACAATTTTTCATATAAAGACGGAAGAATATTTTTTTTTTTAACGATAATGTGGCCAATCCAATCTTCAAGTATTTGAGGCGCAGTCGTGGCGCAGCGGCACAAAGGTATGACAGGAACGCGAGAGGTGTAGGTTCGATTCCCACTCGGATTGAATTATTATTTAATAATATTTTAATTGTTCGCCCTGGCGCCAACGCAAAAGCCTGGCGTTGAGTTCCACCGCTCAACTCGCAATGCCGTCAAATATTTAGTCTCTGCCTACCCTGCTATATGCGGGATACAGACACTCTGTACACAGGACAACTACTGCTTTGATCTTTGTTAATAAAAAGCAACAAGAAATTTAAACAAAATTTTACTTCATTTTTTTTCTCTAATCATTTAAGCATAGAAATAGTAAAGTAAATATTTATATTGACATAGTTGTGTCCGCGATAGTGTCGGGTTCGATGGCCGCGTTATGCAACAAGGGCCCCGACCATTTCGTCACTAACCATTTGGAAATTAGTGAAAATACGAGTTATTTTAATTTATTCAATATGTCAGGCCATGGTGGTGCATTATGTATGTTTGTATATACGAAATGTAATTTTTCATAAAATACAGATTTATATCAATTATATTTTTTTAGACCGTCACTTTAAGTGATTTTAAAATACTAGTGTGAATACTATGTGTTTTTAGCTTCACACTGTATTCCAAATAGCAGAACAGACGGAACCTGGGAACTTAGTATTGAAATATTCCATTAAGACGCTAACGTTTTCCATTTCCACCGAATTCTGGAGGTATTGCATATTGAATGGCGGAACTCAACGCCGCGCTTTGCCTCGTTACCAGGGCGAAGAAAAAAAGAAAAAGCTAAATATTTCATTTTCACGAGAATATGGGGTTGCCCCCTAAATATTTAGCTTTGTGTGATTAAAAAGAAAACATAATTATATTAGTTAATATTATCCCATAAAAAATGGCAAATATTAGAAAGAATTGAATCAGTTTAAAATCGTATCGAACCTACGACCACTATTCTTGTAATGTAATAACTCGCATTAAAGCCAGGTCAGTCAAAAGTAAATAATAAATCAAAATACGTATGTATGTTACACATTATCGAATAGTTATATAATAAGTGTCGTAACTTTTTTAAAATAGTATTTCTGTATGGGGAAAATCCACTATATTTTTTTACCATAAGTTTAAATAAAAAGTAAAAAGCTGGAGCTAAACCAAGATAGGGAAGTAGGGTGAGGGAACCCATTGTTAGCTTGGAAATTAAAATATTAAGTATTTCTTTCCAACGAGTGAGAATCGAACCCAGAGCCGTTTTTACAGTCGCAAGTGTGCGCCTGCCCCACTAATTTTTTGCGAAAGAAAAAAATACTTTGTTTGGAGTCTTTAACAAAATATTTTTTTTAATATTTGCTATATTTTCTTACGTTAGATTTAAACTCGTGACCTCTGCGTTCAATAAGTTGAATGGAGTAATCCGTTACAGTTAAGTCTAGTTAAGTTGTTAACTTCAAATAAGCCTATAGTTGACATGCATTTGTAAGGTTTCAATATGTTCACACTAGTATAATAATTATAACAAGAAAAAACATCTGTTTCACGTTGTATCCCGCACACAGCAGAAAACATTAATAAATAATAATTAATTTCCTCTAATGGGATCGAACTCACAAGCGTTACAGTCACACCCTTGTGCCCCTGCGCCGCAACGACTTCTATAATTGTAACAAGAATTTAATGAATTGACAAAACGCGGCGTTGAGTTACAAAATATTCCACAATTGGTATGAAAGCGAAGAACGAAGTGTCTTTTGTCGAAATGAAAGGCATTGCGTCCTTTATGACGATGAACAGAACCTCTTCCTTCATTTTGTAGAAATTCAGATTATTTGAAAGTTTCCTATATTTTATTCACTTCACGCTGTATCACGCATATATCCGTGTAAGTAGAGGGAAACTGATATTAAGACAAGTCAGACCTTCTGTCTAATTTTTGAAATATTTCATATTGAATGACAGAACACAACGCCGCGCAATAAAAACAACTCATTCCCCTGAGTGAGAATAGAACTTCACTACTACGCCCTCTAAATCTCAGTTTGTTTTTTTTAGTTGTTTTGAATAATATAATAAAATATTAATTTCTCTTACAGTCAATCCACACGCGGGTGTCTTGCAACGGCAAAGTGTGTTATATTCAACATAAACAAGAATCTAAAGATCTAGACCTAACTGAGGCGGCCAACGCCCTAAGAAGAAACTACAGCAAACATCACGGCAGACCAGAAGAGAACAGAAGGAAAGAATACCGTGATAGTGACTCGGATAGTGATAGTGACACGGAGTGCAAGGGTTATGATAGGGTGAGTTTTGAGTGATTTTGTTATAGTTGGCGTTGTTAAGGTTATTATTTCTAAATTTTTAGTAGAATGTAGCGCTGCACATTATGTATCAAATAAAAAAATGCTTTCTGTTACAATTACACTTTGTTTGAACTAGAATTCTTAAAAAAGAATAATATTATATGTATTTTTACTTTTATTAATTGATCAATTGTGTTAATTGAATAATGCGAGGCCGTCGTGGTGGTGTGACTGTAACGCAACGGTTGCGGGTTCGATCCCCACTCGAGGAGGACTCGATGAAATATTTATTTACGTTTATATTTCCATTCTGTCACTCAACACACAATGCTTCTAGCATCCGTCTTTAGAAATAATAAACTAAAATACTATTTTTTTTGTCCCACTTCAGTCAGAATTCTGGCGCAGGAAAATGCGAACGGTACACAACATACTCGACGTCGACAAAGACGGTTTGATCTCCTACAACGACTTCTTGCTGTTCTCGGAGCGGTTCAAGTCTTTGGGGCACCTGGATGAGGAGCAGGCGAAGGAGTTCACTGATATTATAAAGGTTTGTAATTAATTTTGTATTTTTAACACGACGGGTTGTGTCTTTGATATCGAAGTAAAGCACGGCATTGAGTTCTGCCACTCAACACTCAATGCCTACAGAATTCGGTGGAAAATGGGAAACGGAAGTGTTTAACACTAGTTCCCTCTGGTTCCCTTTGCTTACCCTGTGGCACCTGTGTGCGGTGGATACACTGTAAGCCTTTAAACATTAATATTTACAATTTTCAAGCATGTGAATAACAGTTTAAAACACATTTATATAAATTTTTTTGATATATTTATATTTTCTTATTTTTTTCTGTTTTTGTTACAGCTAACATGGGAAGAACAATGGGGTGCGATAGACCCATACAATTTTGTAACGGTGGAACAGTACTTGGAGGACATGCATCATGTCTTAAATGATAAGACGCTGAAGAAGAAAGCACATCGATGGCTGCCGTATCTGTTTAAAGTAAGATTCCTTTTTAATTTTGTCTATTTTGGCGTATTTTTTAGTACTTGTGGAGAGATCAGTCACTTTATTGTATACTCGCTTTATAAAAATTTGCGTTTTCATAATGTATCCCACACAGCGACGGGAGAATCCGGGAACCTAGTGTTAACATTTATTTTCATTTCTTTGATCTCATCTCGAAGCAAATCGTGGCGTTGATTTCCACCAGTCAACACGCATTGCCTTAAGAATTTGACGGGAAGTTTTAGATGGAAAGACGTTTTATGATACTAAAACTAAATTCCTCCTGCCTTCCCTACTAATCTTAAGAATTGTGCAGAAAATTGGAAGCAGAGTGTTTTAACATCAGGTACATTTTGTGTACCTTATATGTAGGATACACTGTAAAGCTAAAAAAAATGTTTTGTTTGTTTTCTTACAGGCGGTAGACAAAGATAAGTCTGGGTTCATATCCGTTAAGGAGTTCAAGCTGTTCTTCCAATGTCTTGGTCTTAGCAACGAGCACGCGGCCGTCGCCTTCGCTGTCATAGACACTAATGGCGTAAGCGATATTTTTATTAAATACCTTTGACATTAGTAGTTATTTATGAGGCCGTCACTGCGTCAGACTTATAGATACACAATACATACTCGATGTGGGTTCGGTTCTCACTAGGGGAAACCAAATATATAAGTTGTTTGCATTTCTCCGCTTTTGTCGAGGAAGCATAGCGATGAGTTCCGCCTTTTATCACGCATATGTCTATCTATCATGATAATAGGGCTGAGAACCAAATGCCTTTGTATTAAGTTAATTTCAAACTGGTATGCAGAAAGAAACCTGTACTCTTTTGTTTTTGAAATTCGTATTCCACGGGAAGTATTTTTTTGTAAATATATATTTTTATTCTCTCTCTCTCTATTTTTCTGTTTATTCATTTTTTTCTGTATTTTTTACATTACCTTTAATTTTTTGAAAATTGGTTTTTGCCGCTTATATAAGTATAAATAAAAAATAAATGTTATTTTTGATATTGTTTCAGGATGGAAAGTTATCACTGAAAGAATTTGTGAAACTCGGCAGAGACTTTTTGTGTACCGAAGACGAGTGTCGCGTCTCTAAAATGTTCTGGGGACCTTTGATCGATGTATAGTTATATAATTATATATGTATAATGTATAAATATACATTAAGTAATTATAATTTGTGTAAATTATGGTTGACTAGTCGTGACCGTTTTGTGTAGTTAGCTGTAGATTTGACTAAATTATTTTTTATAATTGTTGATAATTTTTTTCCCAAGCGAACAACATAAAAAGCAAAATTTTAGAAAGCCTTACTTCAAAGTGGCCACGATTCGTTAACCGTAATTCTAATTTTAAGGGATTTGAATGATTTTCTTATTTTTTATCTATGCCTTATTTTGTGACATTTCTTGTTTTGATTTTTATATCAGTTATCTAAAGAATATTAAAATTAAAAAGCATTTGCTCTTTAAGCAAAAGCAAATGCTTTTTTTACTTAAGTATTCTTAAATAAAAAAATATTTAAAAAAGAAAAAATAGAGAACGTCGAGCTCTTCCAATTCAGAATGTGTAAAAAAAAGTTTAAATGGTCTAAGAGACGCTAAATATTATTTTTCTGTATAATTTTGTAACAATTATTAATTAGTTAGTTTTATTTCAATTGACTGATTTTTTTTCATTATAAAATAGTAATGTCTAGAATACTCAAATTCTTAGTATATACAATGTTTGTAATTATTATTATGAAAAAAGTATAAAAAGACAAAAATAATTTGAATAAATAATAAAATGAATAAGCGCTGCCTTTCATTTCAAAATGAATGACTTGACTTAAATTTTTACTTTTCAAAGAATTATTTAAATACTAGTCGAATAAAAAAAAATAAAGAAAATTAAAAACAATTTATAATAATTTTAAAACAGTTCACACATAGTTAAGAACATCTAAAAAGTTGAACATAATGATTTTAAGAAAATAATTACTTAAAATATATATTTTTATTAAAGAATAAAAAAAAATGTTGTAACGTTTTAATTCCAATCGATTTATTGTAAAACAAAATAACTTAATTGTTAATTACAAAATAAAGGAAAATACAATTGAGGCCGTCGTATCACTCTCAACGCAACAGTTGCGGATTCGATTCCCACTTGGGGTCATGAAACAATTAATATTTTTATTTTCTCGCTCTGGTATCGAGTCGGAGTTGGTTGCCGCTACTCGCACTCAATGCTTTGAGAATTCGGCGGTATATCAGGTACGGAGTGTCTCAACACTAGGTTCCTAAAGAGAAACGGCTTATTATATGAACTACAAAACACAAATAAATACAATTTCTACGATATTTTCAATATCGTAGAAATTCTAATTACTTAAAAATCACACAGAATTTCTAATACTTCTTTTTACTATTCTTTTTTTATAAATCAGAGACTTTACTCATTTTAAAAACAAAAGATATATTTTAATTTAATTTTAATTGAATTTAAAAAAGTAGTCGTATCAAGTATTAATTAATAACTATTCAAAATATGAGTAGTTATTATTAATAATTAATATAAATATTAATATAATCATTAAACGACTCCAAGTTGATCCTTCAAGAGCTTTGTTTCTTCAACCAATCCTGATATTTGAGAAGTTCTGGGAAAAGAAAATAATAAAAACATAATATAACAATATAATTTAAAAAATATTGAGGACAATATCTGACCGGAATAGTGACAGGGGCGGGTTCGATTCCCATTCTGTGAAACGCTTATATATCTATTATTTTGATATCATCGTTGTGGCAAGACAAAACGAGGCGAAGAATGGCATGAAGATTTGCGGAAATCAACGCCGAATTTTGTCTACCCGTGCGGGACACTGAAAATCACTTTAAATATAACCATTCCACCGAAGTGGGCATCGAACCCACAACCATCGGTAAACATTAATATTTTTATTTATGTCCATATATAACAACTCAAATTTTCAACTTCTTAGTTAATCCACTACTCCGTCTATTTTCGAGCTACATCTATGAAATTTCGCATACATCAACAAGTTGACGTAAATTTATCCTGAACTGAAAATCAGCCAAATAGTGATTGTAGTTTTTGACATAATTGAAAAGACTAATTTTTTAAAAATTAAAAATGATTATTTTATAAAAATTTTAATATAATTTTATATTTATTAAATTTATATAATAATTTTTTACATTATACACGATATAAGTTCCCATAGACTTAACACATACAGAATGTTTTTTTCTCGTGCGCGCTGACTCATGCTACTTTACTAAACATATCGAAAATCTTTGTTACTCTACTCCCCTTTCAATTTGCGAGTTATATTAATATGCTCGACTGTCCTAGTAAATAAAATAAATACTCACTGTTGTTGTAAGATAGATGAAATAGTATCGCTGTGAGACTTTCCCAATACTGTATCCTTCTTTTTATATTCTTCCTGACGTTTTAGCATCTGGAAATTAAATTTTCATATTACTTATTTACATATATTTAAAATAATTATAAAATATATGTAATATTTCATAATTATATGGAAAATGGAACGTCAACGTTTCGGTTAAAAAAGAAATCCTTTTGTTTTAAAATTGTTATAATAGATTTAGATAAAAGAAATGCTAATAAAAATATCTTTATATTTTCGAAAATGGTTAAATTTTTATGATTTTTAATATTTATTCATAAAAAAGATAAATTAAGTGAAAAATAAAAAAACAACATAATATTTAAGATAACCTGTTCAGCTCATTCCCCCTCTCATGGGCATCAAACATCACACATACAACCATCTACAATTATCATATTATACTAAAAATATGTTATATTATATTTTTTATTTGTATTAGATTTATTATAAACGTGTACAGTCGGCCTAATATCAACGTACCTCTTCACTTTTCCGTATAGCGTGTTCCTTTAGTGTAGCGAGTCTCTCTCTCGCACTGTCGACAACTTTTTGCGTTTGTAGGAGGTCGGAGAGAGCTCGTCTTTCCTCAGCGCTGCTCGCGCCCGTGCGGAGAGAACGGAGGCATGTTGAACACCTATATATAGAATAATAAAAACAGTATATAAAACAACTTATTTAGCTTCACGCTATATTAAGCATATTCTTTATTAATAAAGCAGAGGGAAACTGGAGTTAAGGCATGCTATCTTCTCTTTTGTGATATATGCAGAAAAAACTTATTTCAGGTTTTATTCCTTTATTTGTAGTATAAATTCTCATTTCTTTCTTTTAAAAAAAAAATTAAAAAAAAAAATCTTTTTAAGTAAAAATCTAACTGCTTTGAATTTCAGCATGTCACGTCCATATTTTCTTCAAATAATAAGTATTTGGCATACAAACAGACGTATAAGGAAATTATTCCAAAAAGGTTCCTTAATTTTTGGAAACCTAAAATTTGTAAAATGGACTCACCTATATTTCATATTATCTTGATATTTCTCTGCAAGTAATTTCTTTTCTTTTAATTTTTCCGATTGCACTTTCACACTGTCTATTTCTTTCTGCAAAAATGTGATAATAATTATTATATATTTTTTTATTTCTTCACTCTGGTGTTGAGTTCGGCCACTCAACACGCAATGCCTCCAAAATTCGGTGGAAAATGGGAAATGGAGTGTCTTAACATTAGGTTCCTATTCATTTTATTATACTTGTGAGTTATAATAAAATGAAAAATATAGTAATCAATTATGAAACAGTAGGAAAATTGTGTAGTCACATCTCAATATTTATTTTCATATTCGCAGCATTTGAAAAGTTATTTAATTAAAAAATATATTTCTTTAAGAAATTAAAAAAAAAAATGGTTAACTGGTGAAATATTGGATTCTGGAAGAATCAGTAAGTTTTGTATTGTACACTAACTAATTTTAGAAGAGGGCGTGACTATAAACGTGATGGGCTTGGGTTCGACTCCCACTCGAGGGAATCAATTTTTTTCATTTCTTGTCTCTAGTAGCAGGACAAAACGTGGCGGTGAGTTGGAATGTCCAGATAACTGGGCAGTGTGTAAGGTACAAGGTATCTTAACCTAGATTCGTACCCCCTACCTGTAACTCTGCAAGCCACGACTGTTGCTGTTTATCCAAAGCTTGTAATGCCAGTAGCTTCCTTTGCACCAGTTCTGCCGCTTTTTGTTGACGTTGCATGTATTCTGTACGCAGCTTTATCGTGGATTGAGTTAGAAGCTGGAATTATAATTAATTATTACAATTAATATCGATATCACATTTAATCGTGAAAAATAAGAATAATATCGATGTCATGATAGTTGTAAACATTAAAATGGATTATATGGCATCGTAACAGGAGGATTAAAATCGTAAGTAATATGGATATATGTATTCGTTTCAGATGTCAACACCTGAATCAATATGAAAATCAAATTGATATTTTAATTACGTAATATCTTTAACTTGAACAGAAAGCGGAACACTGAGTGTTTTGACACTGGTTGAGGTTCTTTTTCCTCAAAAATATATCAAAATAATAAATAACCTCCAGACATTCTTGAGGACTCGGCTCTTCCTTTTTATCCAATTTAAGTATTGGTTGTGACATTTTCTTGTCTAACACTTCTTGAATTATCGTTGTGAAAGAAAGCTTCTGTTTCTGAAATTAGAAACATACAAATATATTAAATATATTATATATAAATGGGACGGTGACTCACTGTAAAAGTGAGTGACATCAATAGTTTTTATTTTCTTACTTTAGAAGTTAGTTTAGTTAGATAGTTGGTTCAAAGACAAATACCTCTCTAAGTAGACTATTGACTTCATCTTGATCTAAAGTAAGGCTCTTCAACTGCATCTCTTTAAAGAATTCGTCTTCCAAGTTCCAAGGTTCAAGCGATCTGAAAATTATAAATGTATTTATTATTAATACATATCTCTTATCTGTTACAACTGATGATACATATCTATCTATTTTGATACAGTAGAAATTTGATTATCCAGCCCTCAATTATACGGATTCGGGTTTGTTCGAGTTTCTACTGCATATAATAGATACTTAAATATATAGCAAGAATGCAGAATAAACTGACACTAACCTGACAATCAAATCACCATTACAAAGGAGCAAAAGGGATCTCTTTAATGGAGTGATAGCTAAAGCCTCACATCCCACATTAGTCGACACCAAGTGACGCGCCCGGCATGACTTTGTGCATATCGCGCTGAGTATTGTGTCCATTTCACCTATATTAGATATATAGAAAAATAAACATATATGAAATCAGCTACAGGCTGTATAACGCACACAGCGAATTCTGGACGCATTGCGTGTTTAGTGGCGTAACCCAACGCTGCACTTTATAGTTATATTTTCCACATAGGTCCTATGATAAATGAAATTCATCTATTGCCCCCAAAAAAAAAAACAACTAGATTGAACATCAAAAGACATAAGAAAATAATTACAAAAATACATACTTTCATCAGCCAAAGCGTATTCGGCCAGTCTGTCCAGAGCCGGTATGGTAACAGAGTGCACGCCGCCCGAGTGGGAACACGCGTACGTGTTACGATTTATCTGGAAAATTAAAGCATTTTGTTTTAACTTCACGCTGTAACTAACACTAGAAAGGGTAGGCAGAGTGATCCTAGTGATGAGACACTACATTCCCCAGTTTCCACACAATTTTCGACAAATATAGTGTTCAGTAACAGATCTCAACATCGCGTATTTTCTTGCCAGAGCAAGGACATGGAAATAATGCTGTTACTTCAATGAGAATCGAACCCACAACAACAACCAATGCGTACTCGACACGTAACGGAAGACGCGTATGTGTTACGATTTATTTGGAATATTAAAATTTGTTTCAGCTTCTGTATAGCAGAGAAGACCAAAGGAACCTGAAGTGTCTTAACTTTTATCACCAAAGCGAAGATATTTTAACTAGTTTTTTTTTCTCAAAACTTACCGGGTACAATGTGAGTGGGTACACATATCTTAACGCATTTTCATTCGAGACTATATTCAATTCTACTGATTCTATGACGTAGAGGGCGTGGCTGTCATCATCCGATTCTGTTGCCTGGAAGGAAATTTAGGAAAAAATATATTATAAACAATTAAACTGATTGACTGACTGACTTTGATTAACCACATATATTGTGTACCTGTATTGTACAAGTATTCTCTAGAAATAGTTGGTATATCCATATCTCAAACACTATTAACTTACTTATTAATTACTTAACTAAGTGAAAAACGTGTGTTTTCTTAAAGATCCGTTGTGGTCAAATGGAAATAAATAAATGTTGTTATAATAGCTTGACGTTGAATCCCGTAGATATATCAGGGTAGGGTACTTAGTGTAATGATTCCCATTCGAAGGAATGATATATTTAATATTTTCATTCTCTTCTCTCTGGTAACAAGGTAAAGCGCGGTGTTGAGTTCCGCCACTCAATATCCAATGCCTTGAGAATTTAGCGGAAAGTGGGAAACGGCAGTACATTAATCGGAACTTATTATATTAACACTAGGTACCCAGGGTGGGGCCATATGTGGGTACAGCGATACAGCAAATACAATACTTACATTAGGCAAAAGTAAACAGTGGTAAAGCTCAGCAGATGCGCTAGCTATCACTACGAGGGTAGGGATGTCGTTCCCGCCTAGTGCAATAATCGAGCAGGATTCCGAGCCGTAGTTATCGTCGGCTGGCGGATACATCGGTAAGGGACCTTTGAGATTCACTTGAAGAGAACTGAAATGAAAATTTTAAAAAAACATTTATGAGTTGTAACTGTAGACGGGACGCTTGTGGGTTCAATTCCCGTGAAGTTGAATTGAATTGGTTTCAGTCTGTATCTCGCATACAGCAGGATAGGCCTCTGCCTAGTGTTAGGACACTCCGTTCCCCATTTTCGCCCAATTTTTGGAGGCAAAGAGGGGAAGTGGAATTAATAATATAATATTTAAATTTTCTTTCTTTGGTAAAAAGATTAACGCGACGTTGAGTTCCGCAATCAACACGCAATGACTCAAGAAATAGGCGGAAAAGGGGAAACGAAGTGCCTTAACACTATGTCCTGACTGCTCAACCCTTAATATGAGGAATACAGCGGGAAACCAAAAATAATAATAACTTGTGACTTACTTTTTATTATCCAATTCACATTGCATCATATACACCTCTCCGTTTCCACTGAGAATTAGCAAATGTTCTGAGTCGGGTGTCGGTATGAAGTCTACCGCCGTATCTCCTAAACTGTCCAGCACTGTTTGTCCCAAGGAGCCTGAAGGTTTTGGACCTAATGTGAAGACTTTCATTAATTTCGGACCAGCTTTCAGCGCTATGTTGTATAACCTGTAAATTAGTGAAGAATAGGATTGAGGCGTTAACTGTAATTTGTGATATGATAGAAAAAAAGAAGTTTTTTCAGAAAAGCCATATTCCATTTCATTAATCGTCTCGAAGACTAGCTGGACCAGCTAGTCAACGTTACCTTGGACATTTAAAAGATGTGATTACACAACTATTAATTACATCCATTTGACCACCGGACACAACTGCTAATAAAAGCCAGTTTAAATATAATCCGAGTGGGAATCGAACCCAGTACGTTTACTAGCAGACATTGTCCCACAAATATATTTATATAAAGCCATTACTTACCTCATAGTATTGTCAGATACGAGTACAAGGAGATGCGAGAGAGACTTCGGATGCCAATGCACTTTGTGGATTTCACCTTGAGAATACAGGAACCGCTCGTCGAGGGAGTAGCTTCTGTGAAATTATGGAAGAAATATTATTAATAAATAAATCTGTTTTAAACGTATCATTGTCACATATAATTAAATATTTTAATTAGTAGAATTGATTTAAAAAAACGCCCAGCTGAGTTTCTTGCGCCGGTTCTTCTCAGGTCTGAGGTCATAATAATTTGCATTTATACTCGAAGCTGTTTCTTAGATACACTCCCTCCACTTCACTTCAAAATATATATTTTTTAAATATTTTTTCAGCTTCACGCTGTATCCCGCACACAGCATGGTAGGCAGAGGGAACCACGGTGTTAAGACACTCCGTTCCCCACTTTCTGCCGAATTCTGGAGACAATAAGTGTTGAGTGAACGTTAACGCCAACGCCGCGCTTTGCCTCGACACAAGAACAAAGAAATGGAAATATAAGCGTAAATAAATATTTGACTTCTTCGAGTGGGAATCGAATCCACAAGCGTCGCGTTTACGGGCGGTACCCTTGACCACTGCGCCAAGACAGCTTCAAAATATATAGATACATTATAATCAATGACAATAAAAACTCCACACGCTTCAAAAGGATTACGTACAAACCAACCTCGAGTTGTAACCAGGTGGTATTATCAGGAAAAAAAAAACACGGGATTCCATTCATTACGAGTGATAAATAAGCGGAAAGTGTCCGGTCTCGCCTTTAACCCGCGATAATGTGATTGCGGCGGCCATTTTGTACGCTTCTTCGTTTTTTTTTTTAAATTTTTTTTTCGCGTACAGGTTTAAGGTAATGGTGCGTTACGGCTTTATAGGAAATTGTTTCAAAGTGCGGTTTTTTTTTTATTTGTGGTTGGTTGGTATTTGGGGTCGTATGAATGTATGATTTTGGGTGAAATATAAACTTTATTTCAATATATATTATATCAAATCATAGGATAGGCACTATGTATTGTGCTCTATTATCAGATTAAATCATTTTCACGCTGTAAGTAGTACACAGCAGGTTAGGCAGAGGGAACCTACTGTTAAGAGACTCCGTTCCCCACTTTCCGCAAATATGGAGCCATTTCGTGTTGAGTTGTGATGAACTCAAGGTAGTGCTTTGCGTCGACACCAGAACAAAGAAAAAACTGTAAATTTACTCGAATGGGAATCAAATTCACAACCAGACGATTTTACAATCAAACTTTGTGCCCCTGCGCTACGACTGGCCTCACTTGTGCTACGTATATTATAAATGTGAAAGTTTGGTGAGGATGGATTCATTTCGTTTCCACGCAGCGCCCAATTTTCGAGACATTGCGTGTATTACACGTACATTATTTATCATATTACACCCAACGACCGTCACATTGGGACGCAGCCCACTACGTCACGACGGCAACTGTTCTACTTTATTTGCGTTCTGATTACAGGTGTTTCGTATCTTAGATTTTCTAAAATATCAATGAAATTTATAATAAGATATCAGTATAAAGATAATCATATACAATTGTTGTCCGATGCTCTCTCGGGAAAATGAATTACTGTCTTATCATCGCTATAAAACCGCAAAGCGCGGCGTTTATTTCTCAAAAATTGGGAACCATCACGTAATTTCTCAAAAATTGGGAAATGAGAAATGGAGTATCTTAACATTTTAAGCTAAACAAAAAAGAAAACCAAGAAAAAAGAGCTATAACGGCGTTATTTCTAACGTTATTAAAAGTTCCTTTTGTAAACTCCCTTAAGGTGCAAGCTTTTCGAACTAGTAGTGTCGTCTTGACTAAAGACGAAACTAAAGCCACTTATGTAGTTGATGTTTTGTACTATAATTTTTATTACATTGTTTTTTTTTTAATTTCAATTTTTTAATTTTTTTTATAGCAGGAAATCTGGGTACCTAGTGTTAGGACACCCCGTTCCCATTAAGCTAATTTCCGTTCGCCACTTTCAACCAAACTCTGGAAACATCACAAGTTAAGTGGCGCAACTCTACATCGCGCTTTACCTTTTTACCAGAGCGGAGAAATAAAAATATTAAATCTTTCTTTTCCTCAAGTGGGAATCAAATCCACAACCAATTAGGGCTATTTTTAATAAGGCTATTTTTGTATCCTTAGTATAAAATAATAAAAATTTAAAACAACATTTAAAAATACAACATCGAAGCATTTAGGAATTATTTGACTGTATTAATCGTCTTTAACCCTCACCACCCCTTTGGCTGTTACGTAAGGGATGGATATACATTATAATTTTTTCATACAACCCTTTATGATTATTTCTTAATGACAGAGATATTACTTTTACATGTTTATATACTTGAATTCATAATAAAATGATGGATCTGTTTTACGCTCTTACATGTATATATCAGGATAAGTCAAGGACACCCAGTGTTATCCCAATTTCCGAGCAATTGTAATAACTTTTTTGAGTTTATCTATTAACTATATAGAAAAAAAAGAACAAGAACATGCATTCATACATGTCACTATTTTTATTAAAAATGTCTAATGTGATGAACTTGAGCTTTTTGGATGTCAATCATAAGCTTTCTGTATTGAGTGGCGGAACACAATAATACTTTTCGTCTGTTGTTAGAGCGTGTGAAAATGAAAATAATTCAATTTTCTGAGTTGGAATCAAACCCACAACCGCCGCGTTGTTACGTATAAGCTGGCAAAACACTACACATTTGAACATTCTCAAGAAATCTTAAATATAATAATCGTACAATATGAAAAGAATATTAAAAATCGAAATAAATAATAAACTCTTTTAGAAAACAGACAAATTAAAAACATAAAATTTTAGTTCAATACGCGCGTGCCACTTTCATTCACCAAAAGAAAAGTAATTTTCAAGAGAAGTCAAGCACAATATTATTATATTAGTATAATTATAACGGGCAAGCTAAAAAAAGGGAGATAAGAAAATATATATATATATAAAAATTAACAAAGACAACGCAATTAGTTAGACCGCGAAGCGTATAAAGGATTCGAAGAAGACCCGGACCGTCCGTCCGTCTGCCCGACGTAAATCACGATATTTTTGCATACCAAAGGGGTTGGTCACTACTTGAAACCGAGAAAAAAAAAGAACAGAATTACAAACGAGCCAACATTAGAACAAACGTACAAATAGGGGTTCCGCGTCTCCGGAACAAAAACCGATAAAAACACGGGGAAGGTTCCGATGCGGTAAAAAATAAGAAGCAGACAAAAGCGTTCGGACCGGCACCCGACCTCTATACGTGGCGAGCTTTTTTACGAGCCGCAGCCCTTTGTCCTTCCGGGACACTTTTTTGAAATAGATCACAGAGGGCAAGGAAAGGACCACCGCTTCCACCCTGAAATATTATTGTGGATTTTTCTGCTCAACATTCATAAATATTTCGGCGGGCACCTCCTCCCCCCTCCCCCCTCCGACGAATCGGCCGAGAATTATAAATTCGGTTAATAAAATATGATACGATAAAGCCGCTTTTTTACTCACCGCGCGAGAGAGACCTCTATTATATTTTGTTTAATTTAAATATGAATAATTAAATTTAAAAAGGAAATCTCGGGGCTAATGAAATTTTTGTTTTCGAGATAATGAATAGAAAACACGTCGCGGGTACAACGGTGTCGCGCCGCTGTTATTCTACACCCGCCGCGCTCATTCGGGATTCAGAGGACGTTTTCCGAAAAAAAAAACCCCAAAAAATAATAATTATTCTAATGTATTAATTATGACGGAGAATTCTATTTTTCCACGCTTATCTGAGCGCCTCGTGCGCTATCACCGTCACACATGCTGCGGGCTTCACGCACGGACAAGTAATAAATTAATTCAAACATTTTTACTAAATTAAGCTTTTTTGTTTCGTTTTCGCTTACTTTTTAAATAAGCTCGCATATATTTAAACGTATGTAGATATGTCGGTTAAAAATACAATGAACGAGGTGCTACTACCGTAAGAAAATAAAAAAGAATCGAAACGAGAAACACACGAGAACCACCAAGCAAAAGAAAACAAAGATGAAAATCGCCGACATTAATAGGGATACTTGGTGAACATTGCTTTACACTCAGTATATCGTTCGATTGGCATCGGCACACCAGAGTAAAAGACAAAACGTGCTGTCCAGATAACGGGAACCTAAATATAAAGACTCCTTTAATCAACGCAAACGGCCGGCGCTGCTATCAAACAACCGGAACCCAAATTAAAATAAAAAAAAAAATAAATAAATATAGCACCAAACGGTGAAATATTAAAACAAGAACATCGATCCCACAACCACCACGGGGGATTAAAATCGTAACGAACGCACAAAAATATTCAAATACAATACTAACAAATTGATACAAACACTCATTAGGCGCGGATCGCGGAAGGCGACCCCGGGGCGAGCGGGGGGGAGGCGCGTGGGGCGGGGGCGATCTCCGCCGGCATTACAATCCACATCCAGCGTACAAATATTATCTAAAATTCCTTCTCATTTATAATCCTTTTGTGTCCTCGGTGCGGTGTCCTCCGTCAACCACCCCCTTCCTACCCCCTACCCCCCCACAAGGGACCCGGGGGGGAGGGTATTTTTATATTTTTAATCGCGTTGGGCATTATCCAAATGGACATTGGCGGTCGTACTGTCGCTGCCGTCTAGATGATAAATTTTTCTTTCGTTCGACACCGGCGGTTGTTTTGTTTGGGTCCCTCTTCCCCCGCCTTGCCTTCCTTTATTTCCATCGGTATCGGAGTAAAATAAAAAAAAAAGGGAACCTGCGTCCTCATTAATTACACTCGATATGTCTGCGGCTGACTGTGACGTATTCTTCTCCTTGGCCGATTAAAAAAGGTCGGCCGGTTCGAGGTCGAGGCAAATGAAAATTGATTGTGGCCATCCGCGATCGTTTGATGCAGATTCTAAGTGCTTTATTGAATACGTTGACATGCCTCGCCTGTTGGTGATTGATGCATTTGTCATTTTTCTTCGTAGATTAGAAGAAAAAGTTTTCTTTTACATATAATATTATCTTTGTTTTTCAGCTTTTCGCTGCATACTGCGTAGTACGTAGTAGCGTAGGCAGAGGGTGTCTAAGGTTAAGAAACTCCTCTTTTCACTTTTGGCCGAATTTCGGGGGCGTTGCGTGTTGAATGGCGGAACACCAGAGCGAAGAAATAAAAATATTAAATATACGATTTCATAGAGCGAGAATCGAACCCACAACGTTACGCGTTTACGATCACACGCTTATTCCCCCAGACAGACACGACTGGCCTCAACAAAATCGGCGTATATGTTAACATAATGAAATTTACATCAACTTTCCGATACACAAATAAATCAAATCTAGGCATACATATATTTCGGTCATTTAAATAATAAGTTACAAGGGAAATAAGATTACTGTAGCGGATTCTAATCCAGGATCGGTTCCATCTCGAGTCGGGCCACGTCAAATCCAATTAGCATTCCCATCTATAAGTAGCGAAGGGAGACACGACGCGGATACATACCCCCCTCCCCCCCATCGGGAACCAGAACAAGAAGAACAATATCTTCCATTACATAAAATTCGAAAAAAAAGTTTAATGGAACCGAAATCCCGCGGACCGATAAAATTGTAAAAAAAACTTACCCTTATATTTTATATGATTCGGATAAATATGGGTGAAATATGTGCACCTTAAACATTCGGGCTTGGTGGGTATCGGGTTCAGAGTTTTGTATAGGAAAGCGATTTAGTGCAAACATTATATGACAAACGATGGTACAAATGCAGCGGTGGGTGGCGGGTAAGAATTAATGGTGCGAAACTTTCGCGGCAGTTGTAGAGTCGACAATTTATGTATGTCCACGTTTCGCGCTTGGCTCGGCTCGGGTCTCCACTTTTATTATAAGTTTGCTTACGTGACCTGGTTCGGCGTTTTTTCTTAATTAAGCTCAAAAACGCTTTGGCTATAAATTCGGCGCATTCTGTCGTAGGCATCAAAGGTACATTTCGCATTTGGGTTAGGTGTTTCAAATTGTAGATATTTAAATTCTAAACAATTAATTTAATATGCTAGAGTTTATATTATAATAACAAAAGAATAACCTTAAGTTCAAGTTATCATTTTTATATCATGTCAGATGCTTTATTAGTTATTTTTAAATAATATTGGATTGAAAATTTAGGCTATCCTTCATTTATGGAAGCTATTTTGCATATACTTTTTCCCAAAGTGGGTAAATTCTTTTAATTTAAATATAATCATTGCCTAAAACGGTAAGACTAAAAATTGTATCTACAGTTGTTAAGCTTTACATACTTATACGCAAAGGTACAATAAATTATTTTAAAATAAAGCATAAAAATACATAGGACACTGGTAATTTTAAAAATAATAATATGAATTTGAATAATCTCGAATTAAAGCAAAAAAAAAAACAAATCAATCTTGACACTAGTGTTTCGCTATTTTCTCGCCATATGCGGGATAAAGCGTGAAGCTGAAAACAAATGTGAAATGGTAAAAATTGGCAGGTAAGTGTTGACATTTCAACGGTATGGAGTGCGGGCTCGGGTGTCGATAGCTGTCGCTCGGTAAGCAATCGGTGTATCGTGTATTTGGATCGAGCGTTTTGATACTTTGAATTTTCATATAGGAATTTTTGTTATTTAACATATTAAAGGCAAATCTGAAGCCAGTTGCCGCAGGGGCACAAACGTGTGTCTGTAAGCGCAACAGGTTGGGGGTTCGGTTCCCACTCGAGGAAATTGAATATTTAATATTTTCATTTCTTCGCTTTGGTCTATATAATATATATCTACGCAAAGCGCGGCATTGAGTTCCGCTACTCAATATGCAACTCTTTCAGAATTCGTCGGAAAGTGATGAACACAGGGTAGGCCGAAGCAACCTAGAGTTAGGTATGATACTCCGTGTCCCATTTTCCGCCGTATAAGAGACATATATTGAGACATTGCATGTCAAATAATAATATATCTTTGACATTTAAGTATTATAATAGAACGACCAAGATACTACAAATAGGGTACGACACTGCCGCGGCGCTACAACGATCACTTCGGGGCCAGCGATTTTTCTCTTTTTTTAACCTTTCCTTTTTCCAGCACAACCGCGACGCGGCCGCGGTCGAAACTGTTTAATGATTTGAAAACGTGTTCTATCAGCCTCTACGCGGAAACAACCGAAAAAAAGGCCGACAACGGAGAGTGCACACGGCAAATATACACTTGGCACCACCGTTTTACATATACCCAAGCTTTTTTTACGCAAATTTGAGCTTTTTTGCTAAATAAAATAAAGACTAGTACAAAGTTGGAGGGTAGTTGCGAATTTTTTTGCTGAAGTGTTAGCGCAGATCTCATCGGCAATTTATTATATTTTGTCCGTTTGGAATTTACGATTATTTGATCGGGACAATGGCCGGTGGCGACGATTGGTCGGCTTTTTTTTTCTAACGCCAATAAAAACCGGCGTGATGTACGGTCCGCAATCAAACATTATGAATTGTGAAGTGGTGATAATATTCTGACGTTGCTTTTTAATAAAAAATGAAAAATTGTACGGATATGTTATTATAGCTCCTCTTTATTGAGGGGCGTTTCTAATATATTATTATTCATTATTTAATTACTTTTTTATTCATTGAGTGATCAATTTTATTTTAATGGTTTTCGGTGGAAAGTTGTTTAAATGAGGATGTCTTTATACGAGGAATAAATATTTTTGTTAGCAGTGCCATCATTTAAATTACAAGTTTTTTTTAAAAATAAGGAAGACAAGCTTCACGCTGTATCTCGCACTCAGGAGGGTAGGCAGAGGGAACCCAGTGTTAAGACACTCCGTTCCCCGCTTTAGCAGTTTTTTGTGTACACAAAATTATTTAATGTTATAATTTCAATCGTTACTATATTAAATTATGGGTTGAATTATTATTATTAAACATTTTTAAAACCACAAATCGTACAAAAATAAAATAGGCATGTTTTGATATAAAAAAAACCTCACACTTTATCTCGAATAAGAGAGACAAAACTGACAAAACTATTTAAGCCTCTGACAAAACTATTAATGCCTCAAAAATTCCGCGAAAAATAGAGAACGGTGTGTCTTGACACTAGTTTCTCTCTGTCTACCCTGCTATATGGGAGATAGAGCGTGAACCTGATTTTTATTTTTAGTTCCCAAGCCAACAAACTAAACTCGCAAAGCTTGTTTAAAACCCTGCATTCAATTCATAATAAATCTAATATGAAATACAAAAACACAGCTAGATTAGGGGAGTGTAGAGAACAGGCAGGACAGATATTATATTTATTAATTTATTCTATTTTTGTGCGTGACGTTTAATATGCATGCGGAGTACGTCTCTGGGGATGAGATGATCCTTTATTATCTATGCTCGGTAATTACAGTTATAGATAGAAAAAAAAAACATAAACAAAGTGCTTCTATTTAGTGGTGAGTTTGCATTTAACCGACTTCAAAAAAAAAAGAGGTTATCGATTTGATACTGTATATATGTACTGAATGGAATGGGATAATGTTTGTATAGTAATATGCGTGATGAGATCCAGGGTTTCCCAACCCTCGTGTGCAAAATTTCGTAAGTATTTATAGGTATAATTGCCCGTAAATTTCTCGGATTCTAAGAGTCATATCAAGATAAATATTTTTAAATTAAATGGTTTAAAGTTATTAAGCAATCAAAAGTTCATTAGATTTATTGTAATTTTACAGATAGGTATAGGTAGTATAGAATAGAGGCGTATACTTATTTCTGGGGGAATATTGTAACGTAATTGAAGGCGGTTTAATTTAAAATTGTACTTTTTTCTTATGTAACTTTTGTATTTTATGAGATGGACTTTAAAATAATAAATAGAATGTCACTCTAATATACTTTACGTTTGCATAAAGTGACCCACCCATAAGTAAATAGGTGTGTTCGGTTTTCAAATGGTAACAGGTTCATTTCTCCTTATGTTATTTTTTGCTTTATTTAAAATATTTTTTTAAGTAAATTGTGGACTTTTATATGTCACAGATTAAAAATAACTTTTTATTATTTTATTATGTTCCAAATTAACTTTTATCCATTATATTAATATTTTTAGGTAGTAGTGACACAGTGGCACAGAGTCCAACTGTCGCAACAGTTGCGGCTTCAATTTCAGCTGCTAAATTCGGTACACAGCACAAAGTAAAAAAAAAATAAACTAATTCATCCAAATTCAACATGACTTTTAATTAAGAGCTTTCCCATTCCAGTATATATTCACCAGCTACTGGTACCACCACCTACTCGTATATATCTAACGATCAACATTTAATACATGAATACAAAGAGCTTCGGCAAACGAAGTATATAATTGAGCGAGTCGGAGTAAAATATCTACTCGCAAATCGACTCGAGCGGGTCGACTTTACGACTTTTGTTGGTAGCAACATATTTTTACATCTGTTACGTGGATGTGGTGTCGCTGGATGTGTCAACTGAAAGTGGTAAATGGTGGTAGACTATTTGAATTTTACAATTCACAGTTGGGAAAATCATATTTTTTTTATTATTTTCCCAACTGTATAGTTGATTTGTCACTGATAGTAACCGAAACTCGATTGTGATTAAAAACCATCAAAAACTAAAAAGGGCAGTCGTGGCACAAAGGTACAACGCTCTGTTTACGTCCGTAAGTTCGAATCTCGCGGAGGGCGCCCTTGCCGCTGATGATATGAAGCAGCTACGTTGTGCATGCACTCTCTCTCTCTATAGGTAACATACGAACGAAGCCGCGAGTGTGCCCCTAGTACTTAATATTTCCATTTATTCGCTCTCGTGTTGAGGCAAAGCGTCTAACACTACACACTCTGAGATCTGAGGCAGAGAGTCGAAGGAATTGCAGAATATGTTTTGTGTTCATACATAAAAAATATTCTGCAATTCCTTCCAGCGAAGGCACATCTTCGTGCAGCGCAATTAATAATTAACGTCATCCCGGTGCGGGAAGCCCCAGTTTTTCTGTTTAAATCGACAACCCAGGAACGGTGATCAATATTATATTCAAGTTCGTGAGTTTTTGTGTACGTCTCTATGTAACATTACGAGCTGACAGGTCAGGCACGAGGTGACACATTTAAAGTAGATTCCGCCATTTTCGTAGGAGGTATATGTCACCTTTTTATGACAATTGCTCTGTGGATTTTATTTAGTTTTTTTGTTTAGATAAACATTTTGTTTCTAATGGTTCCCGTTGGGAAAATGTAGTAATATCACACTCATATAACATCAGCCTCCGATATATTATAGTATGATCATTATGAGCTTAGTTCAAAAAAGAGTTTTTGTATTTTAAACTATTTATTAATTATTTTAGAACTCCAAAAATACAAGAGAAAATTTTGATATTCATACATATACATACACACACAAACAAACAAAACCTCTAAAACGTCACTAGTTTGAACTCAACTAAATCTCGTTCGCGCGAAGTGAGAGCTTAAAACTAATACATTTGGGTGGGCGATGGGCGTTCGGAGGGGGGGTTGGGGGGTTTGGGGGTTAGGTGTTAATTATTCACATTTTAATTTACGTAGCGGCCCCGGCTGGCCAGCGCGCTCGGAAAAATGTCTTGCAAATCGACGGACATGTATGAAAGAAAGGTTGTAATTTGTTGCCTTTCTTTTTTGCATATTTTGTGCTTGTGTGTGTGTTTTGTATGGATTTTGAGGTTTTTATATACTTCAAAAATATAGTAGGTACAGACAACATATTGTCGGAACACTCCGTGCTCGAGATATTCCGTTTTGAATAGCGGAACTTAACGCCGCGTTTTGTCAAGCCCGAGCAGTGAGTTAAAATATTTAATTTCTCCAGTGGGAATTAAATCCACAATCATCAAATTTACAGTCATACAGCGCTACGATGGCCCAAGAGGAAATAAGTAAAACCCAAAGAGATTTCAATGTCCTGAAATGTTTAGTAAATATTTCGAACTATTAATAAATGGATTTGAACTAGTGCTAGGATAATTAGACCAAAGACCAGAAATTAACACTTAGACATAAAAAACTTAAATTAACCATACATGTATATGCATAATTGACTAAGAACCTAAGAAATAAACAAAAGCCATAATCATTCATATGAACCTTCGAAACGCATCACCTCCACATAAAACAAGAACATAGAAAAAACAACCCTAAAGTCAAAAACACATTAGCATTAACAAAAACATCCATCTCTCTTACATATAACCAATAATCGAGAGACAAAAAACTGTCACTACTACACGATCAGTATACCGACGCACGATTAGCATCTAAATAATTCAACGGCTCACCCGTACTCCTAACTCTGCAAGCTTACCCCGAAATTTTGAAAGGGGAAAATCGAACCTTAAACCGCGTTGTGTTTAGGCTCACTTATTTCCGGGGATGTTGTGTAAATTTGGTATTTTGTATGAAGTTTTTACATCCTTTTACGCGAAATGTCGATTCGGATATGGCCCCTTCGCACATGACGAGGTCGCTAAACAATGAGGAATGATCGTAAACCGGGAATGACAAGATGGAGATAAGGGCTAATAACGCGTGTGTCAGTTTGCGATGTTTGTTATCTTTTTAAATAGTTTTAGGTTATTTTTTTTTTAGGGTGAAGCCTATTTGGTTGATATAAGGCTGAGGAGAGAATCTAGTGATGAGACACTCCGTTTTACGTTTATATGATGATGAGTTACAATGTCGGTAATGGGTGTTGATATTTCTAAGATGACGAGGTTGTCGTTTCTCAGTGGGACAGCATCTGACTGTAAGCGTCGTGGGTTCGGTGCCTACTTCGGAAAATGACAATTGTCCAGTTTCCAATCAATAAGAGATGCTATCTTTTTGGATATCAGATTGTTACGTTACTTTTGATGTAATTTGATCGACAAAATTAAATACTTAACTTTATAATTTAAATTTTAATAAAAACTAAATTTCAGGTAAATATAATGGAATTTATTTTCAAGAATATAGTGTATTCTATAGGTACAGGTGTAATGTGCCAAAGGCCAAATAAATAATTCCAATGACACGCATGGAGGAGATGCAATCAACATCTTAATTTTCACCTTAATAGAAGTAGGGTCAAAGACGAAATATATTCATATAAATATAATTTAAATATTCATTTATATAAAATTTTACTTTAAATAATCTCACACCTTCCAATACTTGTGATTGTAAATTAAGAAAAAAATATTTAAACTTTTTTTTGTTTATTTTATGTGAAATCCTGTTTATGTCAATTTAATAAAATAAACAAATGGTGTTACATTGTATTAATTTGCTTTTCATTTTATAATTATTTACAAAACTCTACATTCTGACACATTTCCACTTGAAATCACAGATGACAACACCAAAAACATAAAAAAAAAACACAGATAATAAATAAAATACAGATAATTAAACAAAACATAGACACTAACAAAATATTATTGAGACCTCCCCAACTCCACATAAAGAGATCGACTAAAGCACAAGTTATGTACGGAATGGGTTCGTTAAAAGGGCAGTAGAGGGTGAACCTTATCCAATATTTATTAACTTATTTCAAAGAAAATCGTATAATTAACACCATAGCATCCCCTCGCCACCCTTGGCTTTGGATTCATGTGATAGAATGGCAGCGTAGATGTGTCTTGATGGTTTGTGTTATTACTATGTGCCAATAGAGAACTAATAATTTTGGAAATAGGCTAAGAATACTGACATTTTAGCTTTTTTACCATTTAATGATTATAACAATAAATTACAATTGTTTTTAAAGTTTTTATTTATGAAAATTTGTATTAAGCTGTTATTTTTTTGTTTACAATTTTAAAACTAATATTAAATAAAATAATTATCCAAAGTTATTTTATATCTACTTTTAAACTGTTCGTTAATATATATATATTTTTATACTACATATGCAGCTTTATGCTTTATACCGTATAGCAGAGTAGCAGAGGGAACCTAGTGTAAAGACACTTCGTTCACCAATTTCCGCCAAAATTTCGAGATATTGCGTTTTGAACAGTAGAACTGAATGTCTTGCTTCTGAATCTTCTGAATCTTCTTACCATAGCGATGAAATGAATAAAACTCATATGTCGTTATTGGAAACGAACCTAAAACCGCTGCGGCCAGTCACACTTTTTTGTTAAGTGCCGCTGTGCCACTTCACTTTCATAAATATTTTACAACAAACATATATATATATTATATTAAAAGACATAACAAAATCTGTATAACAAACACAAGTAAAATAGCATATCTACCCTCGAATCTTTGCCTCAATTAGAATTCACAGTAGCTCCTTACGTTATCCAAAGTTAATGAGAGTATGTGTTGACGGCGTATTTTTGAAACTGGTTGGCCCTTTGAAACGACACGTCATATGGGCACCGCAAAAATATGTTAATATTATGTTTAGTCTGTCTGTGAGACGTTTCCGCAGGTACCCGGGTGGGTGGGTACGAAATTAATTATTAAGATCTATAACTAATTTTGATGATCAAATAGTAACATGAACTTTGGGCCACTCGAGGATATGAAACATTCAATATTTTCATTTTCCTCGCTCTCGTAAAACGCGGCGTTGAGTTCCGTCACTCAACACACAACGCCTTATGAATTACGCGGAAAGTGGGGGTGTTATATTTATAATAAATGTTTTTTCATACTTTATAAATTTTCCGTTATCAAATGAAAAGTTAGGATAGTATATACGTACTTTATTCACCAACCAAATTAATAAATTCAAATACTCGCAACTTAAAATTCACCATACGTCTGATAATGACATAATACTAATGATATTAAGCACTCGCTCGTTAAAAAAATTTTAAGAAAATTTAAACCATAACGCCAAAGTTTTTAATATAAAAATAAATAAAAACAAAAATCAAATTTCATATAAAAAGTATAAAAAAAAAATACATGATTCAATTTCGCGTTCACATTTTTCAATAGAAATAGTGAATATTCTAACAAAACCAGGATCCCCGTCATACATATTCATCGGGCGACTGCACCGTTTCCGAATTGCATGGAATTAAACAGCATAATGAGGACTTCGATAAAACTGTTAAAATAGTGGTGTGGCTGAGTGAAATTTAAACTAAAACTCCATATTTTATATACGAGTACATATGCATATATGATATTAGATTTCTGGGCTGTGATAATTGTTTTTTATCAGCTTTATCTCGCACACAGCAGGGTAGGCAGACATCATCGAGTGTTAAGATGAAAGAGAATTCTTGGGACATTGGGTGTTGACTGGTGGAATTCAGCGCCGTGTTTTGCCTCGACACTAGGAAAAGCGAAGAAATGAGAATATTAATTTAATTTTCTCGAGTGGGTATCCACAATCTGTCGTACAGTCACACGCTCTCTGCAGCCTCATAACGATTCTATCTTTGTGTAAATTCTGTAAAATCTGTACTAATATTTTAAACTGTAGAATTCAGTGGAATGTGATTTTTTTCTTTAATTTCAAATCATTTCCACATTTAGGCGATTGCCGTGACAGAATTAATAGTTGTCTCGATCGCCGCCGGCACACGAGCCCCCCTCCCCCCTACACCCCCGCTACATTATTTACAGCTCGACGTCGGCAGGTTAATTAGGTGCCTTCATAATGTACAAACGGTTTCGGAATCCCTCAACAGAATACCAGTTATAAATATGTGCCGGTACAGATCTCGGCAATTTTCGGCACTGCTGTTAATCATTCAGTATTCAGGTGCCTCCACGGGCAAAAACGAAATCTCTAATGTGAATGGAACTTAGCGGTAGCCGCCCTCGCTAACCAAAATAATTAAAGCGTGCCATTAAAAATTCTCCCAGTGTGCTCTGGTCGGCCGGATATATGATAATATTAATACGGTCCGGGCTCTCGGAGCTCCTCAGCATAGGATCCACTAATTTCAATTGAAAACTGGAATTATCATGTTTTATTCTGTACAGCTTAATGAGATATTATTTTTTTATGAAGTCAAGCCTTTTTGCTCAAATTTTAAATCAAGTAAATGCAGCGCGTGATTATATTTGTTCAGAATTTTAATTACAAATTTAGTTAAACCTACCCACAAACATAATTCAAATTGTTATTAAGTATAGTTAACTCAAAGAAACCACTGTAACACATCTATGCATCACACAAAACCAACAAAAGAGAGAGAACTAGGAAAAAATGTAATAAAAGCCCATCTTAAATTACCGGCGGGCGAGCGTCGAATGCAAAAGGTAATATGATTAGAAACGTATTACACACGATAGCGGCTAACTAACCGCCGCCCCACGTCGGACGCCACTCTGCCTTTGTTCGCGCCACTTTCTTTGTATTTTGTTTCATTTCATGCAAAATTTAATTTCGTTTTCAAGACTCGCGAGGAATGATATTACGGGCGCCGGCCACGACCGCCGCGACCGCCGCGACCGCCGCGACCGCCCCGCATGTAATTTTATTACTGCTCCTCAAGTGTATGTGGACATCGGGGGCCTTTTCATCGCATTCCCTTTCGGTGGGTGAACTGCTGTTTTTCGTTTACGTTTGTTCCGAATTAAACCGTTGGATTGCGGGATCGTTAATTGCTCAACGAAACCACCTGTGAAATTTCATTGGTTAACTTTTAATTTTGAACTTACCCGTTATTTTTATACGCTGTTTACGTTGTAATTAAATGCATGGTCATTTGTTATTTATTATGATGGTCGTAAAATATGATGAAATATGTAACCAAGTTAAAAATAAATTAAAAAATAAAATGAAATTAGCTTCACGCTGTATCCCTCACACAGTAGTGTAGGCAGACGTGTAGGTTTAGTGGTGGCTTGGTCTGGCGCGAAGAAATGAAAATATACATAAATAATAATTCCTTCTGTCATGTGGGGATCGAACTCCAATCGTCGAGTTACAGTCACACCCTTGCACCCCTGCGCCACGATAGCATCAAGTCAATAATAATTACTAATATATATAAAAGCACAAAGAAATTGTAAGCATTAACAATTTTCACATAATGTTACAAGTAAGTTGTTGATAAAAGCTCCAAAAAGCCAAAATCTAATAAAAATCTCCCTATAAAAACTCCTTGGAATCCCTTCTTAAGGCTGAAAAGAACTGACAATGCCAATTTGCCATCGATACAAGTAATACGCGGTCAGAGGGTCCCTCCCCAAGGTAAAGGGATAAAAAGACGATTTTTTTGTGTGATCTACTCGTAAACCAGCGCGATTAGGGCGATTACAATACTTGAGAGCCGTGGGAGTTTTCCTTCTATTGATGTATTTATTACGTATAAACGTTTCAATAGAAGAATTATGTTATTAGAATATATTTATAGAAAAATACACTATATCAGTGCGTATTGGAACATGGGTTGACTGTAAAAGTGATTGGTTGTGGGTTCGATGTTTGCCCTAAATTAATTATTTTAGTAGTCAACAAAATATAATGTAGAGTTCCACCATCGAAAATGGAAAATAATGTCTCTTGACACAAAGTATTGCTAAGCTATGTGGGGTACAGCTTAAATGCAAGAATATAAATAAAAATATGTTGATATATATTATATTATAAACAAAATATTTTATTTTCAGTTTAAAGATTTCACAAGAAACAGTCCCGTGCTTTTTGCGAGACAAGTTGAGACGAGTTTGTAGGCAGTAGGAATCTGGTGTTAAGACACTTCGTTCTCTATTTTACGCCGAAACACTACTACACGTAGTGTGTAGTAGTTCATTATTAGTAAGTTAAATATTATCATTATAACTATTTATTCCATTCCATTCTACCCTCACCGAACACTTTATATATTAGTTTCTAACGACAAATAACATGACAATTATTAAGACATTATTCGGTTCTTAGTACAGCGTGTTGACAAGTTTATGTCCAGTCAAACAGCCTGAACAAACCCAGTAGTAGCGATATTTACATATCGGCCACTTGATATTTGTTGCGGTGTCTGTGAGATTAAGTCGTCGTATAAGCTTTTGAGGGTGGTCAAGACGTCCTATACAAATAGTGTATTTAAATATTTATAATATCTATTTTCATTTGTTTGCTGAATTACGAAATAATTGGGAGTTTGTTAGATTTTTCTGATACTTTCACGCTGTATCCCGCATGTAGCAGGGTAGACAGAGGAAGCTTGATGAGTAGATACTCCGCTTCACATTCACCGTTCAATTATAGAGGCATTGCGTGTTAAGCGACGTAACTGCATCGACACCAGAGCAAAGAAATTAAAATATTATATACAAGAATTCAGCCGAGTTGTTTTTTAGCTTCTGAAATCGATATGTTTACCGGCCTAATTTTTATTTTTTTTATATATATTCATGTACAGAACTGTTTTTTCTATCCTTTTATTACATATACAGATTTCATTCTCTCGAATGGGAATCACAAGCATGATTAACGTAAAAGTTTGTGGGTTCGATTTCCACTCGAACGTAACGAGGCTAAAAGCGGCTTTGAAAATCACCACTCAACATCCAACGCCTAGAAAATCTGTCTATCATGTTATGTGTGGATATCGCGTAAGGCTAAAGTCGTAAAGTACATGCGAATTAAGTTGCGGGCGTTTTTAATAAATAAATACGTTTGCATGTATGTGTAAAAGCTTCTAATTACGTTATTTATAGCGAGCGCGAAGGCATATCCGCAAGTCGATTTGTCTTCGATTCGTAAAGGGTGATCTAAACGGGTCGTTTCATCCCTGATTAACCGCCAAATACCTCTGGGTTAGAATAAAATGCACCCATCAGTTCTGTTCTAATCAGATTTACTTGTTTATTTCGAATTATTTACTAAATTAATATTTTTTAAGGAAACCGTCATTGAGCAGTGGTAGAGTGTTCGACTGTAAGTGCGTTGGTCGTGGGTTCGATTTTCGTTAGGAAGAATGATTATATTTCAATTATTTTGAAATCTCCCGAGTTGAGTTCGTCTAGTCCACATGTCGGTATGCTTAAAAATTGAGTGGTGCGTGAGAAACGGTTCATCTTAATATAGGGTTACCTCTACATATCATGGCATACGGGAAACGCGTGAAACCGTACTCATAATGAAGAATTGGGATAAGCATACAGCTAAAGGAAGAGAAAGGATCTTACAGAAGAGTAAGTGATATCTAATCGCGTAATCTGCGCACGTGTGATGCTGAAACACACAAGTCAATTTGTCTCGAACCGTATATATAAATGGGGTGATTCGGAACGCAATGGATTTGATCCTGGATTAATTGTTAAATTAGTTTAAACAAATGACTTAGTATAATGAAGTTATTTATTGAACGTATTGTAAAAGGTTTTGTGGCTTTTGGATATTTGCAAAAGTTTCTGCGGCGTTGAATTCCGCCATTCAACATGTAATGTCTCAAGAATCCCGAGGGAAGTGTTGAAGAATGGGATTATACTTTCACGTATTCGTATATTATTATTTCACGTATTCTATTAGCTTATGTTATTTTTATATATTCATTTTACATTGTATGGCAAGTATAGGTTACGTGGCGGCCACGGACCGGGTTCACACAGCAGCAGACAGGTAGTCTCCATTTCTCACTTTCCGCCGATATCTGACGCAGGTCAATACCGAGCTTTATTCCCTTAGTTGAGCGAGGGAAAACGACATATTATGTTTTACAATATTCTAAATACTTACTTACTTATAGCTTATACAAAAGATATAAATACACAAATTGCTGGTTTCAAGAAACATACGAAACAGCCCAATAGATGTCATAGCGACGCCCTCTCCTTACCACGCACCTATTCAATTCCAATAGATTGTAATAAGATTAGCGTTGTCACACGAGCGTTAGATAAAATAGTTTGTGGCCTATAATTGGGGTTCAGCTCCAATCCAAGTACAGGAAGCAAACACCGCTCAAATACCACATAATAAAGCTTCATTTTGGTATACGAGCGATCCTTGTGTGGTCATCACACGGATGACTAGGCAATATCGACTTCGAAGGAGCTGTCCTGGAATCGGGAATGAAATTAGTACTTTATTTCCAAGAAATTAGAATCGAATCTCAATCGGGACGGAATCTGGATAGTTTTCTCCGATCGGATGCCGTTTACAAATTGGATCGGTCGTGGGTAAATCAGGGTTAGCCGTAATTGAGTCTTACAGGATCATTCGGTTTACGATGTTGGTGGAAGCGGTCAAAGGATTAACGGAATCTATCTATCTATTGATCTCCGGGACAAGTGTTTGTATTGCCGTGTTCGCTTTTATACCTCCGTGGTAGGTGACTCGATAAACATGGCTTCTTTTCGGGTCATTGTCAAAGTTGTGGCCATTGTTATGAGTTTTCATTTTGTTACGAATTTCCTTAGAGTTTTCACTTGCCGTCTATTGTTTTAAGTGGAAAATTATGTTGAGACTTTCGGTTTGTAATTCTTGCCGATTTATTTATCGTGAAAACTTAAACATATTTTTTAATAGAGTGAGGAAATAAAACAATGAACAAGTCCTTGAATACAAAGGCTAACTCTGGGGGTAAACTTTTGTCGGAAATAGCCACGGGTTCTATTCCCGTGTGAAGCCCGCTTGTTTGCACAGGATCGGATACTGTTTGGCGTCCGTCTGCGACAATATAGACGTTTAATTACTTCTGTTTCTTGGTACAATTTGTCATGGACATAAATAATGCAAGTACTATTTACTGGTAGACCCTATTTTTATACACATTTAAGTTTAATAGAATATTAAAAGTCCTTTACAATATAATTTCCAAATGAGGTGACGAAAAGTTCTTTTTACATCACAAAAAATATTTTTTTAGGGACAGTGTGATTCTTGACCAATCAAATCTACTTTTTATAAGAAATATTGGCAAATAAATCTTTAGACCATAGCCACGTGGTACAACACATGCCGGGACAACGTGTAAACGCAAGGGTTTTTTTTTACTTCCATATCCTCGCTTTGACAAGATAAGGTGCGGTGTTTAGCTCCGCCAATTATCAATTAATGTTTAGAACTTAGAATAGGAACGGAGTGTCCTACCACTGGACTCCCTCTACCACATCTACGTTATGTGGCATAACAAATAACGTCCTTGCCAATATGTAAGAATTAATAACACATATAAACACTAATAATTCACGATAAAAATACATTACCGAGCACATACATTAAATTACAGGAAGTATTTCGTACATAAAGACGTTGTGCATATTTGCTTTTGGATCGGGCCGGTGCAGCGATAAGGAGTTATCGGGCAGCGGCGGCGCGCGGCGGTATAAACAACACGTGTATAACGCTACAAATTATATTACTCGGGCAATATATCGCTTGAGCTTTCACTTATTATAGTTTAGTGTAGCGTAATGTAAGGTTAACCTGGTATATCGTTGATAAGTAAAATCATTTTTAATGGATATATACGGAACGGTTAATAATTTAATCTAACATAGTAGAATATTGTAAACTGTTTGTAGGTTGGGGGATGGATTTCAAATATTAAATTTAATAATAATAATAATAATTCTTTTTTCCGTTTATCTTTATCACTTTGGATTAACTTTCAGTATATAAAAATAATTTGTTAATATCTATCTTTTAACAGACACATCACGGATTTTCATCACCAAGATATAAAGAAGAAGCAGGCTCTAAATTCCGCACGTTCAAGCAATACCCATAAAGTGCACAGTCAACTCGACTCGACTTCCAAAATCCGTGCAGACGGCAACTCCAGCCGAAACATCTTAGCATAATTAGTGGGAAGGGCTGTTTATTGCTAATATTAGTTGTAAGGATTATTTCTAACTGCCTCGCCGCGGCATAGTGCCTTTTAACTGGTATTATCATAAGTTTGTGTAATTAGACGATACGATTTGTCGTAAGCTTATACGATACGCGTACTGAACGCTATATATACATATATGGTCAAATAACGTATATGAACTTAAGTTATGGTGAACGTTAGGTCAAGTTATTTATTTTTAAGCTTATTTACATTTCCGTATCTTCGCTATGGTGTCGAGTCAAAGCGCCGCGTTGAGTTCTGTGACTCAACACGTAATGGCTCTAGAGTTCTGCAGAAAGTGGGGAACGGAGTGTCTCAACACTAAGTTCCATCTACCTATCCTGCTGTGTGCGGGATACACAGCGTGCAGTTGATTTATTGTAATCTTACTTCAACTAAAATATAATTTGCATTTTTTTCGTTCATTATTTTGTAATTTATGTAGTTCACTCTTTTGAATTTGAAAAAGAAAACTAAAAGTAACAATATCGCATCGTATCCGCATCCCGCAAAAGGACTTTAAATTAACGTTTTGATTTAACGTTTATAGCTTATATTAGTCGAACGGATCATATGCTAATTTCCTTCATCTAGATTGTCTTAAGCTACCCTTATTTTAAGTATTATAACTTAGGAAGGATAAGTCATCAAAATTTCGTTATTACAAACATTTAATATAAAGACGTAGTTAGATTATATAGAATATAGAAATTGAATTTTACTAGCGTATTGCTGTCGGTAACAGGGTTAACGGTACACAATGCAGTGTTGGTACCGACGTTCTTATATGGCAGCGAAACGTGGGTATTTCAGAAGAAGAATGAAAGAAAGATTAATGCCGTGGAGATGCGATCTCTTCGTAGGATATGCGGAGCCAGCTTAGCTGATCGAATACGCAATGAAGAAGAACGTGCTCAGCTGGTTTGGACACGTCGAAATAATGAGAGATGAAAGAATGGCAAAGAAGATGTATAATGTTGAAGTGAGTGTGTGTCTATTAATTATTTTTAACACTTTTAAAGTGTTATTCCACACTTTGGAAAGAGCAATACTTATTTAGAAAACGTATAAAAATTTTAACATAGTGGGATTTGAACTAGTTTTTTTTTTAAATATTAAAAAAGCAGAAAAGTTTGTCCTAGCAACTACTATTTCGGATGGAAAAACTTTTTCTATTGGATAGTTCATTTCTTGATAAACGTTATAGGCTCTATGACACATCACATCACGCTGCAGAGAAAAGTAAGTATTATATTTTTTTAGTTTCCCACTGTTTCCCGAACGTAGCAGGGTAGGTAGAGGGAACATGAGAACGTAGTTTAAAGTCATTTCGTTCCGTCGAGTTGGAATCGAACCCACAACCTTAGCACGCTTGTGCCTCTGCGCAACAACAGTCTCAGTAATTTTATAATAAATTATTTTTATCAATTAAACTTCTAAGATAAGTAAAATATAACTAAAGATAACTTTGTCCGATCTCGATCGATTAATCCGATGCAGAAATCCAAACTCCCCCAAGGTGCCCCTCATAACTGAATGCGGGCAAATCTTTGAATTAATTTTACTGGCGAATTA
This sequence comes from Heliconius aoede, assembly GCA_037355905.1. Lineage (NCBI taxonomy): Eukaryota > Metazoa > Arthropoda > Insecta > Lepidoptera > Nymphalidae > Heliconius > Heliconius aoede. The sequence continues at coordinate 481,769 of JBAIZZ010000306.1, forward strand.
TGTAAATTAGTTATATAGCCGACTAATAACATGTACAAAAGAGACTGGTGGACTGACTTGGCGTCTTGAAAACGATGTAGATTATAATTTGACGAATCGTTCGAAATTTTGGTGCCTATTTTCGATTCAATTGATACGTTAGAGCTTTCTTTATTAAGAATAGCTTCTTGAAATATATTTACAACAATCATAGTTTGTAGCGACCATAAAAAAATTAAGAAAAGTTGTACGTAATTTTCAGTATTAGCATTCTCAGAAAATATTATTTCCATCTTTATAAAAAAAACTCAATACAGATGAAGGCTAGGGACAATCGCCCTATATTCCCTTTTCTAGGCTTTTGGGGTCCAATTTTTTCATAATATTCTCATAATTTACGCGTTGATATATTCTAATTTATATGAAAATTTATGACATGGTTATTTTTCATTTTTACGTTCATATTTTACGTAACTCAACTTTTAAGGTTACTTCTTAGATTTAAAATAAATTTAAAACATCCACTCAGTGGATAAATTTACAAAACAGCCTCATCTACAAAAAACACGCTGCGCCTGTATTCTTTGGCATAACGGTTACCGCGGGCTAACCTACCGTTACAGAAGCTTCGAGGAGCTTAATAGCTTTCAAAATTTACCGTGATAGTAGAAAATACACGACGCTAACGTGCTCGCCTCCTTGAAACATATCAAGCGTTATTAGGGCGCAACTTGATGTTTACTTTGTGAGGGTAAACCCTGGAGTCTTGCTGGTATCGGGACGTGGTATGTGATATGTGGTATGGTATGTGGTATGTTAGGGTAGGAAGAGAATCAAAAGTCAAGACACTCCGTTCCTCACGTTCTGGTCAATTTTCGAGAAATTGTGTTGAGTGGCATAAGCAAGCTCGCTCTTTGTCTTGTTACTAGAGCGAGAAAATATAATTAATATTTCCATGTAAGAATCATACAATGTAGTACTGCGTCAGGACAGCTTTAGGTGACGATAAGCTATAATATATCAATTATATTAATTTCAATTGTAAAGACAATTATTAACTTCAAATATTTCAATCTGTCCGTGATAGTTCAAAATGAGTATATCTCGTACCTAAAGAGTCTAGTTCCAGTTCCATTGTAGCTTAGCGATCTTTATATCCACATTAGTGATCTTCGTGTGAAAATGCAGTTCAGTTTTATCGTCATTAATATGAAAAAATTAAAGCCACTTAGACTAAAAATCTAAAAAAAAATAAAAAGCCCTAACACATATTTTTATTAATCAGAACAATCTGTAAATAGCCCATAATTAACTTACTTGCACAGAACAGTATGACTGCCGGAATCGAACAGCCCACCTCTGCCCCATCTCGACGGTAGCTCCGCTATGGTGACACCACGGGATCCCCACACGCAGAGACGGCTGCCGCATTCACTTGTGATTATTCTGTCCACGTTGAACGCTGGTGGCGAAACGAAGTGGAGTTTCTGTAACAAATTGGATATCTTTTAGGAATTTAGTTCGATTTTTGAATTTTTTACATACTCATTGAATATTTTAAGCAATAAATATTAACAGAAAACCTCTTCAAGAGGGCAAGCTCGTCTACCACAGCATGAAATTAAAAATAATTTATCAAGAATTCGAAACCACAACCATTGTGTTGACAGTCAGACGATGTTCCACTGTGTCATGACGGTCTCAAAGGTGTATAATAACGTCAAGAATATAAAACAAAATAAATCTAAAACTCCTTTAGAAACACAGCACTACATCTCACCAATTCAAGATCAGACTCCACCCAACTTTTTCAATTTCCTCGAGGTATGAACATCCACCGCCGTCAAACGGTAAACGATTATACGCACGGCGTTATAACGAGAAATATAACGGAAGCTCAAAAAAAATGAAAGAGGACGCTCCTTTTTATTGATTAAAAAACTTTCTTAATGATATTTTCCACGGCGCCTGGATAGTTGGTTCCGCTGTGGAGCGATCGCGATTCTTGATAATGGAATCTTGATGTACTTATGAGATATGGCTGAAGGAAAAGTGTCTTAATAAGAATTTTGTATGGGAATATTATTGTTTTTTTTTTTCAATTTGTATTATAATTTAATTAAACTGTAACGGCGACAGGTTGTGGGTTCGAGGATATGAAATATGTGTGCAGGCAAAGCGCGGCATTGAGTTCCGGAAAATGGGCAGTGAAGTGTCTTAACACTAGATTCTCTCCGCCTATCCTACTGTATGCGGGTTATAGAGTGAAGGTAATTTACTTTATTTTTATTTTTTCGATCTGGTGCTGTGGCAAGCAGGGCCCTTCCATTTTCACCGAATTCTGGAGGCATTGCGTGTTGAGTAGCAGATTTCACCACTGCGCTTTGCATCGCTGCTAGAGCGAAGGAATGAAATTATTAAATATTCCAAATTTTCGAGCGGGAATCGATCACACAGGCAGCACAAAAACGTTTATAAAACTAAATAAAAAACGCAAAATATTTAAAAAAAAACGCACGATTATCATTATAACGTGATTAATGAAACGGTTTAAATGATAACAATACCATTTTCCACTGTAGCGAGCGCGCCGTGTTAAATATACAAAGGGTAGTGCATTAGGCAGTGATTATCGAAAAGAATCGAAGGGCAACCCTTCCGCGCCGCACCGACCCCGAAGGCGAAGGTGGCGGCGCGGGGGTGGCAAAATTAATTGCCGTTTCGAATAATCTAGTTTAATATTTACGCCTTTTTTTTTTAGTTTTGTTTGAATTTTCAATTTGCATAATGTATTATTGTATTTAAATTGTAACATAGAATTTTTTTTTGTAATATATGAATGTAGATGCAATTTTGTAAAAAAAAGACTAAATTTTGGAATAAGAAAGAACTAATACTAGGTTTACCATTATTAGTAGTAATTTCCTGAGATCAGCGAGATCGATTAGACTAACTTTTTAACAATACAAACTATAAATAACATGATGATGGCAATGATTTAAAAGTTAGTGATATTTTTACGAAAAATATATTTTGTGGAAAAAACGTTCATTGTTCTGAGTGGGAATCAAATCCACAGCCGTCGTGCTTACAAACATACGTTATGACGCTACGCCACGGCAGTTAAAAAACTATACTAGGCCAATATTTTCAATCCAAATAAAATATACAAATAATTTATTTTGACAGTAAAAAAAAAAACAGCAATAAATATCTCTTGTCGTTGGTCCGTGCGACCGCGGTCAGTTCGCGAGCATAAATTACGCCTATCAAAATGCAGTGACAAGTTCCTATCAATTAACAGCATTTTTGTTAACTTAACGGCTTATTTTGGAGGTTTTTCGATAAATTGGATATACAGATGTTCGCGTAAATGAAAAATGAACGACCGACGACGCGGGAATCTGTAATGGGTTCAGTTGTTTGGGTGAATGAATAACTCTAGAATACGTCTATAAAACGTTTCTGTACAAATTTTATAATATGCTTAAAGCTGTCAATTATATAAATCTAACTCGAATAGTTTAGTCGTTATCTCTGCTTTTCAGGTGTTGGATCCATCATTAGACCACGTGTATGATACCAAATTTTTGTTTCGTCACCTATAATTTTTTTTCAGCTTCACACTGTATTCCGCACACAGCAGGGTAGGCAGAGGGAACCTCGGTGTTAAGACACTCCGTTCTCCACTTTCTGCCGAATTCTGGACGCATTGCGTTGAGTGTGCGTTGAGTGGCAGAACTCAACAACAAATTCTGTTTCATTGATTTTATTACATAGTTACGAACGAATTAATGAAAATTGAATAAAAAAAAATTAATAATAAAAAAATATTTATATAAAAATATTGACCAAATTGGAAAAAAAATAAACAAGTATAATATTAGCGAATATTCAATTGTAACAAATCTACAACCCACATAAAATATCTAATATCCATTTTAAAAATACAATATAGAATATAACAATTAAAAATTCCAATAGCATACAGAAAAAAAGAGAAACAGACACAGCGTACAACCATTAATTATTTAAACACGAGCGCCATAATCTTCGCGGACCGCATCTCCGGTCACGTAAAACAAAATGGCGGAAAAAACAAAATGGCGAAAAAAAAACCTATCTGTCCGTAGCACCGATCACGATACATGCTTACGCGGGTGGAATAATTTAATTTTTGTATTATTATTTTATTAAATATGGAAAAATTACCTCCCTTTAGAAAAAAAGGGGTGGAGGGGGTTCCATTTTACCCCCCAAGATGACCACCTTGTTATAATTGTGGAAGGTTTACGTACGTGAATCTCACATTTTAATATCCAACCCCTTGTACCCTCAAAAATTTGCATATATAATTTTTGTTTCAACACCCTTTGATTGAGATGTGTTGGTATTTTTAAGGTGGTATGATTAAAACATAACATTAATTATAATATATTATTCGAAGAAGAAAACATTTTTTTTTATTTTCAAAGTTTCAAAGGAGGCAGAAAGAACCCAGTGCTATATATGAAAATTTTTTTTTTTTTGAGATTCACTGTATTCCCCATATAGTAGCGTAGGCAGACGGAACCTAATGTTAGGAAACTGCGTTTTCATTAAGATATTCCGTGCCCACACTTCGGCGAATTTTCGAGGCGATTTTGATTTTAAAACTGGGCTATTCTGGTGTTTTTAATCAAACCGAAGGACTAATATGAAGGCTTGTATTGAGCCTAAGAAAAACAGCATTGGCATAAAAGACTAGACTTTTAAATAGGAAAGATCGAAAACTCTTCCGTCTATTCGAGAGTTTAGCTTGATTTTGTTAAAGCTAGATCTAAGAAAGATATTGTATCTCTCATTACTGCAGCACAGTATATAGAAAATTTAATTAGGGGCCAATAACGCAGCCTTGCTTTACACCATTTTTACGAAGTCAAATAAAAATAGCTCGAGGTTCTATATTATTACAAAACATATTTTAAGTGTGGGTGGTGACTCTCATCGTAGGTACTACGTAATAAAAATGTCAACTCTGTCAACTACTACAGATTACTATTAATAAATTAAATAGAATATAATTATAAGTTAAAAATATAGAACAGAATTGCACATTTACAAACAGTAAACTGACCGTTTTCTCGTTAATAGTTGAAGCTACTCCTCACTAGATGGCAGTACTTGTCTCACGAGAACGTATAATTAGCGAAACTATTGTTAGCATTACTTAAGGCCTTCATGGCATAGTGTCCGGCATGGCATTCGAATAAATTAATTATTTTCATTTTCTCGCTGTATTAATAAGACAACGGAAAGTCAGTTGCAGAAAGAGGGGAACGAAGCATAACGTCACAGTAGGTTCCCTCTATGGTGAAAATCATGCTTGCTTGCATGCATTGCGTTTGATTTGCCATAGACTCTTTAATAAAAATCACCATATGGAAATGTTCTTCAAATTTCATATAAAATGTTCCAGACAAACTTAGATACAGTTATAATTTTTACATCAACACTATAAATATTAGTAAATAACAGCAATCAATCATAATATAATATTAATTAAAAGAGATATTCTTTAGTCTTATTTTCCTAACACTATTTTTAAAATGTTATGATTTACAATACAAAGAGTATTTTGCGAAGGTATTCATTCATTCACCTTTATAATATACTATTATAGTTTTTTCATCAGAATAAAACTTATAACGATGAAATTAGACATGTCTACTACTACTAGTGTTAAGACACTCCGTTCCTCATAAAATTATAACGATTATAGTTCCTGTATAAATAAATTTTTAGTGATTGACTGACGCATAGGCGTAACTACTGGACTTACGAACGTTGAAATGTGATAAGATTGTAGGGAGAGCACTAAGGAAAGGCTGCTCAAGATTTGTACGGAAATAAGAAGAAACGGGATTTTCTATTATACTCAACTAACTATATATAACTATATCTGACAAGTAAAATTTACATCACATTAAACGACACGTATTGTATAAGAGGAAGCGGTTATATAGATTTTAACAAATATAATATAAATTTTTAATACATCTATTCTTCGACACATTATTACAAAACCGTCACAAATATAACTTACTTATATAGGGGACAATTGCGGAAAAGGCGCAAAAGGTTGTGACTATAAATGCGACAGGTTTTCTTGTCCCATCTAACGAAATAAAATATTTCAACATTTTCTTTTCATCGCTCTGCTTGTCACAGCAAAACGCGGCGTTCAGTTCCAGCACTCAACATGTAATGCTTCTAGAATTCAGCGGAAAGTAAGAATCTGAAGAATCTTAATGGGAACGAAGTGTCTTAACACTATTTTTCCAGGATCCTGCTTAACCCACAGAACACAGTGTGACGCTAAAAAAAACTACTATTAATATTCTACTTATTTCTCATAGATAATAGGTATTCGAAACATTGTCTTACAGTATAAAATTCAAAGATAGCTTATAACCGTTAAATAATATAGCGTCCCAAGGAGCCCGTCATTTTCTCTAAAGCATCTCAGGTACCACCACCTGTCCGTGAAACACCTTAGACGACATCGAAACGCGAATAGTTGGCAGAACTCCTACCATAAATCACCAACGCAAACGCAAGGAATACTCTCTCGGGCCATTAGCATTTTTTATGCATAGAAATCGATCCCGCTACCGTCTAATGCCTCCCGCGATACATTAATATCTTACTTTTTATGACTCTTTTGTAACAATCCGTCTCGGTTATGGCGGCGTAAGCGACTTTCGGTCGAGCTGGTAAAATAAGCTTTTTGATTATACGGTCGAAAGGATCCATTCGGCTGCAGATATCCGGTTGACTTTTTAGACGGCACGAAAATTATGCAAGTAGCAGGAGTTGATAATAGGTGGCGCTGGCGATTTCCTTAACGCGTCCATTTTTCTTTCACGGGCACTTTGAGATTAAAAGTTTGGAAAATGAAATGAAAAGTTAGTCAGTCAGTTAGCGCTCCTGCTTCGGTCGTATCGAAGTTATTGGGGGATAACTTATCTTGGAGGTTTTCAAGTCGTAGAATTATGTTGGAAGTTTTTTTCATCCGTTATATAAAATCTTAGATTCATTTAAGATCTTCAACTTTTTAAGTCTTCTTAAGTATGACATTTCTTTGAGTGAGACTGATTTTGATTTTGAATAATATCTGTTACGTTATAGGTTCGATTCTGATCTTGGGTAGTATTCGAGTAACCAAGGTAAGGTTCATCACAGGTTGATGAACGTACCTTAGAATTCTGAAAATTCACACCCCTAGTCACAACTAATAGATTAAAAAGGAGAGTTTAGTTACTATCTATGAAGGTTATAACTTCAGAAACACCAGCAAAATGCAATTTCAAGAACGTAGCACCGAAATAACTATTAATTTCTGCACAATATCGCCATATCACGATATTATCCTTATAAAACGAAAAGTGATATAAGTTAAGCTTCGCTTGCTTGGCGAGTGGCCAACGTGCCATTGCCCGTTTCGGTCACCCGCCTAAATATTATCTTCTATACGTCAGCTCAAGTAAAAATTAAGTAAAATTAACGATAAATGTTAACTTTAAGTAGTTTAGTTAGGTACATAAGTACCGATAACTAAGACTTTTTTTATCATAGTTTCAATAATGTTATTTGTAGTGACAGATCACTCTTTTTCATTTGTTTCGTAGTTTGTTACTAAGTGGTAGTTTTAAGCACAAGCTACTATCTCTCCCAAGAAAAACCGACGTCCTCTTGTGGTCTCTTTTATTTTACCATTTAAATTTGAATACCTTTGGGAATTATAAATATTATTGTTATAATCATTATCGTATAATATACATAGCATATCAGAATCTACCTTAAACAATAAATAATAGAGTAAGAAAGCATGCTAATATAGAGGATAAGCGCTTACAAATAAGCCATTCGGGCTGCTAGCCACCGATACGAGTGTTGGCTTCGCGCCACTCGCACTCCGGTATTCTAGTATCTATAGTCTTTGTTTTGTGATCTTTTGTAAGAATTATTGCAAAATACATTAAGAAAACTCTAGCAACACTCTCTCTGATGTAATATGGTATTTAAATATTATAAGTAAGGTGGGCCGTAGTGATGCAGCTGTACAGCGTCTGCCGTCGCGGACTGAAAACGCGATGGATGGATATGGATTGCTCCACTGTATCTATCTTGCCATATGCAGTTATAAGCTGCTGAATTAAGAACACCTGTAGCAGCACCCACTACTTCTAAATATTTTATAATCAGCTTACTTCACTTCGCTGTGTTTTTCGGCAAATTCTGGAGACATTGCTATGTTGGGTAGTTGAACTCAATGCGATTTGCTTCTAATTTAAATAAATATTTAATTTCCTCGAGTTGGGATCGAACCCACAACCAGCCGGGTTTACAGTCATACACTTGCGCCCCGCGCCACAACTGGCCACTACTATAACTACATTCTCTATTTATGTCAAGGCTCTACTAATTCCGTATCAAATCAGTTTTATGAAATTATAATGAAAATCGTATAATACAATAATAATAAATGTAATATTTTTTAACAATAATTTATATTTAAAAATGTTAAACTTATTTCTCTTATGTAATAAAAGTATATATTGTATAAATGTACATTAATGAAACCCGTGGACCCTCTACGAAATTCGTAGCACACAATTTTAATGGTATCAACATTCAAATACCTTCGTTAAAAGCCTTTTTTCCCCCAGATTTTTATCCCTCCCCCCACTTAATAATATAATGTCGACATTGGACATAATCAACGCGGCTCTTATCTCCGTAGACTAACGACGTCACGTATTTAGTTACTACCGTCAGTGTAGCATAATTGAAATACAACCTTTATATTATACTGTTTCTGTGAATCGACTTTGCGTGAAGGTAACACTATTAAATGAGTGCGTTTGTTTGATTGTTTATTTTTAATTAAACAGGCTTCGGTAGGTGTAAATAATTATGTTTTCCTTTTTGATAGATATTATTTTTGTTTTTGATTAGAAATAGAGATGCGATTGCCGAAAGCTTAATTTTTTATTGCAGTATCAATAATAATTTAGCAAATTTTCTATTTTCACACGTTGTATGTATTTTAAAATAAAAAAAAACAGTGAACGAAGTCGCTTCTTTTGTTAGTTTCTACATAACACGTGCTGTTAGCGCTCCTCAACCCACAATGCCTCCAAAATTGAGTAGAAAGTGGGAAACAATAGATGGGAAGTGTCTTAGAGGTGTTTTAACGCTAGGTTCCCAAGTACCTTCTGCCTACCCTGCTATATTCAGAATACAGCGTCAAGCTAAAAAAATGCATATAAATATTCCACCATACATAAAGAACACATCAAAACTAATCTACGCCACAAAAAACAAGACATTCAAAAAATCTCACAACATCATCGATCGTCCCAAACAAAATATAATTAAGTCGAATAACAAAACAATTTTTTTTACATAGAGCTAGCTGGCTGTTTCTAATATGAAAAAATACCTCCGGATGGCCGACACCTACAAAGTCACCGTCTCACAGAGGCACTGGCTGCTATAATAGCGCTTTGACTTACTAAATGGAATTTTTAATGCAATAATTTCGATAATTTATCGCGAGATGCTGCTCCTTTGTGGGCGCCGTGGGGCAAATTGGCTTTGGGTTTTTATGCACCGTGAACGTTGTTTGAACAAATCGTTAGCGTCTTAGTGGATGTTTTCTTATATGTTTAGTTACCTACAAACATATACTAACGAATGTCTGTAATCTTGGGTTATGAAAAGACAGACTTCGTTTCACTTTTTATAATACATAGATCCACATGGCAGAGGCCGTCGTTGCGCAGTGGCAAAAAGGTGTGATTATAACGCGGGAGATGTGAGTTCGATCCCTATACGAGGGAATGAATTATTATTTGTTAATATTTTCATTTCTTTGCAGTGGTATCATGGTAAAAGCTACGGTTTTAGTTCTGCCACTCGAAATTAATCATAAAGAACAGAATATCTTACCACTAGGTTCCTGTGCGAGTGTGTGGAGGATACAGCCTGAATCTGTGTTAAGTTAGTTAACATAATATTAATTAATATTAGTAATTAATATACGAAACGAAAAACCCATACAAATTTAATTACCAAGCGTCTATACTAGAGCAGTGAGGCATTCCGTTTGGACCCGGGCTCAGGCCAGACTTTAGACACGTTCGTTAATATGAAAATTAGCCCGAATGAGGTACAGGGAAATTGGCTGCACCTTCGGCATACTATACTGTTTTAGCTTCGCTTACTTGATTTACTGCGGAGCTGTGCGCTCGCTACGTGTGGGGTAAATTTCCTTCCCTTTTGCATAATACTTGTATGTTTATATTAGATGATGTTTTCGTAGAATCTATCTAGTGTCTGGGATAGGTTTCGTTGTATGGAATATTTGTATTTTTTCTATTATATAAATTCGTTCATGATATTTTAAATTCAATAAAAGGTGTTGAGTTGCAGAACACAACGCCGTGCTTTGCGCAGAGCAAAGAAATGTAAATATAAAATATTTCATCTCCTCCAACCCATATGTTGCGTTTACAGACTCACGCCGCGACGTCCTCAAGCCAATAGTAATTATATTATAAAGAATATAATTATATATAGAAAAAAGGAGTATATTTGCATAACCTAATCCATAACCTGTCGAGTTTGGCAGTTACACACTTGCGTCCTTGCGCCACGACTGGCCTCATTTCTTCGTTTTGGCATCAAGGAAAAAGCCCGGCGTTGAGTTCCGCCAATCAACACGCAACGCTTAGAAAAATTCGGCGAAAAGTAATCAACGGAGCGTCTCAACAATAGGTTGCCTCTGCTTATCCTGCCATATACGGGATACAGACAGCGTTAAACCGTAGCATATTATACGAGTACAGTCAACACGGCAATACTTTATAAGTAATTAATCGAATATCGTGTTAACATTCCCATGGGAAGTTCATACAAATTCATCGGAAGTTTCCCCAAAGTAAGTAAACACGGTACTATAAAACACCTTGTAGATGCTCCAAACAATTTAATTTGCGAGACGGCAAGTTCGACACGCCCGATACTGTCTACATTCCCCCTCTTCGGAGCTCACGGGCCATCGCTCGTTTCACCTAAGAAAATAAATTAAAAAAATATTCGCGAAGCACTAGTCGATGAATAATGGTGTGTGGGTTCCGTGTGATATAAAGGATAATTGTTTATTAGACATCTATCTATCTGTATCTTTATATGTTTATTTTGTATATTCTTTTTCGCTATAGTGACATGTTTAAACGTTATATTAAATGTAAGTAAGGAAAAAAATTATCTAATTTATTTATAAAGAATTTGGGTTTCGATTATAAAGTTATTTTTGTTTGCTTTGCTGAATGTCCTGCATGTAGCAGGGCGGTACTTAATGCTTTTTTGTTATCAGAGCGAGATGATACATTCTCCAAAGTCGGAATCAAACTTACAACCGCCGAGTTCACATTTCTATTAGTACTTAAAATCTTCCTATAACAGAAAGTGGAAACCACACTAACTCTTCAAAAGACTTTTGTGTCGTATTAAATAGTCAACCTTAGATATTTTCATTACTTTATGGTATGCCTAGGCAAGAATTTGCAATTTTAAATAGAATTTGAATATGTAAAAGAAGAATTTCTCGTTAAGAAATTTACAATTTATCGCTTAATAACTTTATAATTGTATTTTTTTTATTTTATGTACTAATAAATAATTACATACACAACCTAAATGTACTGATAGCTATCTGATCAACCATCAGGGAACCCCAAAAGAGACACGTCTAATAAACGGGATGTACGGTAATTCATCATTGTTTTTCACTAATAAAAACATGACAAAAGCATATCTCTCGCCCTCATTCTTGGGATATGCATTTACAAATTATCTTATTGTTCGTTTTCTTAATTTTTCTAAGGAAGTGTGAATAAGCATTATTGTTACTATGTAAGAAATTCCTTTTTATGTCTTTACTTTAAATTGCGCAGCAGGCAGGGGAACCTGGAACCTGATTAGGTTCCAAGTTCCCTCTGACTGTTTAACTGTCTAGTGTTATCCACTTTCCGCTGAATTCTCGGGGCATTGAGTGTTGATTGGCAGAACTCAACGCCGCGCGTTGCCTTATTACCAGATCGAGGAAATGAAAACCAGGTTTTTTTCATTTCTCCGAGTGACAATGGAACCCACAACCATCGCATTTACAGTCACACGCTTGGGCTCTTGCGCCACGGTGGTTTCCACACACACTGTTATTGTTATTTTATAATTGTAAATAATTAGTTTATCTAAATATTTGTTTATTTAAATCTTCGTTTTTCTGCACTTTTACGCTTTAAAACCTGGATAAGCAGAGAGAAATCATAACCGAGTTCTGTCTTGATAGAATGCGAAAATTAAAGCATAAAATGGAGAATGGAGAGCTTACACACCGAGTTCCCTCTACCTACCCCTCACAATATACTAAAGTGTGAAGCTGATAACGGATTTAATTCAAAGATATGTTTAAACAATTATATTCTTATTGTATTGGAAATTTGGTCAAACAAATGTCTTGCTAGACACATTATATCTACTTAGTCTGACCATAAATTGGATTACAATAAAAAAAAAACGAACATTTAGAACCATGTCGCGTATTTTAAAAAATGACTTAGGAATTGCAGCCTACTCGTATAGCCGGGACAGCTTAGAGTACAGGCACAGTGGTCTACAACGATACAATTAACGTGTTGTAATAATGTCTTTCCACATATGGATTATCTAAACAAAAAGGAAAATGTTTCCGAGATCAGCGCGATCAACCAAACAAACCAATCACAAAACGTAATCACAAAAACGAATAACAGCCAAATAGTAAAATTATATGTCACAAGCTCCCATTTTTCTTCCTAAAAAAAAAATGGCAAAAAACATCATACTACATTTACCAAATATTAATCTACGTATAGATCGACAATTTTTCACTCGAGTCGACGCTGCAAATAATGAAATTATATCGAGGGAGTTCGGGGGTGGGGGGGTTGAGACCCCCTCGTCTTTTTCTTGTTTGTTTAATCGCTATTTATCGGGAGATAGAGATCCCTGTATTAACATCAAAGGTAAGAATGACGTCAAAATTTAATATAACGGCGTTTTTTTTTTTGTTGTAAAATAGCCTCCTTAATTTGTAAGGGAGGATACTGACGGTTTTAGATTCGAGCACGTATTGAATTTTGATATTCAAAGCGTGTTGCTGACAAATGGATAACGAAATAATAATATATTTAATTAGGATTTTTAAGAAAACATAAGATTTGTGGGAAAAGAGAGGTCGTAGTGGCGTAGCACAAGCTTTGATTATAAAAAGTTGTGGGTTCTCTTCCCCTTCAGGGGAATCAGTTATTATCATTTCATCGTTCTGGTCACAAGAGAAACCGTGGCACGGAGTTCCATTATCCAACTGAGTGATGGATAATGTTTGATGGATAATGTGTTTCGAAAATTTCAACGAAAGAAGAAGACAGAGAGATATATCACTAGATTATTATACTCCCTATTTCCACATTACAAAACATGGAAGCTAAACTCAAAACCAAACCAACAAGCACTCAACACTTCTCACGTCTCCCTTCAATCACATAATCATACAAAAATATCTCAAATTTTATTTTATTTATCATCAAACACACCAAGTAAAAAAAAAACAAGTTATTAATACGGCCCATATTAAAATACTACCAGATATACCAGAGTGCACGGTAAATAATTCCGACTGCCACTCATTCTATAATGGAGCACGCTTGATGCACATCTTGACCGAGGCAAATATTAACGTGGAGCAATAGTGTCTACTGAAAAATGTATTACGGAAATACATACATATATATTTACATGAAATGAATAAAAAATATATATACAAACTCTCATCCCTTTTTTGTAACTATCAAAGAGAGTGATCACTCACAAAATTATCATTATCAGAAGAAGATAAATAACAATGTAGACAATATATTTACAATAAAAATAGCATTAAGAAAATAAACAATTTTGAACAAGACAGCTGTGAATTTGAAACACTCTTCATCCCACTAATGACATATATTAAAATACACAATACACGAAAGCGTCACCATAAAATGGGTGCTGATCCAAATCGTGGAACACCGAAGAGACATTATCTTGCGTATTGTTGTTTTTAATGAAACGTTGATGACCACGGGAAAGAGGCGAGGGTCGCCTGGTAATGCCGCGGACCCGCCATAAAATTCCACATCCGATCGGGTGAGGACGTAACAAACCTTCATTAAAACTAAAGTAACGACAATTCTGTTTTGCCATCAATATTGCCGGATGGACAGAATTTTACTTCATACAGTAAAGTAGTGTATATATACGTATATCAGTAGTATAGACATATATCGGTATAACGAATATAATTATTATATCGCACATTTGGTGCATCAATGACGTAAATGTACTTTAAAAAAAAAAAAACGAAAATATAAATTTTCAGATATTTATAAAAATGTACAAATACGTCATTGTTGCACCAAATGTGCAATACACATATTTATATACTATTAAAATAAAAATAAATATGTCATTGTACCTAATATCTACAGTTTCACGCTGTATCCCGCACACAGCTGGGTTAGCATAGGAAACCGAGTATTAAGACACTCCATTTCTGACACCAGTGCGAAGAAATTAGTATATAAATGCAGATAAATATATAATTTTCTCGAGTGGGAATCGAACCCACAAGCGTCGCGTTACAGTCACATCCTCGTGTCGCTGCGCCACGACCGCCTCGGTTTTAATAGTTTCTTCAAATGTGATTTAAACTTTCAACTACTGCGTTTTGTCGAGAACATAGCAATTAAGATTTCAATATACCATATCATTAGTATTAGTTTAAAATTCTACCAGGCGCACAAAACATACTAAAGTAACAATTCCACCGAACACATTTCGACCTCGATAACATCAAAACAAATCTGTTTTTGATCGAACCCCCATCACAGAGCGTAAAAAAACGGAGAAATTAATAAAACATCCAGTAAAGCGAAAACAGGCAGAAAAATAGAGTCGGGGGGGAGTGAAAAAATGTCCACAAGGAACGTGCTCTTCATTAAGACGAAATGGAAACACCGGATGAATTGATCAATCAGAAATTTTATGGCCGAGAATCACTCAACGGAAAATAATTCGCCGCTCGTTTGGCTTGGCTCATCGCCGCCGTTTTAATTTCGTCCTCTTGGGGAGATCGAGTGTCATCCAATCTATCTGACGACTCGGAAAAAAAAACGGCCACCACCCCGACGCCCGACGTCTTCGAGACGATAATGTCCGCTGTGGGATTCTATCGCTTTTAAACATTTTGAATTAATCATCGAGCGGTGCGATTAAAATAAGAAGAGAAATACTAGATAATATATTAGTTTACAATCTGAGCGGTGCGTCAAAATCGATGCTTACGTGAGTAATTATTCGGGCGGTTTGACGTATAATTACTGGGTGTAAGCACCCATCAGCTGCCTAATAATCTATTCCGTTTGCAATAACTAATTATCAAGATCAAACGGAAACAACGACCGCGTCCGAGCCCATCACCCGGCGCGGCAGGACCATCTTTTGTTTTCGTCGAAAAATTGAACAACACTTTTTGCTCGTGGCATTGCTAATAATTTTCCATAATCCCGATGAGAAAACTCGGGAGGTGGCATTAAAAGTGGCAATTTGGAGGGAGTGCCGAATTTAAATTCGAAAGAAACGGTCTTCCGATTTGTAATTCAAACGTGCAAGAAATGGCGCGATATCCGATTTGAATAAAGAATCGAGCGGGATGGACCGCTGCGATCGAGTTGTGGCAGCTTCTTGTATAGTACATTTTATATAATATTCATAATAAGAAACAGCGCCCCCAACTTTTAGGGTGATTTGTCTTAACGGAACCTAGTGCTCTCTCTGCTGCACTGCTGTGTGCAGTATACTTTTTTTTTCAATTTTTAATAAAAAAATTATAAAACAATTAGAACTACAATAAATACGGAACCTAAACCTTTAATAGGACGTGACTTTGAGATAAATATCATAAAACCTCTAATTAAATTCACAAATTTACGATTTCTACGTGCAACGAAGCAACGAGCGTTCGCATTAAGCGTATGCAAACGAAGCCATCAATTGAATGTTATAGCCGAGATAATAATGAAGGCGTTCGCCCTTATCTTTAAAAAATATTATAGACTATTCAATCCAAGTCACCCCATGATCAAGCCTCGATACAGGCTCGAATGATCAACCCCAAAGCCTTCATTAATGAAAACCATAAAGCCGGGGGGGCTCGTATCCGGCACGAAGGACCAAGTAAAAACGTGGAACGACCGACGCCTTATTAAGCCCACGGGGGCAGGTGGGGCTGAAAATTGTAGTGCTAAAAAAATTAAGTTATTGCCAGCTCGGTAATTAGTTTATGAAGATTGGAACATTGATGGGGGATTTTTGAAACGTTGTTTAATCATTTGTTATATTTTACGTTTTATGGTGTAATATTTCAGACGTATTATTTTAAGTCTTGTATAAGTCATATAATTTGTAACAAAAGTAATCCAGTGAGGCCATCATAACGCAATGTAACAATGTAACAGTTGTATCGATAGTTGTAGGTTCGTTTCCCGCTCGGGGGATATTTTCAATTATTTTTATCTCAATTCTATGTTACAATGACACTCAACATGCAATATTTCGAAATCAGATGAAAAACAGTCTTATCATCGCGAGACTTCTGCAAATGAGTGCAAATTAAAAAAATATTATATATTCCTTTTATTTTTACTTACCACTAAAATCTTTAAACTTGCTGTGCAGTTGTGATGATGGAAAACGAATATAATATAGCTTTCTGATAATAACAAGTTCTATATCCACAGCTACAATATATAGACAGATAGATATATAGATAGATAACAATAGTTATGACTGGCTTCTAAATGAAAAATCATTCAAGCATCACCAAAGATCAGTGGATGTAAGAGCATTAGCCTTTCTGGAGTATTCAGCGGAGCGTGTCGAGTTAGTCAATTAGTCTTACTTTGAAGTTGATAGTTGCTGATATGGGTCTGCTGTCAGAGATGCTCGTCGGGTTTGGTTGTCTTTGGACGTGTGCCTGGTGGATGTGTTACTTGATTTTGTATGACGAATATGTTACAATTTGTTTTTTAAAAAAAAAACAAAAAAATGTGTTGCTAATTTTATAAAAACATAATTCTATCTTCTATCCTACTATTTGCGTGATACGGCGCGAAGGCAATATCACTTGGCTGTCAGTTGAATTCTGGAGACATTACGCGTCCAGCGGAGGAACTCAATGCCGTGCTCTCTCTCGACACCACGATGGATCGACCTCTAACTATAACTATTAATTAATATATTTTTTTCGAGTGCCATCAAACGAAAACAAAAAAATCGTGTCACAATTAACAGTCCAGGTAAAGTATTGTACAAAACAAAATGCTAACTTCACTGAAGTGGAACTCGGTAACTGGTCCGGCGTTCCGCGATGTACCCAATTTTCGTGTTTAAATTTTTTTTTTGTAAACTACATCAACAGAAAATGAGAGCGTCGTAGTGCAGCAGCTGCCTGTAAACGTGACGGTTGTAGGTTCGATTTTGAATCAGTGGAAAAAATTATTCACTTTTATGACATGACAAAGCCGTTCCACCGCCTCTCAACACACAGCTTCTCGAAACGTAGGAAATTCAAGGTATCAACACCAGGTTCCCTCTGCTTACCGGATATAATGCGGAATACAGCGTGAACCCATAAACAAAAATCAACAGAAAATGAACTCCCTGCCCCCCCCGAAATCTACCTCCTGGTTGTATCTTAATGAGGTCTCTCTTCACAATTTTATAACTGCCGATAACATTGAATAATTGTCATAATTTGGTATGCTTGTTAAGCAAAAACCTATACTGCCTATTATGGCGTAAAATGATAGCTTGTATTGATAATTAGATAAGAAGGCAATGGATGTCAATATGTATTATAAAAAAACACAGTTATAGTGATAACAGCTTTTTCCAGCAAAGCTGGGTAACCAAATGGAACCTAGTGTTAAAACATTCTTCAATAATAATTATCAATAAAATATCGTGAAAATCGAACCTAACACCATTAATTTCTTATCTAATTGTGATCCATAATTGTCATGTAAGTAAGTGTAAGCAAAATTAGTATACTCTTAAAAAAATTCCAAGCACAAACTATGTTGATGGCATACTTGTTGATAGTAATAAGCCACTTGTATATTTTAATAATGTGAAATGTTTCCAGTGCTACCAACATATAGGTGCTACACTGCATACATTATAATATCGAAATAGGTTATTTATTATGGAGCGAGGTTGATATCACGATTATCGTATGAATTATTTTTATTTCTTATCTTTTTCTCTTATATACTATATAAGTTTTTCTTTCTTATATTTTTTGTTAATTTTGTCTTTTTTTTGTTAATTGAATATTTCGTCAGTGTACAAATTAATTGGGCTATATTTGTATATGTTTGAGTTATGAAAATTATATTTTGAGATTTTTAAATATTATATTGTAGGTTCGATACCCACTAAGGGTAAATACATGTTTAAATTTTTTATTTCCTCTCTCTGGTATAGGGGCTAAGCGCGGCGTTAAGTTGCGCCACTTAAAAGGCAATGAAAAAACAGAAAAAAGATCGTATATGGAATGTGGTAAAAATCTAGCAATACCAACTATCGTAGTTAAAAATGTATATGTTTTGTTGACGAAACATTTTGTTTTTGAAAACCGAGTATTTTTTTATATTTGTGTGGGACAACACACCTATGGATGTCAGTTCGATTAATTTTATTTTCTCCGTCTTTTTAGACAAATAGCGGCGTTGTGGTCCGCTATTTATCACGAAATGTCTCGTTTTCTGAAGGAAAGTGTGGAATTGAGTGTCTTAGCATTGAGTTTCCTCTGACAACTAGGGAAAAAGCGTATATACAAATATATACCCTGAGTCCCATTTGAACTTAGAATCCTTACAATCAATCAGAAACTCCCAACTACAATCAAGACACCATAATCATCAACAGATTAAAAAAACAAATTGAATCCACACAAATAAATACCACAAGACCAACATTTGAATGTAACTCAAAAGCCTAGAGTCTAGTCTCATTTACAAAAAAAAAAAAACACAAACAGTGGGGGATTTACCTATAGAATTTAATATTTTTATCACGAGCAAGTGTCTGTCGCGACACGTACGAGCGAAGTGACGAGTGGTTCTCCTGTTTAGCCGCCATTTTGAACTAAAGGGTTTTACGGTGCGGTTAAAGAATTTCTCTATTTCGCTTTTTCTCTGCCCACTTCAATATGGCTTATATAAATGTTCACTTAGTTTATGTGTTTGTGACTGCTTTGGGTTTGAGTTTTATGTAATACTGGATTGTATCTGCGAGTTGGCTTGCGTGATAAATGGTAGTAATTTAGAAATTAATCAATAATTGTCGGCGTTGAGTACCGTCACTGCCTAGACTCTCTCTGACTACCTTGCTACTTGCGGGAAACAGCGTGAAGTTGAAAAACCAAAACACTTTCGCTTTGACGAACTTCCAACATTACTCGCAATAAGTAAAGTAAGTACTATTAGGTAATATTATTCTACACTTTTTTAATAGGGTTTTATTTCGTTGTGGTAATAGGACTGAGCCGCACCTTGCTCCGCTGTGCCGTCGTGGCACAGCAGAGCAAGGTGTGACTGTAAAGCGATGGTTGTAGGTTCGATCCCCACTCGAGGCAGTGAAATATTTATACTGTGATGCAGCGTGAAGCTGTAATAGGACTAATCGCGATGTTGAAATGCGTGAATATGCAGAAAAAAAAACATAAAAAATAAATTAAATACGTATAATGCCAAGGTATAAAAAAAACGATTAATAATCACACTAGAGTTAGAAAACTAAATAAACGAGGTCGTTTTCTAAGGAACTGCGTTTTCGATGTGTGCCCATTTCTTACACTACTTAATATTATGTACTCGTTTATTTTAATTTACATTTTAAGGCGTTTTATGATGTAAGTGTTCGTTACACAAACTCAGAACATATTAACGCAACCTCCGAATTCTATTAATCGTATGGACTGAGGATTTTGAAGTACGCTTTGACTTACCATTATGGGAAGTACAATTTTTTTATACTGGATGACCATACAAAATACTGTTTGTGGGTTCAGTCGTGTACTAAGCTCGGGAACACGTGTAAATTGAACATATGTAAAGAATCTAATATAAGAAATACGGATGGAAAATCTAACGTAATCTAATGCATAAGACATTACGTATTAGTATTTGAAGGAAAAAAAATATAGAAAATATAATTTTAATTTTAAATTAATAGGAAATTATCCTCAATTTTTACATTTTAGGATAATATTTAAAAAAAAAATCTTTATTTGAATTGTTTTTACTTGGTAAGATTACAGATTTCAAATGTTTATATCCATAGTCGTGAACTATGGATATAAAGATCATTTAATAATAATTTATACTGTAATTTCTTAATATAGGCTGTTGTAGCTAAACGAGTTACTCAATTCTTAAGAAACACCACGACCAACCAAACAAACTCTCCTGTCTCTCTGTCACCAAGAGAACACCGTTCACTTTATTATCAGTACAGCACCTATAATAATGATAAGGCGTCGCGCAAAACCGCGTTGATTGCGTTCAGAATACATATAAATGACAAAATTTCTTACCCGATGATGAGATTCGGGGGAAATTGTGCGTTCTCGTCATTGTCTCTACATGGCCCGCTTTGGAGTTTTGATGTTTTTAAATTATCTGTGAATTTCTTGTGGTATCTTAATACGGAATATTTTTTTTATTATTACTTTAAAATCCTCTCATCACACGTAATGTCTCCAGAATTCAGCAGAAAGTGGGAAACGGAAGTGGCTTAGTGAGAACAGAGTACCTTGACACTAGGTTCCCAGATCTAGCAAGCAACCCGGGTATGGTGTTTGGGGAACCTATAAAAAAATAAAATACTATTTTACCCTACCAAAATACAAGCAATTTTGACTATCAACATTACACAGCATCCTGATCTGTGATCAACGTGATAAGATAAGCCTCACCCACAATTGATAAAATAATAAAACGGGATCCATTCCCAGAGTTTAATTTATTTTTCCGGCACCCGCGACATCACCCCCCACCCTCCCCTTACAGTAGTAACTCGCCACCTTATTTGGAACGGTTAGACTTCATTTGCGAATGTGTATGTTTTGTATTACACCCCGTGAGAATACATTAAGAATGTATAGATAAAGGTTCGCTGATTTTGTTGAAATATTGTATTCAGGTTAAATCAGGGAAAAATTATAAAAATATAAATTTGTTAATTTATTATCAAACTACTCGAAAATTATCCCCAATTTTAACGTTTTAGTGTGGATATTAAAAAAGAAATAAAATCATATATTTTTTATTCCTTTATGCTTTATTAATTTTCAGATATCATATTTTAATGTTCATAATTCACGTTCATTTATAACTTTTGACGTTAACGCTTAACTTAATATAGCGTCACAGCGTCTGACCGTAAACACGGTGGTTCTGAGTTCGATTACCACTGGGAGGAAAGAGTTATTTTCATTTCCTTGATCTGGTAGCAAGAGGAAGCACAGCGTTGAGTTCCGCATCTCAACAGTAGTATTTTCAATATGTCTGCTTTTATATACATAATTGTTACGTAAATTAATAATAATAATAAAAAAAAAATTAAGATATATTCTATATATTACTAATCTAATCTACATTTCTTCCAAGAACTTGAATCCCACAATAGCATCTCCCCCGACTTTGCTCAGATGATTATCGATTGAGTTGCTCAGTTTACAAGTCGAGGAGGCTGATAATATGATACGATACAGGTATGTTTGGAATTTTATAGAGATGTTTTTACGTTATATTTTCATTTCTTTTACTTATTGATGTGAATGCGGCGTTGAGTCCCGTTACTCAACACGCAATGCCACCGGAATTAAGCGGTAGGAACGGAAGTATCTTGGTACTAGGTTCCCAGGTTTCTCTCTGCTTACCCCGCTATGTGCGGGATGCAGCGTGAAGATAAAACATTTATTGCATAACTGATAAGTATAACATCTTTGAGGCTGGTCGTGGCGCAGTGGTACAAATTGTGGTGCACAATCGACTGGTTGCGGGTTCGATTCCCACTCGAGGAAAGAAAATATTTAATTATGTTTTCATTTCTTCGCTCTGGTGAAGTAAGCCGTGTGGTCCCGGCTTAGAATAGGATCACCCTGGTACTATCGGTGTCGTAAGAGGCGACTAAAGTACGTGTGGTAGAGTCACGTCGCCAGTAATGGCAACACGCATGGGCAGACTCGACCGGATTTAATACCACCCCCGACATTTAAAACCGGCGTGAAGTAGTGGCCCTTGTCACTGCGTTTCGCATTAGGTAATGCCGGGCCCCGGTGCCCTTCATCTCCACCTTAAAGGCTGGCAACGCACCTGTGGCTCCTCTGGTGTTGCACGGGGTCGTGGGCGGCGGTGATCACTTACCATCAGGTGACCCGAACGCTCGTTTGCCTTGTCCTCTCCCATAAAAAAAAAATCTTTACTTTAGTTCAAATTTATCATAAAATGCACCGAACACGAAAAACTCCCCAAAACTGTGCTAAAAATAAAGAACGAAGCGTTTTAACACTAGATTGCTTCTTCCCGATGCACGAGATAAAACCAAACAAACTATCAGAGCAAAGCACTACACAGTGGTAATACCAGCTCTCAACTACCAAGATCCCACCACCGAGTTTTTCGCGGGGTATTATCAATTATTAAACATCAGCATGGAAATAGCACCCCGGAGTCCGCGGGCCGCCCCCGTCTATATTGCGCGCTTGTATTAAATATTCCTGGATGATAGCCGTTTTTATATGCAACGATTTGGCAATCGTATTTGGTTGGTATCGAAAAAATGCAAGTTTTTCTAACTAATACTAGTAACATATGATAAAATTATGTATTGATAATAGTATTTTTTTCTGTGACTATAAAATGCATTGTTTATTTTTTTTTTCACGTTGTTTCCCGCAAATAGCAGGATATACAGAGGAAACTTGTTAACCGAGAGTTTTCAAAATTATGAAAACACTGGTCACCTCTGAGAACGGAGTGACTCAACACTTGATTGCCTCTGGCTACCCTACGACATACTGGATACAGCGTGAATTTCTACAACCAAAGTCATGAAATAAAAACCTTGAAAAAATCAAATAAATCCAATAACAATCGACACGACAGGAAACACGAAATCGCATCGCACCCACCACGCAACATCTAAACGCGCATTCGTTATTGTGAGAGCGGCTTCGGCAGCCGTGAAATGGTTTTCGGTTTTGTGCAAGTTATTAGCGGGATTTGCATGTTTGTGATTTATTGTTTTTTTTCGGGCGAGGGTTCTTAAGACGTGAGGCATATTTCCATCCAGGCCTTTATTATAACCATTGTTATAAAATTTCACGATGTTATTTTACGTTGATCTATCTTGTTATCTTTATTACGAGTAAGGAATGTAGGTAGGTAGAGGTATCCACTGGAGTAAATACACGGATTAGGTTACGTAGAAAATATACAAGTATTAAAAAATGTATAGGTTCTGATTTGTTTACCAGTATATTCGTTGAATAAAATACTCAATATTGAATAAAATCTTATTTCAAAGCTCACTTAATTAAAGTTTTTTTTGTGTTAAAATTAGTCTGTTAGTTAAAATTATACACAAAAGTCATAAAAATGTCATGGTTTTTGTGTATAATTGTTTTTTTTTGTATGCAGCGTTTAATTTCGCCTCGTTATGCACGGATCCATTCAACGAAATCGATGTTTAATACTTTTACCAAAACAGCTTCGATGTTGTCATTGTTATTTGACGTCCCGTGCTTAACGTCGAAATTTCAATTATTTTTTGTTTATTTAATACGATTTCCATCATATTTTGAATAATAGTATGGAATTGCAGTCACCAAATTTTTTCAAGATAACATGCAGTCAATACAGTAATTACAAATGAATAAAATATAATTTATTAAATTATCTTACATACTTCCATACCATCTTAATAAAAGCATGTCGAAAAGATGGTTCAAATAAATGATAATTTAAGACTAACCTTAGATTTATATCAGTAATATCCATTAAAATGTTTCTACTGAGGAATGCAAAACAATCGGCACTGGTCTTCCAGGATTGCAATCAAACGCATCGCGGACGGTCCACCGCCGCCCACTTTGTTGCTACGAGATTCAATTTTAGCCCACTTTCGAGATGTTGGAGTTTATTTATTTAAATGTGAATGTAAAATAACGTTGTGTATAGAAAAATAATATTCTATTTTATAGTAAACTGCGTGATTTTTGACAATTTTTGTTTTGAAATTTCTATTTTTTGTATCCAATCCATAATGTATTTTTCATATACATTATGGATTTTAAACATATAGCATATAAACATATTGAATAACAAAAATGTGTACCAGGAAAACAAATTATGTAGGAAAAGCTTATATTGTCCTTCCTATATTGACAAATTTATCTACTTATTTTTTTTTACTCACGCTTTATATCGCATATAGCCTAGGTACAAGGCATACTAATGTCAAGACATTCCGTTCCCAAATCGAGACATTGGATGTTGAGAAACGGTATTTAACGCCGTAGTTTGTCTACCGAAGCGGGGAAATGAAAATAATAAGTAAATTACCTGAGAATCATAAATATTTACCCACTTTTTCATACATGCATGTACTGTTGAAACCACAAATGAACCAAAAGACAAAACCTCCCATAAAATAAACGAACCCTTCGATAACTGGTCAAAGGCACTCACAAAATTTAAGCGTCCGAATCGTCGTTCGGAAAAATTTAATAATTATAATTTATTATAGAGGCCTGTGGCGTGGTGCTCGATTGCAAACGCGCAAGGTTGGGAGTTCGATTCCGACTCGAAAAATTAACCATTTTTATTATTTTGCTTCGGTTACGAGGCAAAGCGCGATTATGTGTGGTCGAGTTCCACGCTCAACACGCAATGCCTCCAGAAATCTGCAGAAAGTCATGAATGAGTATATTAACATAAGGTTTCTGGTGTCTCTCTGCCTAATATGCTGTATACGAGACACAACGTGTAGCAAATATTAATCAAAACGAAGTACACTTTTGCATGGGGTAGACAGAGAAAACATAGTGTTAAAAAAATCCAATTTTCTGCCTTTAACGCTGCGGTTTATCTTATTACCACCAAGAAAAAATAAAAATAATTCCTCCGACTTATAATCGATCCCACAATCACGTCCATAGTCATCCACTGTACCATTGCGCCATAACAGTCTCAGTCCAGATTTAATTATTGTATTCGGAAATGGACTAGAAAATTGAACGTAGAGCGGAGAATATCGCGTAAAACCTAATTGATTTAGGGAAGAATGCACTGATGTCTGTAACCGTTGGCGGCTGAGAATAATTTATTATTATTGTTCATTCTTCGGAATGGACTGTAAACTGGGATTCATTATTACTTGAATTCACTAACCAAGTTACATTGCTTTCCTGTTTTATTACTCGCATAATATATATAGCTATTGAGCTGAGCGGGAGTTTGTTTGTGTAATTATTTTTTAAAAAATTAATATATGGTTGTTAAATATCTCACTTCCGATTTTTTGCTCTCTATTCAATGGTTTTTAAAAAGTGTTACAGTGATCAGATTTAGTTCAAATATGCGCCGTTTCCTTCGATAATCTGTTCCATCTAAACGGCAACTTCATAATACCCCCCCAATTACCCCCCCCCCCCCTCCTTTTTTGGCTCGCACATGCCTGATGCATATGAAAGTAAGATTTGAATCCATTGGGACATTTTTGTTTCACATTACTTTATATAAATTAAATATATTGATCAAAGTGTACTTACTGTAAGGTGTTCTGAACACTACCTTTCCTCAGCCTACCTTGCGGGAAAACTTAAACCAAAATGTTGGTGAGAACTTAATATTTGGTTAGGATACAAATAATTTCCACATTCATTCCCACAAAATTCCAAAACAAGGATAAAATGCAGTTTGAAATAGCTACAAAATACTAATTTCTCACGTCCGATAAACAGAGCTTAGAACATCTGTTGGACGCAAATCAAATTAATCCATCTGGAAACAGATCGAAACGTCAGGTCGGACTTGTACTGAAAATAATTTGCACCAAAACTTGTCCAGCACGACTTGGACTCAGCTGGTACCGTCCGGAAACCCTGGGGGCGCGTGTTCTAGTGAATAGTTTATTTTATCCAGAGATCAGGACAAAGTGGTTGAAAATGTACGAAACAACGGCTATGATGGATCGGACGTCCAGTAGATGGGCTTTTGGCACCATCATCGCTCAATTCTACGATCGCAGTTCGACGGAGTGCCTTTAGATTGGACTCCATTATTCTTCACCTGTCAAGAAACAATATTGGGCGGCGCTGAAACCTTTTACGATGTGTGTCTTTGTTATTTATCGATGACGAATGAATTTTCTACTTTATTCATGTATTTCTTTATTATTATTTTTCGTACAGTTATCTATTGAAAGAATGTTTGTAAATGCATATTTTACATAAGCGTAAGCAAAGGGAACCTAGTGTTAAGATACTTCATTCACCGTTTTCTTTTCTAATTGCACATATTGCGTTTTAAGTAACATAACAAGGCCACACTTAATCCTGCCAGAGCGGCAAAATGAACCAAGAACTATAATATTAGTATTAAGTTACTACAAAGATTAATAAACCAATACTAAAGGATTACGTTATAACTTATATACCAACAATCCTATAAGCGCCACAACGCAAAACCATCACTATAATAGCAATAAACATTTAAAAAATTAAAATATACAATGCCCATCACAATTATTGTACTTTTTAAATACTCACATCTCATATTATATCACTGACTATTATCGTTAATGCAACGGCTCTACGTACGCAGACGATTACATTGTTTCTGCTACGTATCAAATACACGTATTCATTTCGTATAATATTAATAGTTGTGATGGATGTCGGTTCGATTACCACTCGGGGGGGAATAAATTGTAAATTATTTTCATTACCTCGTTCTAGTACCGAGAAACAACAGACAATGACAACGTCAAAAACACGAACAGCGCACTACATAATCCGTAAAACGATCAAGACACACGTCTATTGCGATAGTATCTAGTATTTAATTAACCGGTCAAACCCACCGTTCGGACCGCAAAACATCAAAGGCGATCTTAATACGCTCAGAGCGAAATCGCCTCCGACCAAACATCGGCGGAGCCCCGGACCCCAAACAATTTGTATGTCGTCTTTCTAAGGTGAAATTTTGCGCCCGATAGTCTATTAAAACGGCAGTACCAATAAGACAACATCCTTTGTTTATAATAAACACTTGCCATTAGCGCCGTCTCGTTTCCGCGTACGGGATCGCGCATACCCCCGTTCCGGTCGCACGTTCGTTTTGTAGTGGCATTCTAGTGCATATCTAGGGTACAGCAATAGCGAGAGCCCTCAGGAACGTTAACGACATACCCCGAGTTCGCCCGAGGCCGATTCAATTACTACTGTTGTATTATTTCGACGAAAATATGTATGTGTGTTCTGTACATTTGTTGCGGTGCAGAATTAAATTCTGTTTCAAGTTTATTGGTCACGGATGGTGATAAGTTTGGATAAGGGTCTCGGGGTACGGCTGAACTATGCCATATTGAACGTGACTGATGACGTCCGTTTATTGTTTTATCCAGCATTAGGCCATATCTTTATGGGCAGCGCTGTATCTTTTAACGATTTTAATTAGGCAAATTAGGGTGATTCGTTAAATTATAATGGGGTGAATAATTTACAAAAAAATCTAATTATACTGTAAAGCTGATAACATGGAAACTTGTCGAAAGTTCTACGATAGTTTTGGGTGGTGTATCAAAACATTAGGAGAGTGCAGTATAACGGTGGGTGATATCGGCATAATAGGCTTGATTAACCGCCTTCCCGCAGGATACAATTATAGGGCCGATATTGCTCTTAACAACTCGATAAGGTGTTATCGGGAGACCTCAGAGCAATTTATGGGGAGTTAATAGTTACCCTTCAATGAACCCGACCTAATAGTCTTGCTAAAACGGAATCTTCATCAGGCTACATCGTTTTCAATATTTTAATGGTCATGGATAATTAAAATTATTATCTTTAGGCATCTGTGGTTTCGTGGACCAAACGTTTCGTTTAGCGAGCAGACATTTAGTTTAAAAATATCAAAAGTTGAGAGTTTAAAATCTTAATATTTTACTGTAGGAAAATTGATTCGAGTATCAAGTATTTCTTGATATAATTACATTATCTGTGCAGTGTATTCGCCTGAGAGGAAATCCCACTCACACACCTCCACTTTCCAACCAAGCGCTGAACTGATACACCACGACTTCCTTCCAAACTCCAAAACCCATCGAAACCAAATCCAAACCCTAAGACCCAATCCCAAAAAACAAAACCACATACCCAGCACTGTACTCCGAACAAACGTGAAGATGAAGGGCACATTATCCAAAGTGCATACCTGCCAAACATTTAATCCATTCCATACGCCGGCTCGTACATAAAACTTGGTCGGTATATATTAATTTTTCAGAGAGCTGTATGTATGTATGTATGTACGTAGCTCTTGAAACGTCGCCGCGGGCGAGCAGACAGTCGCGAGTGCGAGTGTAGCAGACGCGCCCATCCAAGTGTGGGGCTAGTGGTTGTTGTGTTGCGTAATGCATTTATCTTATATATTTTTTAAAGCTTATAAATTTAGTTTTTGACGCTGTCTCGTTAAGCTCAACTACTTAACAGGAAATGTCTTGACAATTGGGCAGAAAAGAAAACTCAATATATTGTCACTAGGTACCCTCTTCTACTCATATGTGTAATACAGCATAACTCAATATAAAAGTAAATATCATTGAAAAATTTATATGCGTGGAAAGGATAGTAGATTCTTTAATTCAGTTCTTGATTTATGGCGCTGCGAGCGTGCCGTGTAAATATCTACAATTTATTTTATTAATTAATTTTTAATTTCACACACCAAAAGCATTGTTCCCAGAATTTAACAGATTTACTAAATAAATTATAGACATTAATAAATATTATACTAATCTATACTTAAAGTTAAATAAAAACAGAAAAAAACATTAAATATATTCTACAAAATAAACCTCACAGTTCGTGGCCCAGCAACTAGCAATGCACAGACATGATATCGCGCTGAGTAAAATATGGAGTTCGCATGATATTTCAGATTATCAAACGTTAATATTTTTAATGATTCGTTGTATAATACTCGTAACATTCTTATTACTGCATGCCATGCAGCCATGCAGCCATGCAGCCATGCCAGCGCTAGGACCTAATTTGTGTTTAAATTAAAACCTACTGTACAAATATTGTAAAGCTAGAGAGTTGGTTTTGTTGAACGCGCTAATCTCAGGAACTACTAGTTTCCATTAATAAAATCTTTTTGTATTCGATAGTCTATTCATAGAGAAAAGCTATAGGCTAGAGGCTGTAGGCCACTGTACCAGCGAAAGCTACCTCGGGCCCTTGTGTCATACGTCATACACAACTAGTAGTTTATTCCATTTGATAACGTGGGCGAAGCCACGGTTTAATACTAGTGGTAATAAATGTATTTCAAATTCAAAACTTATATGAAAGCCTTTTGATGGTGTATTTAGACGTTTCTAGAGAGGTATTTTTGTGTCATTCACAGTGATACGTTATGCTTATGCAAAGTAATAATGTACTATTTAATGACTTTTGGGAATGAAAACTTATATTCGTATGCTCTTATAATCGACAAAGCGCGGCGCCAGAAATGAGAAATATTTCAAAAGTTTTCGTTAAGTATTAAAAGATCGTTAATAATTTTAGTAATCGAAACTAGTGTCTTAACAGTACGTTTTCTCCGTCTATCCTGCTATATTCAAGGTGAACATAAAAAAATAAATAGAAAGTACTTGTTCATAATAAAATTAATACAAACTATTATTTTATAGCACATATGTGTATGTAAGAGTCTGTCGTGACGTAGCGGCATGGCATCGGACTGTAAACACGCCGGATGTGGGATCGATTCCCAGTCGACGAAATGAGTTATTTTGATTGTATAAAAATTGAGCGGAAAATCATGAACGGATCGTCTTAACACTAAGTTCCCTCTGCCTATCCTGCTATATGCGGGATACAGCGTGAAGCTCATACAAGATACACCCATACACAATAAGTTAATTAGAAAACACCACGTGAAATATGTAACAACGTTTATCCAATATTCGCTTCGCTTCGATCCGTTTCGCCCGTGTCTGTTTGGCGGCCTAATTTGTTTAGTGCCAGCCATTTTCTTGCCTCGGCGCGGCGAACGATCAATTATAGGAGGTTTTCATATGTAAATTCCGGTTGATGTATTTCTATGATATATTATTTATACGAAATGTTTGTTATTAATCACATTTCAGTTCTGCTGGCGGATGGGATTGTTCAGCTGATGATTTGATAGAATCTGTGAGACTTTAAAAAGAGATAAGACACTTTTCGGAGAGAATATATCTTATATTATATTAAAAACTACTGTACCGACTCTTTTGAGACTTGGATTGTTCCATGTCTTTGTATATATTTAATTTAAATCACAGTCGTAACGTATAGTAATCATACCGATATAACAGTTTATTTTGGAGAAATTCGTGGGTACACATATAGACAACCACTACCGATAACCTTTTTTTTTTTTAAAGTCGGTTGAAAACCAACTTAAAACACTTTCGCTCATTTCTAGTGGGTGTTTCAGCTTTTCCCACTCACGTAAAACAGTAAGGACGATCCAAATTATAAATGTTTTCATATGCAAATACCACGGGAGCCATATTAATTACGTGTTTGATTGCTTTATATATTGATTAGCTTGATTACGAGCGGCGGAGATGATAGATGCTTCATTATTAAAGGTTGATTACAGAAAGTTTGGGATGATGGGTGAATTTTATATTAGGTTAGGTCGTGATGAGGGAGAGTGTGGAAAACGGAATACAATAAATTATAATTAGATTTTTTTTTTAAGGTTCTTTTTGTTAGCGGAGACTGGAGGACACTGAGAGATATTAATGTAGAGTTACATTTTGTAATGTTTTTTAATGATTAAAAATAATTTAAGTAGAGGTGTGGACGTGACAGTTGTGAGTTTGATTCTTTCTCGGGGAAGTGAATTATTTTCATTTCCGCTATAGTAACAAGGTAAAAATGCAGCATTAAATTCCGTCGCTGAACACAATGTCTCGAAATTTGGGTGGGAAGTTGGGAAAGAAGTTTTTTCTCTTTGCAACCTTTCTGCCTCATGAGTCATATAGTCTAAAGACAAGGCTTCCTCGATCAATGGGCTATACAACACATAAATAATATTTCAATTAGAATCAGAGTTCCTGAGCTAATCTCAGGCGTTCAACCAAACAAACTCATCTGCCTTATATATAATATTACTTATTGAAGTACAGTTAGTATTTCCAATTAATCAGGATAACCCCATCAGTTTTTAACAACTTTAAAACTTTAACTTCAACTCTGAATACAGGATAAAGTTATTAGTTCACCCAATATCTGGTGAATGGTTAACGAGTTTGAAAATCGACGTGCCAACCCTTCAGTGACAACTTGGGCGGAACGAGCCGTTGAATTTTTGATCTCGCCGGGGACGGGGGTGTCGACGACATTATTAACACTTAATATTTAGTGGCTGGGGTGCCTCGCGTTTGCTGTGCCGATTTCCTTTTGTTGCTAATTGGTATTGAGGATCTATGTTTTTTTTGCGATCAATTCATAGAAAAGGTAAAAAAAAAAAACAAGATGGATAATGGATGGAATCCAGCGCAGCGTTAAGTTCTGAAAGTCAACAATGTTTCCAGAACTCGCCGGAAAGTGGGGATCGCAGTGTCTTAACACTAAGCCCCCTTTGCCTACTCTGTTACATGCGGCTACAAGGAGATTTGCCCTTGGCCATGTACGCGTAACGCAACCTGGTGTGCCAGTTAAGCAATTACAACTCAAGTTATTTTGACAGAATGAGACTTGGGTGTTTTTAGGAGGTTAAGGACAATAGAAAACAATCGTGTATATAACAAATCATAGTAAGGCCTACATCATGTTAGCGATATATACTGTAAAAACCGGCAAACTTCAACGTACTCTCCCACGTATGGTTGGCAACTTATGGATAAAGATGGATTATTAACATCGGGCGATAGAGTAATTAAAATATTCCATATGGTATTTGGACAGCATGGAGTTGAGTTCCACCACTCAACACACAATATCTCCAGAATTCAGCGTAAGATGGGGAACGGAGTGTATTTACACTTGGCTCTCTCCGCGGGATACAGCGTGAGACCAACAAGAAACACAGCATAATTAATGCCACACAATCAAATAAACCACGTGGAAAACCTCAGTTTACAATCGAAAACGACAAAACGCTTTGACGCACACCGTCGCCGGCTCTAATGAGGCACCTGAAAGGGAACCCGCAACACTTGCCGGAGTTTACGATCGCGATCTGCGTTAAATGCCCGTTAAAAATGGGGTGGGGGGGCAACGATAGCATGGTGTAGAGTAGTGACTACCAATGGTGCGTTTTAATTATTTTATTTTGGTTTCACGGTGTATTATATGTTAGGTAGACGCCTATTGTTAAGACACTCCGTTTTCCACGCTCTGATATCGGATATTAGAATAGTTACCGCAATTTAAAATTTAGGTATATTATTCTAAATGAAATGAAACTACAATTTTATAAAATTTCAATAATACAATTAAACATATATGGTTATTATAAAATTAAAGTTTTTAATTCATTTACTTTGTAATCTGAAGTAACGCTATATTTATGGTGTGCTGAGCATCGAAATAATTTAATATTACACTACCGTTCTCCATACACTGTGGCGCCGTCGATCGCGCGCAAGTGACTTTGTGCTGTGCTGAGAGCGAGCAGTAATTGGTATCTTTGATTACGATTTCAATGTATCCGCGAGTACGTTCAGATAATATTTTTTTTTAATTGCGTCGCTGTAGTACTTACAGACAGAACGATACTTATATTTGTATATATATGTATGTACGTATGTATAGTAGTTGTTCATACATATCTTGTATATACATATTATGAGAGGTTGTTAACTGGGTGGCTGGACAACTCATACTCTTGATACTCTTTTTACGCTTTGATAACAGATATTTGGTGCGCGGGTACCCTTTTTGTATTATACTTATTTTATCATATTATATTTTACTTATTATATCTTTTTTTAAATATTTAGTCTAATTATAAGGCTTAATTAAACCTAAACGATTTTCTTTTTTTACATGACCTAAGGGCCAGTGTCACCACTGTCTGATAAAGACCCGGGTAGACTTATCACACATAAGTCTGATTTGTTATCACTCATTAATGGGAAAATTATTTTTGAAAACATAAGAAATTGTCATTATATTTTGTATTTTTATCCTCCGTTTGTGAGACACATTAATTATTAGATTACTATCTAAAACTTTATCCGTAGCTGGTGAAACTGACTCTCAATCATTACTTATCAGAATTATGAAGATCTTAGATCAAGTCTCATAATGAAGAACTTGGTACTAGAATGAGGATATCCATATCGAATATCGCTGATGGAAGATTTGTTTCTGTCTTACCAGGACATTTTTATAAACGGAGAATAGTAAGATTTACCTTTAAAAAAATGAGTGCTAAATCACTCTCTCCTTGTATGAAAATTTAACAATCAACCAAAATCAAACTCTACACTCTCTCCTATACGAGTATAATCTCAATACACATTAAATACAACAATATCCAAACAGTCATTATAATACTGCACTATAACCAAGGCCGAGATCACTTTGAGCATTATTAAAGCTATACAATCTAATCATATACCATCGGTCCCAGGACGCTGGGTCTCAATAAATCATCGCATCTCTGGCCATCCTTCCACGATATACCTACTGGTTGTACTGCATATAGAGCTGGAGTTATTACTGTATAACCTCCAATACTGCTGCTGATTATAAAAAAACATCAGATCTATATACAAACTATAAGAAAAACTTAAAAATGGACAAATAATATTACTTAATTACTCCAAATTAAAGAACATTTATTAATAAAATTATTGGTATGTACCTACATATATGCCATATGGTACAGCTATTTACTTTCTAAAATCCGTTATTTCTAGAGCCGGTGCCAATATGGCCCAACAAAAAAAAAATTATGTGGTATTTATTGGGTATCTGAGGCTGCTAGTTATACATTTTTTTCATAACGAGTGTCTCTACTCTCTCTCTCTCTGTTATCGAAACAATATCCTAATAACTTATTTTAGCAGTATAGTTGGAATCCTAATGGAATATTTACAATTAATAATATTTTCATACTTTTAGTTTAATCAAATACGAAATATGTGACGGAGAGAAAGCGGAGGACAGAGAAAAATCTTTAATAAAAATTGTAATGCAAATTTTCAGATTTTTATCTATATTTGTACTGTAAGGTACACTTACTTCATTTCGTGCTAAATTTTATAACATAAAGATGGCTTTTGATTTCTTTGACTAAGAAGCTTCATTGTTTTCTGTGCTTCAAGAGACCGTATACCGGATATTTGATATTAATTTCGACTTGATACTTCTAAGCTATGTCGAGACAAATGGTCTTAACAGTCAGACAGATGGACAAAAAAGAGAGAAAGATGAAGGATATTTACATTCCAGATTATTAATTTTAAGGTACAGAACCCTAAAAATAATTAATTTGGACTTCTTCGTCTCACCAAAATAAGCACACACCAAAGGAATATTAACTCCACAAATTTAATGAAAGTCTATAACTATTAGTTATTTTGTTTTATAGGTCTGTGTGTTGAAGCTACATGTGCAGGCCTACCGTCACTCTTGAGTCCAGACCGCAAATCATCCTTTGGGGAATTCATACAGGGTGTTTTCATCTGAGAACGGCATCCCCACATATTAATGCAAACAACGGTTATGGAAGTTATAGTAGTTTACATGTATGTATGTATGTACATATGTATGTATTTATATTTAAGATCCTCTAAGTTCAATGGTTAACAGTAAGGTGTTATTTTTTTCTCGTTTGAAGAGATTTCAGGTCATGTTTGAAAGAATAAATGAAATTATTAAAATATGTTTTTTTAACTTCATGTCACTTAATTTTTTTTCCACATATAGAAGGGGTAGGTAGAGGGAATCTGAAAACCTAGAGTTAAGGTAATCTATTCGCATTAAGACACTTACGTTCCCAACTTACCAAAGACCAAAGCGAAGAAATGCAAATATTAGATATTTCATTTCCTCGAGTGGAAATCGAACAAAGAACCTGTTTAGAGTTACACACTTGTCTCTGGCGACGACTGGTCTCTTAAAAAGATAGTTTAAAATTGTTCCTGCATTTGAATCTCATGTAGAAGAGCATCAAGTTTATATTAGAAAATATTATTTATTAACAACTTATAATAAAATAATAAGGAAAAGTAACTAACCAACACAAAAGAACAACAACTCAGAAATACCTTAATATTTGTACTAATTAATCTCTACAAAACAGTATCTTAGAATCCTTAGCCGCTTCCGCGTGTCCGCGTCGATATTTATTTACACAATCACCCCTTCCCCAACCGGAGACAGTGCCGGTTCGTATACATTAGTGGGGAGTGGGGAGGTTTTATTGCCACCATGCCTTAAAATATTGTCTGATTCATTAGAGGATATTTCACATTTAAGTTTCGTGTGTGCTCTTAGCTTCCACAGAATATTTTAACCGGCGAACTCGACAGCAAATTTCCAAGGTGATCATATCGGGGGGGAAAGAGGGCGCCGTTAACGACACTGTTGTTACAATTTTCTAAAAGGATAGCGTTACGTACGCGTAATAAGACGCTAAGATTCCCTTATACCCTTAATTATGAGGGCGTAAGGGGGGGCCGGGGAGGTTATAATGACACATGTATGTAAATATTCGCTGTAACGACGCTAGGTGGCGACGTGTGCACGGTTTAATGGCCGCTGGGTTGTTTTCTTTGATTAAAGAATTTTATTACGGAATATAATTCACGATTAGACAGTGGAAGGGTTGGGGGTTGGGAGCTGCGTCTTCAGATAAAGCGGTGTAATGACGGGTGCGTGATACAGAATCATAATTGTTATTGCCTCGAGTTGTGGTTAAAAATTAATGGCCATCAAATTGGAAAGCTTCGGAGGTGTCTTGAGGGCGTTTTTGTCATTACGAGAACATCCTGTGTTTGCTTTGATTGGTGATTGGAAAGTTTAAAATAAAAGTTAATTCTATTTATTTTTAATAGAGCTTTGTCTCTTGTACTTCTTGTTGAGAAGATTAAGTCCCGAATATATTATTGGTTTTTTTCTGACTTTCCATTATCAACTATAGTGAAGCGTGTTATTTTATTGCCTGAAAACATAACAAACATAATTGAAATTATCATCTCATTAATGTAGACAAAAAAAATCACGCATTATTAGAACCTACACTAATCCCACGTCAGTTAAATACACTCCAACTTCTACATAACAGAGTCATATTTGACAAAATAATGTTATATTTTACTCTCACGAAACACCATCTCGCGTACATCGCTTCGAGGCATAAAATCTTTTTCATATAATATATTTCAAAATCATTTTTTCGATCATAATTACGTAGAAGACATTGTTTCCATTAATGATCATTAAAAATGAATGTCAAATTTTAAATTTTTTCTGACATGTACCAGCCTTATTAAATTAATATGAAACGAGGAACGTTGACTGGAGTTGCTTATGCTGTATGTAGGGAGGAAAAAAATGTTGAATGCAAAAATAATAAGTCGAATGAGTAATTACGAGCTGGGCCTAGTTTGGGTTGAATTTGTTGATTTTTTTTTCCGGTATCACGCTTTATCCCGCATATAATGGGAGAAGCTAGTATCATAGCACTTCGCTTTTCACTTTCCACCATAATTCAAATGTTTGAAAGAATCAAACGTTATTTACACCTATACTGAAGACTGTATGTCGTTCTAATATTATAAATATGAACGTTTGAGAGGATGGATAATTGTTTTACTTGCGCGCAAAAAACTAGTTGAACGCATTTTGATGAAACTTTACAATAATATAGCTTATACAATATAACAACACATAGGCTATAATTTATGTAAAAAAATATATTATAATTTAGCTATAATACAATAAAAAGAGCAAAGCCGGCGAAGCCGCGAGCGGGCGGCTTGGGTTTAATATACAGATACCCACCAAATAACAAGAAATGAACTACTATCCTTCATACATCGCTAATTACCCTCATCTATATCGCGGTCGCGCCCACAGCAAAACGTCAAACAACAATATTAATTGACACTCTAATTGGTCTTAATGAAATTGCTCCGATACTCAGGATAGGTGTATCAGCTGGCTTTTTAATGACTCTGGTGACTTTTGATTGACATCTTGAGATAAGTTGTTGACATTCATTATTTTGATTTTTTTTTCTAGCAGACAAATAAATCAATTACTTCTTTAATTCTTTTCATAGGGTACGCTTAAATAATTCAATGCCCACCGTTCTCCACTTTATATCTTTATACCAATATTCGTAATATAGCGTGTTGTACGGCGGAACTCAACGTCGCGCTTTTTTTTGCTAGTGGGGAGAAATGGAAATAATTGATTGCATCAAGTGAAGGTCGATGGCCTCTACGAAAACATGTTACAAAGAGAGTTGGATATGTCTCTTGTGCTACGCGCCGTACCACACTACTTACATCTTACCAAATATCAATATTATCTATTGACTATTTTAATTAAAAACTACTTTTAAAAACTTTATTTTTAAATAAATGTGATAGACACGTCTTGCTTTCGCTAAAGATTAATCTGAAACAGAAAATCGGAGAAATAAGCTTTAATATGAGGCGTCACCCGCCAACTTTGGTTGAATATGCATTATATTAGTTATGGATAGAATATATTATACCTACTTATTATATATGAAGTAAAAAACCCATAAAACAAGTAGAGGCGCATGGCGCGAAGGCACAAGTGTGTGACTGTAAGCACGTGGTTGGTTCGATCGCCACTCAAGAAACTGAAATATTTATTGAAAATTTATATTTAAATTTTCACTCTGGTGTCGAGGGAAAGCGCGGCGTTGAGTTCCGCTCAACACATAATGCCTCCAAAATCCGGCGGAAAGTGGGGAGCGGAGTTTGTTAACACTAGGTTCCCGCAGCCTACCCTGCTGTGTGCAGGATACAGCGCGAAATAGAGTTATTTCATTTTATTTTCATAAAATAAGTATTAATCGCGTGATATATATAATATGTAATTCAAATAAACTTTCAAAAAAATATATCGTTCACAGTAATTTGCATACTTTATTTGTTTAACGCAAGCTTACAACGACCATTAGGTTGATATATTGTTCGTATTCCCGTCGGACGTCATTTGGAAGCATCAAAGTTTTTAGCTATAATTGATTAAAATGCACTTTCAATTATTTGTCACAGTGGGTTTGTCCACTTTCCAAGATTGCGATAGTTGCTGGTTCAAATTCAACCCTAATTGGTTTTAAACGAAAATTGCGTGTTGAGTTGGAACCTAACGCCGAATATTGTTTTAAATACAAAAACAAACATAAAAAAATATAATTATTTACAGATTAGGCAAAATCGCTGAATCATTTTTGCTATTTTTTTTTATATCATGATTGTATATTATTGATACCTCTATGAAAATAACATAAAACGAATTTTTAGATTTAGTAAATAAGTACAACATATAAGATACAAAGTCTTTAAAATCGACTTTCTAATATAAATATATTTTAATTAAAAAAAAAGCCTACACCACACCTTCTATAAAAAGTACTAAATACATTATATATATAACAACAATATAAAATACATATATATATAATAATCTAAGTATTTAATTTTAATAGTTTTTCCCGTAATGAAGTAATATAATATATAATAAAATGAC
Organism: Heliconius aoede; assembly: GCA_037355905.1. Taxonomy (NCBI): domain Eukaryota; kingdom Metazoa; phylum Arthropoda; class Insecta; order Lepidoptera; family Nymphalidae; genus Heliconius; species Heliconius aoede. Next base: position 520,977 of record JBAIZZ010000306.1, read on the forward strand.
TCATTTATTACAACAATCAAACATCAAGGTGTTACGTGGCTGTGACATTATACGATTATTTAAAAACATTTTCCCCAACGCCAGCCCCGTGGGAATATTGGTCTCAATGTGGGAGGGGGTGACGCGGAACTGCTGTATGTACTGGATCAGATAAATTATTTACTTTTTTTTCCTATAATAACCAGTGGAAATATGGGTAGTTAGTGTTAAGACACTAGGTACCCTAAATACACCTCTATTCCATATTTTTCGCCGATTTCTGGAGGCATTGCATGTAGGGTGGCGGAAAACTGCAAGGCGAAATTTAAAATTACTATTCAATTTCAAGTTTAATATTTGCAATTTTCAAATTAAAATGGTATGTATGTAGAAGATTAAATAGTCGAGATCCCCCAAGCGAGAATCGAAACTACAACCATTGCGTTTACAGTGAGACCCTGCGTAACAGCGGCACAATAGCGGTATGCCTGATAATAATTAAAAAACTACATTCCATACAAATATTAACTCAGTTTTCTTTATTTTATCACTTCTAGTAGCATTATTTAGTTATATCTTAGTAATGGTAGGCAATGGAACCCACGCCCCTTGCGACCACTGGTCACTAATCTAATATGTTTTTTGCCATCGCCCAGTTGACAGAAGAATGAATGTCCTTTCTTACACATATTCTTGTATTTAACTTGCTAAATATAAAAATATATGTTAATATTATACAGGTGATTTTAATTGAGTGTGACTGTAACGCGACGGTTGTGGGTTCGATTCCCACTCGAGAAAGTTAATTACATATTTACATTTCTTCGCTCTGGTGTCAAGGCAAAGGGCGGCGTTGAGTTCTGCCACTCAACAATCAATGCCTTCAGGATTCGGCAGAAAATGGGGAAAGGAGTGTCTTGCCACTAGGTTCCCTCTGCCTACCCTGCTGCGTGTGGGATACAGCGTGAAACTGATTCGATTCAATTTTAAATGAAACTCTGTAATCGGATTAATTTCGTTTGTTTAATATTATAAAGTAGTTATTTTTTGGGCCAGTTTGAAAATTCGGTGGAAAGTGTGGGACGGAAGTATCTTGAGGTTAAAAAAAATATTTCTGGACACTAATTATTATATATTAAATAAGATTTTGCATAATATCTTAATCTATAAATAGTTATTATCTCGTCAGACGACATAGATCGTTAGTCATATACTTCAGTGATTAATAACAAATATAAATAAATATGAGCAAAATTAACATTATATAAAACTTTTTTTTAAAGTTACCGTCCATTAAATCATATAAGTAATAATATAAATTTATTTGTTCAGAATGTAGGTACAAAGTCTGTTACAGATATAATTATCAATATACATTCTACCAGTAGGCATGCAAATATCACATTTGGGTTTATTAACAGAAAATTTTCAATTTTTACATTTAATTTTTATATAGAACTTACAATAAATACTTAATATAATTGTCTGATATAAATGTATTAAATTTTCAATAAAAAGATCCTTTCTTGATACTTTATTATTTTTAATGATACCTACAACAAGCTCGATGTCTGTGAACTTATATTTAAATAACATATCTCGATCACATTTAGCTCGATGTCTGTGAACTTATATTTAAATAACATATCATAAAGAAAATTATATACAAAATATGTAGTAAAATTGAAAAATTCTTTGAATTTTTAAAAATTCTTGTTTAAAAATATGTTGTTTGAATAACTTCGGTCTGACTTGTCTATACGGGGGAGAGAACTATTGTTGATAAATCATCCCGCAATGCCTTGAAAAAATATGGAACGGAGTGACTGAACACTGAGATTCCTCTGCCCACCCTTCTACACAAAAGATAGTTCTATCTTTTATCTCCAAACCTAAAAACATCAAACTCTAAAAATCAACCAAAAAACCGAGGGGGGCAGTTAATTAAAAATTACAATAGAACATTATCCAAGACGCACACGGACACGGGGGCACGGGGGCACAAACAAGGGGGCTGGACGGTAGTACGTAGTCTATAATCATTTATCTCGACGAGTTTAATAAAAGGAGGATTATTTATGGTGGCGTGGCGGACGGCGACGCTAATGTCGCATGATTTAATCCCATTACATTGGGAACAGTGCCAGGACTGTATCGGGATGGCCGCGGGTCTTGGGAGGTTTGGAGCACTCCTTACTCAATTGTTCCAATTTTGGATCATTCGATTTGTGGAAATACGTGAAACTTTAAGAAATTGTTATATATATCAATACTAAAAATATATACTTTATTTCAAATAATTACATGAAAATATGATAAATAGTAGTAATGTATTGATAAATTACGCTTATTATCCTTCGGCATAGCATACTTAGCTTACCTAAGTATGGCTAAGCAAGTTATTCAAATAATTACAACTTATTATATATATATATATATATATATATATATATATATATATATATATATATTATTTTCAATTATAATACCTTAATGTATCTAAGAGAAAAGACAATGTTTTATTAATATTTATATCTTCACGCTGTATCTGCTTATAACAATGTACGGAGAATGAACTTAGTTTTAAAACAATGTTGAGCGACTCTATACTTGCCATGTTTCGTTACTAAAGTGAGGAAATAAAAAAAACATTCCCCCGAGTGGGAACTGAACCAACTACTAACATGTTTACAGTCAGATCCAAATAGGCGCCACGACGATCTCTATACTATATTAAGACATATTCCCAAATGATAATAATTGGGGCCGTCGTGGCACAATGGCACAAGGGTGTGACTGTGTAACACGACGGTTGTGGGTTCGATCCCCACTCGAGGAAATTACATATTTATTTATGTTTATATTTGTGTGGAAGTGTGGAGGCAAAGCTCGGCGTTTAGTTCTGCCACTCAACACGCAATGCCTCCAGAATTCGGCAGAAAGTGGGGAACGTGTCTTCCCTCTGCCTACCCTGCTGTCTGCGAAAAACAGCGTGAAGCGTGATTTAATAATCAATAAACACAAGCAATAATCCATTATTTTCATTCTGAGAGATCCACAGCTGCACGCAATACGTATTGTGAGAGACATTCTTAACTACAATGATCTTAAGACCGGCATTAAAGCGATAGCCCCGAGCAATAAGAAAACCGAACACAATTGAACAGAACACTCTTAAACCCCATTATATCAGTAGATTAAATGCTACTTTACTCGATATTACGTAAAATATTACACCATAAATACGGGAGACGTGCTCGCAGAGGACCGCAGTAATCCCGTTAAAAATTACCAAACAGAAAACAAACGCACAATGGGTCGGTTATACATCAAGTGGCTTAGAAGACGGTGAAGAGAAATAAAAAAAAAAGTGCGATCGCCAGAAGGTTGTGTCGAGGCGATGACGTTGAAGACGAATTCGCGCGACAGATACGAATGGTATCGTATGGCGGTAATAGCGCGGTCGGGCTAAATGACCGGCGTCCGGACGTAGACAAAGGCGGATCCACCGTAATAAAGCAGGATTGATGAAAAAGCGCTAAGCCACGCCGATATAGCGCTGGCGAACAAGGCGCGAGAGGCAGCGTTTATAAATATTATGAAATTAATATAAAATATAAATTATTCGTTTTAACAGTCAGTTCGTCATTTATGTGTTTGGTTTGAAGTTAGTGATAAACGAAATAGTTTTAAATTATACATTAAAGAAATGCACAATTTAACAACTTATCAACGAGCGAAATGATTTTATAAAAACCATTTAATAATATATTATTTAAACTAAAAAATATTAAAAAACAAAAATATAACATATAAATATTGCAACCGTCGTCACTTTGCACCACCCACCCGGGACGTCTTCCGAGCGGCTTTAATACAAAGCTATTGCTATTACCGAGATCGCAACGAGCCCGCCATCGAACGGATTTACCGGACTCACTTTACCGGGATTTCGGATATGACGTAAAGCACTCAGTTAGCCACCCCCACCCCTCCGTGCCACCCTGACCGAGTTTTTCTATTTATTAACTTAACTTAGGTCCACATTCCGCCTGGACTTATTGGATCTTGGGAGCCATATTGGCTTAATTTTGGATTATTATTAATTTTGCGTGGAATATATTGGTATTAGGGATAGTATAACTTTCTAGGTATACATATTTATAAGTATATATATACGCTATAGTACATGACGTTATCGTTTCGATGTAACCCACCATACCTGTGGTTAGTGGCTACTTCGGACTCTAAGCATAAGTCATATATCACACAACTCTTAGTTATTTCTAGTTAAAATTTAGTAACATTTATGTAAAGCTGTTTTTAATGAGCAATTCTCTTAATTTCTGAAATATAGTAAATATTTTTAATCATCTTTAATCTCATCTCATTTTTGTAAATGAGATGAGATTAAAGATTAAATCAGCATCAAGTGTATTTTCAAGTAAGCCACATATATGTACATACGTATACGTCAATGGTATACCTGGCGAGCTCTAACGCCATGGTGCATGGTAATCGTCTTAGAAGGCTATAAGTTGCTAGTAATTTGTGCCGTAAAGAAACATGGTAGCAAACAAATAGTGCTACTTACGCACATGTTCATAGAAAATATTAACTAATGTAGAATCGACGTGTTATTAAATTATATTAAATATATATATATATATATAATATATTTAAAATGCCGTGGTGCAGTTTGTGGGAATTAAGTATTCACTGTATTCGCGATGGTAATGGGTTCGATTCTTATTAAGGAACGTTTATTTTTTTGAGCTTCATGCTTTATCCCTAGCGGGGAAAGGAGTGCTAAACACTGTGGTCTCTACATATCTTTTTGCATACTACCCTCAAAATGACGACACGTTCAAAAATTTTCAAATAAATAATATTATAATAAAATCCCACACGTCGCGGCGGTCATTCGCAAGTCACTCATTTATTAACATCACAAAAACCAGCCCGTACAATATTTAACGGTGTACCGAAACCGTTTCTTGCCGTTTCCTTTGTTGAATATGAAATAGAATGGAACGCCCTGAGGGACACCTGCCAACCATAGGGTCACACTAACATATATTAATAACACGTTAATTTATTAACAAGTACTGTTTATCCAGGGATTAACTGAGAATAGTTTTAGTTGAACAACAAAGGCCCGAAAGGGTTCAAAGCGAATTTCTTGTCGACATATTTACCTTAGGTGGAGGTGATAGTAATTTTACGCGAGAAAGCCCAGAGTTTTGCTTATGAACAAACAACGTTCGTATAGATATTGTGGCAGAGTGACCCTCGCATTGAACGGACCGGGACAAGCTTTTATGAACTTAAATTTGTGTTAGATAAAGACTGATTGTAAATATATTATTGTCGGTACGAAACGCTTTAAGAAGTTATTATTCAGAAAAAGTATTATTAATAGTATAGAATATAGATGATACATAATTTGTTGTTACAAAACCAAAATAGTCTCTGCAATTTAAATTAAATAAACCCTATAAAACTACAGCTAATAAAAAAAAAACACATACCTAAAACCCCCATTCTAAACTCCAAACCAAAAATTCAATAGCCGAACCCGCCACTAAACAAACACAGCGGTCAAATAAAGAAAAGCCACCAGCCGTCCAACCAACTAAGGAATAATAATTAACTATGCAATGTTAACATACCGTGCCCACTCCACTGCCCCCACACGTAGAAAGACGAATATAAAATAAGCATCAAATTCACATTTCGTACAGTACAAGCGGTCGGAGATCACACAAAAGACGGTCCGAAACCGAACTGATACATGAGTAATGAGCTGCTGGCCACATCTATTGTTGAACTATTTAACAACAAGGATCGTGCGCTGAAGGCAACCTCGAAAATCACCATTGCGTAGCCTTAAATGTCAATATTGATAAAAAGAATTGGAAGTCAGAGGTGGAGCAGGGGCATAAGGGTGTGACAGGTTTTAGGTTCGATCTAGTAAGAAGGCAAATCGCAGGGGTAAATTTTTGCTGCTCCAGAATTAGGCGAACGGTGGGCAACGGAAGTGTCTTATAGCATTTTTCTCGGGTGGAAATCAAAATAAAATATAACCGTCTATTGAGATTTTTTTTAACAACAGCCATTAATTATAATTTTCTCATAATATACATTTTACAAAAAAGTTTATATACTCAAAATGGTCAATTTAATCGATAAAACAAATATAAACATTATTCTACTTCCATAAAACGAGATTCATCACAAAAACAATCACAAATTTTTAACTAAAACTATAATTTATTGAACCGAGTGTAAATTTCACCGACCGTGTCGCCCATTGTAACGAATTAAAGTTCTACAATTGTATAGAAAGTAATGTTAAGTGAACTCTTTGTTGCGGCCGCACTGCTCGAGAAGTGCAAATATAACTATTGTTTTAACGGCTACTGGAGGTAATTAATGTGAATTATAAATGCATCGGATGCCAAATACCAAAATATATGCTTCGCGCCAGAACACGCTTGTTTAAATTTAAAAAACAAGATGGCTCAGCGATTTTCTTATAACTTCAAGACTTCTTTTGCAATAATAGTATCACTAAACTATACTATACATATTATTTTACATTCATGCTACATTTCGTACATAGCAGGGTTCGTAGAGGGAAAAAGTGTTAAGAATTTCGACAAGCCGCGCTCCGTCTTATTACCAAATGAAGAAAATAAAAATAATAAATTTCCTCGCGTGAGAATCGAACCAACAGCCGTCCTGTTCATAGCCAGATGCCGTGTCCCTGACACGGCAGACTCCATAATATACAAATCATATTTAAGTACCGCCCATTTAATTATGAAATCGTTTAGATTAATTATGTTTAATTCTCACATATTCCACAAAACTTTGACGAGAACTTTGAAGAAAACTCCTTTGCGATCCTGGCATCGAAAATTTTCGACTTCCGTCATAAAAAACAAAAAGAATCAGATTTCCGAGTGGGGGCCCTCCAGTTTCCTGTGAAGTGGCGTTATAATTATCCTTTAATGATTCGTTCGGAGCCTCCATCGGTGTGGCCCTGGTATTAATATTCCATGCATTGAATGTACGTTCACACTTTGCTCAATACTTATGAATCTCATAAGATTGATACAGGTAAGAAAATTGTTTTCTAAAATATTTAAAAGTAATTTGTAAGTATTATTTATTAAAAAATATATGAGGCCGTCGTGGCGCAGTGGTCAAGGATGCCGTCCGTAAACGCGTTGTAGGTTCGATTCCCACTCGAAGAAGTGAAATATTTCTTTACGTTTATATTTGCATTTTTCTTCGCTCTGGTGTCGAGGCAAAGCGCGGCGTTGAGTTCTGCCACTCAACACGCAATGCCTCCAAAATTCGGCAGAAACTTTGGAACGGAGTGTCTTAACACCGCGATTCCCTCTACCTATCATGCTGTGTGCGGGATACACCGTGAAGCTACAAGATTTATTAAAAATCTCATATCGATAATATAAATACGCAGTTTGCAAATTTAATAAACAAACTATAGATTGACACTAAACAAAGAACCTTAATAATTTTTCTAAATTATGTGTGATACTTACATATTTTTTAAAATATATCATATAGTAAATACAATAATCAGCTTCTTTCCACGTTCAGAGTAGAAAATATGAAAATATTTAGCAATATTATTTTCTAATGATTTTTTCGACGGGCGCGCCACGTCTGTACGCGGCAAACGGAAGTGCGCTTTCGAGTCGATTGTTTCACGAGATTTTAATAACGGTGCAACGCAAAGAACAAGTCGACAGCCCATTGTTGACTTCAAGATGGCATGGTGGGTTTCGCTCCGAATAATTCCAATTTGATTTTATCAAGATTCAGTGCCTCGGGCGACAGGCGCTGCAAGCCATCGTTATGAAAGATATGCTGTGAATATTAATTGTGATTCATTAATCATTGCATCTTGGACTTTTTACACGATTATTTTATACAGAAAAAACAGTATAAGCCAAAGCATACTCTAAGAAATACTATACATAAATACTAATAACTTTACAATGGCTTCCCCAAGTATGCTGGAACTATAGTAAGTTATCAAATTCCTAAACTATTAAAATTCCTGCCATTAATGGGGGGTCCTTTAACCTTTAGAACCATTTAGCCCTTTGTCCTCCGAACCGAATGTTAGTTTACAGCCAATAAATAACGCCATTACCTGTTCAAGGGACACCGTAAACCATCTTGAGGAACAATACGCAAATGTGTGACGCTATTAAAACTACGCGGTATATAAACTGTGCCACATACTCTCGTCGGTTTATTATGTAAAATAATGGCCTTTCGAAAATTTCATATCATACTTATTAGCTTTATGACATCATCAATTAAATAACAAGTATGAATTATAAGTAAGTATGAAGTATAGTTATACTAAATCTGCCATAATTGACAGAGCCATAGACGTGGGTGGCGCGCACACACTGCGCCATATATCGAAACGCAAGAAAACAATGACGATATCTCCCAATGGAACGTATTTTTTTCTTCACAGGCAGCGGGGGCAATTATCCACATCTCGGACACAACAGCGCAGACGTCCTCGACTCACAATGGCTACCACTCGAGGTCTTGCTGTAACGAATCCACTACTACCTACTATCAACCAGTCCCTTTCGCGAAACTGGAACGAGATTGTTTGTGCGACACCCCTACCAGTTAATGATGTATGGGTGGAGGGGGGGCGTTCATTAAATGCTGTTTGTCGACGCCCTTTTTTTAAATTTCAGCCTCTTTTCTTAGAATATATTTTCTGTGAATGCTGTTGATTAGTATACGAAGTACTACACCCCAAAGGGCATGTTGCTGGAGGTAAATCTAATTATGTATCGTCTTGCTTATCAGACAAGCAGCGTCCCTGATTTTTTTACGTTAATGACTTGAATTACTTTCATTCAATACCTGTAATGTTACATTTTCAACTTTTCTGCCAGAAAAAGGAATGTACACAAAACTGATTGACCCTTGTACATTCAACGTTATATATACGTGAATAAAAAATACAAATATTTACAATATTTTTCTCATTGCCTGCAAAGTACAAATAATACAAGGGTGAAGACTGCGACAACACTACACTTGCCAAGCTCTTGTGGCCGGTGTCCTATACATCATTCGTCAATTGTTCGCCCCGACCCATGTCCTGATCATTATTTAAAATATAGATGAGTGTTTTCTTTTCGATAATCGAGACCGTGATTGAGGGTTGAACACAATGGAGCCTTCTTTTGAAAGCGCAGCCAGCTTGGGGCTCGAAGGACCAGTCTCGCTTATTTGTATTAATAAATTGAAGGTACACTGTCCACGCTATCGAGGTCTCCGCCGTGTCGCCCGAAGTTCCCTCTACGGTTACATTTTTAAAAGCGGTGGGCGGACCGGGGGATCAATTAAGCTGGTCTTTGTGAACATTCTATCGGCGCGCAATGAAAAGAGTTGTGATTTTCTTTGATATGCGGAGACGCGGTTTGCCGAGTGAGAAATCAAAGGGCGCCATCGTGATGCATGACGTGTTTTATTAAGATTTAATGCCGCCAACGACACTCGGAGGCGGGAAAAGAACGAGTCTCAAGTATTCGATGTACGTATTACATGACGCCATTTTGTTTTCGTACGTACAGGCGCGAGACATTCAATTAGAGTTTAATGTTTAATGAGCGTTTCGAATTTATTTCATATTTGCACAAACGCTTTTACATTTACGATTCATTGATTCAGAACAAGAAATTATTCTGTTAACATTTCCAAATCGAAAATAACAGATTAAGAGCTCAACCTTCTCGTTCTTTGTGCTTTTAAGTATCCAATTTGAGTCCTATTCAGTATTCCTCGTAAGACTGTATAATGCCTTTCTCAATCACGGTCCAGGTTTCGTGAAAACGGCACTAGCACTATCTGCGATCATCGGCTTAACATGCTCAGTTAATGAACACCCGTGGGCTTACATATTCGCTAGCCGTGCAGGCTATAGGTGGGGGGTGGGGGGTGGGGAGGTTCCCATCCCATCTTAGCTTTAAGCTGGTTCACACTCGCCGTCTAGATTTATGCATCGAAATAAATTGCTCGAGGAAAAATGTTGACGGAGATTATCGGGCTAGAAAAAAAAATGTGATCAACGCTAAAACGAATTCCTTCAATTTGATGCTATTTTCTGGAGATGAAAATATTAAAATGGCTGGTTTATTATTATTATTATTAGTATTTACGATTCATTTAATAATAATCTTGTTATCCTACAACTCACATTTTTTTATTACAGTACAAATAATAATGTTTACTTTATTTATAATAATTACATATATTATGAGAAAGATTTTTTGAAATTTAAAATTGATAATTTCTTTTAGTATGATTAATACTACCTATGCAATAGTAAAAAACTTAATTACTTCGCAAAACAAAATCCCACACCCTGAAACAAATGTAGAACACACCCTAAACCTCGCCAACATCAAGGAACATGTACCCAAGTCTTTAACGAAACCTGTTAAGTATCAGCCACTGTATTAAGTAATTTATCCATCTATCGAATACCCTGGGCACCTACTAATAAGTTATGACGTCAGCAATGTGTAGTTAATACGGACAGTTGCTCGGGAGTTGGGGGTAATATATTGTCTCTGGGATAATTGTTTATCTTTGTGAGATAGTAAAGCGATTGTTATATTTGATGATGATATATTTCTACGTATTTGTGTTTAATTGCAAAATATTTTCATACACCCATATGTTATGACACGACATGACAAATACTGAGTTCCCGAGAAAACTGTAACTACAGATACAAGTGGGTTTTACACTGAAATAAATAACTTGTAATATAGTTTATAGTCATTATACTATATTACCCACTTAAATCCTGTTTTTATTTTAGAGGTCAATTTTCGAAACTGTTATATATAGGTATATACTCTAGCTTGTTTTGTTGTGTTGTAACAAATTGTCTTTCCCGATGATTTTGTTAACAGGCTGTTGGTAGATTCACTCTAAGCCGACGATATCACAAATAATATGTAAATCCACTATGAAAAGTAATACTACCATATTTAATAAATTCTTTAATAGGTTTACAATCTTAAACACGCTCGTAATTTGACAAAACATTAAAGCACCTTAAGCCAACAAAATCCAAGCCCTTCCTGAAATGTACTTCAGCTAAAACCATCGAAACTATTAATGTATTTGATTAAATCACTAAAGTATACAAAGGTACACCTCTCACACCATAATATCGAGACATTATTAATTAAAATCCACAAGGAAGCCGCACCTGTCCCAAGGCGGAGGAATCGGGTTTAGACAAAGAAAGGGCCGATTCGCCTCGGGCCAGTAAATCCTTATGAGGATACTTAATCCTGCGGAGGACACGGAGGACTGAGGACCGAGCATCGATACACCTATTTGTATTGAGATCACGTGTGCCTCTTTCCAAATCAAATAATGTATGAGACAATGGGAAATATGAACAATCATTTGTTAGGACCAACTTTGATATTGATATTTATTGCTTGTCTTTGACGTGGAATTGCTGTAACAGACGGATAATAATTTAATTTTGATCGAATTATTTGTATTGTATTAGAAAGTTCAAAACCGTAGAGGCCGTCGTGGCGCGGAGCTAGTGTTTGTTTGTAAACGCTACGGTTGTGTGTTCGATTTCCATACGGGGATTTTTTTTATTACCTCGTTTTGATAAGAAAAAAAATATCGTTCAGCCCCGCCACTTAACATACGATGGTATTGTTAAGATCCTGTTGACATATGTCGGTAGTAACTTAAAATAACAGCATTGTACCTACCTGAAAATATTCATATTCATGATATAAATTAAAATTTAACTTAAAATTTTATAATATTAAAAAACAAAATGCGGCGTTCAGCCGCGTAACAATAATATTTCTTTTGGAAAAAATGGTGAATAAATTATTTTCAATGTTTGTTGGAACTTTATGATTGAGAAAAATTGTACATTTGTAGAAATATATACTAGATAATGTTGTTTTGGAAAATAAAATGTTTATACCAAAATAATCATCTAATTACAACCGGAAATAACCACAAAAAAAAAATTAAGAACCAGAAAAGTAAAAACGACACAGCACACACGTAACAACAACACGAGCTAAAAGAAAAAGGGGGCAATCTAAAAGCTAATAAACTTCTCAGAGAGCACGCTAAACAACATTTAAGATTTCCACCAATCCATCTTGCACCACCCCCAAGGAGAGAAACCAGCTCACACCCACTGTTCTCGCCGATCCGCCGCACCATAAATAAAGACTACAATCGGAACAAATGGACAACCGGCAAATTAAACCCCACGGTGGTGCGTTTCGATTCACATATATTAGGCACATCGATCTAACACGTCCAACAAAGGCCTTGGCGGAACGTTCTCAAACACGCGATCGTCTTAGCTCCCCCGAAATAAACGATGCGCGACTCTAAACCCACCACGTTCGTGCTTTTGAGTGTAGAATCGACTAAAAAGTCTGATGGAGTACTGTAGGAGTTAAAGTTTACACAGAAATGTAAATATTAAATTGTGAACAAATAGATTAGTATTGCCATATTAAGAATAATGAAGAGATAGATAATCAGAAAGTTATTTTTCTAGCAATTTCTCAATAAGTCTCTTTAGGCAATTTCAGATTGTCATGGTGCAGTGTGACAGTGTCTGTCTATAAATATGACTGTGGTAGGTTTGATTACAATATATGGCAATTATTTATTATAGTTAGATAATTTATTTTCATTGTTCCATTCCAGTAGACAAATTGCAACGTTGATTTCTTAACACAAAATTTGTAAAGAATATGTTTGGAAAGTTAAGAGAGGAGTGTCTTAACACCAGATCAGATCTACCTCTGTTATACATAAAACTCTGTTATACATAAAATATATATATATATATATATATATATACTCTGTTATACATAAAAAAAACCTTAAAGTAAAGAAAAAAATATACGCAACGGTGTAAACGGCGGCCCGCCTTAACGACGACGACCGAAAACAAAACAATCCAATGCTCACCACCTCGCGTCCGGTTGCTTACACTAAATTTACATTCCCCACCATCTATCCAAGAAGTCCATCCGGGACAGCTATAAAACGATCTTAAGGCCAAAGTAAAACGTCTTAGCTCTTTGTTGTGAGAGGATGGCGATCACTCGTTTCCGCTTTAATGACGTTAAGTTTCAGCTCGCATTATTTGAGGATTGTTTGGGCCTGATATAGGATGGAGCAGGACTTACTTGTGAAGTTGGGGATATATTTTCAACAGGATATCCGAATTGTTTTACGTAGAGTGTAAATTGAGTACATTAGTGTGTGTAATCAATTATTAGAACAAATTTTGTTAAAGCAATTTTGAAATTTTACGGGATAAGATTAAAATATATATATTACATATTTAAATTTATGCAAGGCTATATTCGAGGCCAATCATGGGGCAGAGGCACAAGCGTGCGACTGTAAATGCGATAGGTTGTGGAATCGATTCCCTCTCGAGAAAGATAAATATTTAACATTTTAATTTCCCCGCTCTGGTAACGAGGCAAAGCGCACCGTTGAGCTCCACCGGTCAATTCCTCCAGATTTCGGCAAAGTGACAAAGGTGTCTTAATGGTGTAAGCATTAGGTTTACAGATTCTCAGCCTACTCTTACTGTTGTATCCTATGAAAAAAATATACAAATACTAAAATATTAAACGATAATCATCCTTACTCTTATACCAAAATCTAAGTGGGTCGACCGTTTAGCATATACGCCGAAGGGAACTCGTCGTCCGCATGTTTATAGCCTGATGCTATCTCATAATTGTGACAATATTTGGTTTGGGCTTTTAAGGAGCCAAGGTAAATTGTGGAGCCATGAGGTAATGAAGTTTAGCAGAAATCGGCTATCTGATTAAGGCAATTTGGGTTAAGTGACATGACGCTGCTTGGAGATATGAATGGTAGTACATCTTAAGATGGGAGCACTTATCTTACTAGAGAATGGTGTAATTTTATATTTTTTGGTATCATCAGTCATGTACGACAAAATAAGTGTAAAATATAATTTTTATTCACATAATACATTCTGCATGTTGCAAATAGAAGGTTAGCCAGATGGGATCTGATAGACTAGTGTCCACTATTCCCATTCCCATTAGGAATCGGAAACGGAATGCCGTTTCAGACTTTCCGCAGCACTTTGCCTCGTAACTAGAGCGTGAAATTAAAAATATTAAATATGTATTTCATTTCCTCAATTGGAAATCGAACCCACAACTGATAATAGCCAGTTGCACGTTTATACCCCGCCACGACTGGCCATTGTAATTGTATTTAAAGTAATTTAATTACATATGACGAATGTGGGTAGAAAAGAATATTTAATGTAATTCATTAGGATAATTAATAGTTAATGTAGTACGTGTATTAACTTTACTTTTCATGAAATTAAAGAAAATCCATTAAGGAAGGGGCCATTGAAATGGCTAACGATGAAAAGTACAAGTTGAGATTAACAATCGGGTCGGGGAAGAGGTTATATCGAGGTAAAGGGCAACCTCACGATTTGAATTGTTATAAATGTATGGAAATACTCTATTTAAATATTATTTAATTATGGAGAAATTCGTGGCGACTGTAGACGCGATGGCTGTGAGTTCGATTCGAACCTCGGGGGAATGAACAATTTAATATTTTATTTTTATTTATCTGCTCTCGTAATAATGCAAAGCGCGGCGTTGAGATCCACTCAACTCACAATCCCTCCAGATTTCGGCGGAAAGTGGAGAACGGAAGTGTGTTAATGAACGAAGTGTACTAGGTTCCCAGGTTCCCTTTGCCTACCCTGCTGTGTGGAAAGCGTGACGCTAAAAATATATTAAACAACGGCATCGTAATATATGTTGGATTGATCACGATAGTTCTAAGGCATAAAATTAACGTTGTTAAGTTTTGCTTACACATTTCACAATACTTCTAAGAAAACATCAATAGAGGCGAGATAAATATATAAAAAACAAAAAAAAATCATTTCATATCACTTGCCACTTCCAGTTACTCCTAAATCCTCACCCAAGAGCCGGTCACTATAAATTGCCCTATGAGAAGTAGTGATTTAATCGGTAACCTCAGGGTCCCTCAGGAAACCTATTAAATCGTATGGTCAGAGGGTAATTAATTCGGCGGTAACGTTCCAAGTGAGATTAATGGCGGACCAGAAATTGACCTCTTCAGATGTCCATTGTAACATGTACATTGTTTTGTTTTAACTTTATTATGTTGGTAAATGTATTTAAAATCGATATCAATATTTCTAATTACTACTACACGAGTAGTAATTAGAAATATTTAAATCGATTAGTACTACATGAGTGCAAACAGGTGCTATGTTCAATTCATTTTTTTTACGTTTTCTAAATAAATGTTATATTTTTTTTTAGGAAATATCAATATTTTATTTTATCTATACATATACTACGTCCGGTGACGCTGTCAAGACTAGTCCATGTCAAGAGCCACAAAGTCCATTCAAACAAATCTATACATATTGTCATTTCAGTAGGTAGGCTGTCGCAGGTCGGGGGGTCATCGTGGGTGGGTCATCGGTGGGTAATATCTTGTTGTAGGTTGCATGATCCATCCCACGAACCAAGAACGAAGAGTCCCAAGAACTGGACGGAAAGTGGAAAACGGAATATCTTCAACTCTTTCATCTTCCTAACCTGCTATAAATGTTATGTAGATATAACAAATTATCATTATATTTTTATTTAAAACTTATAAAAAAATAAGATTGCCACACGTAAGCACATAAGCAGTATCTTCACACTGTTGCCCACACATAGCAGGACACGCAGAGGTAAACTGAGAATCCAGTATTAAGACATTCAATCCCTATAGAGATATTTCCATTTCTCACTTTCTGTTGAATTCTGGAGGCATTGCATGTTAAATGACGGAGCTCAACACCTCGTATGACTCATAACCAGAACCAGAAAATGAAAATATTATAAATATTTCATTTCTCAAGAGTAGGGATTGAACCCATAACCTGTTGTGGTTATAGTCACACACTATGTACAAGTTAATTGATTGTAATAGAAATGGAAGAATAAAGCTTAAATTTTAAAATCTCGGAAAGCTAAATGCCTAGTCGCATGCAATTGACAATGGACATATACAAAAATGTATATAATAAATAAGTATTTAAGTATGTTACATCATCATTAGGCACGTAATTATTTAATACCAAATTGATTGCACAATAATGGGCAAATGTACTTTATACATATTAAAAAGACTACTTATACCCAATAAAACTTTCAATCTACTAATTGTATCAATAAATTTATAAATAACATAATATGAGTGTGTTAAGCAATATTATTAAGTTTAGTTTAAAACTTATTCATAAAGGTGGTTAGGCATCTTAAATATGAAAGTTTTTGTAGGTTCATTACCCCCTAAAAATAAAGATTATAATATTTCTATCATTTATAATATTATTATTTGCTTGCTTTTATGGGCATGACGGACTCAGAGCAGTAACACTGTGGTGAAATAAAATGTAGTATTGGGTTCCTCAAATTGCAAGTGCTCTAACTTGATTCTCTTCTTTTATTCTACTGTATGGAGCTGCACATGTTTCCCACACATAGAATGGTAGCCAAAGAAAACTTAGTGTAAGATATATACTGACAAATACAATTTCAAGACATCACATATAGAAATGTTGAACTCATTGGCACAATATGTTTTAGTACCAGACAGAGTAACATAAAATAATTCAATGCATCAATATGTGACACACTAAAAACACAACCTACTTGGGCTTTGCCACAGTTGGGTATAAAATTGTTTCAAATAGAAATAATGAAGTTTTAATATAATAATGAGATCAAAAACTTGTTTAAATACAGTCTTAGGCACTTCTATTAGTAGCCCTCTGGAATGTCTTTTAATTATTACCTCTTTCTATTTGACCAAAATTATTTAAATTAAATTGTCTAAATTTTACACTACTATCAGAGGATGCAAAAAATGTCACTTAATTTTCATTTCCCTACTCTTGGAAACAAAGTGTGATGTTATGTTTTGCCACTCAAGAAAAAATATCTTGAAAAAAGGGTTGAAAGTTTGAAGTGCTCGCCATTTCAATCTTAACCATTAGTGGACATTGCTGAAAATCAGATACAGCATGATAATTATATACCAATAAAAACATGTTTGTTTAAGCAGTGTACTGTTGGTAAATCAAGAAACTTGTAATATAATAACAGTTAACTGATATAAGACCATTTTAACAAAATATATAATTGTTTGTAATCATCTTGCAATTAGAAAATATGCTAGATAGTATAACATTGCTTTGGCATAATTCAAAATTAAAATGAACTTACAGAACTTACTTATAGAAAACATGGTAGCCAACCTATATTTGATTAAATTACATGTCAGTTAAAGAAATAACAATATGACAACATAACCTCAAAAAATATTGCTACCGGTAAAATATATTAGAGACAAATTAAAGCATTTATAAACCAATTAATTTTTACCTGATATGGAGTTTCTTCTTCCTGGTCTTCAAGACGTTTCAAATTCACACTGAACAAACAGTTTTCTAACGAATTCCACACATACAGAACATCATCTTTTAATTCAAACAAATTGCGCAATTTTTTATCACAATCGTCTTTTAAACTCTCTTTTATGTCCTTAAATATTTTATGATTAGCTAATTTAGCTTCAAATAGTCGGCTATCCATTTTAAAAAAGGGTTTAGAAGTTTTGTTTTGGTACTATTGTTGAATTCTTTGACACTTATTAAAATACTGGAATCGCGCTCAAATGCGTTTCGTTTCTGCACTGAAAATATTTTCGTTCAGATAAAATTTTTAAATTATTTCTAGTCTTTTAAGGATATACTGCTACTGCTGTTTAAATAATTTCAGTGTTTTTTAATTTTGAAATTAATTTTTTAATTCTTTACTTTATACTGATTTAGTAATTTGGGTAACTGACATAGAACTCGATGTCTATTTACTTGAAAGGAAACAAATGGAAAAAAATAGAAACTGTCTTCAAAACTATATTTAAAAAGATAGTTAACAAGTAATAAATAATATTTTAATTAATTTAAAATAAAGAAAATTGAAAAGTAAGAAATACACTTATTGATATGTACTTATATAGCAATTTACTTTTGGAAGCGGTCCTATTTTGAGTATTATTTTATCATCTATATTATATCCCGCATACAGAAGGGTAAACAGAGGGAACCTAATGTTAAGACACAAAATTCCCCACTTTCTGGAGGAATAACTTGCTGAGCGGCGGACCGCAACGTCGCGCTTACTTTGACACTTAAGTAAAGAAATAAATTTAAAATTTAAATAAATAATTTGTCCTCGAGTGGGGAATTGGAGATCCACAACCAGTTGCATTTACAGTCAGACATTGTGCCCCTGCGCCACGACAGGCCTATGGTATAGTTTTCAGTAGCTTCATGCTGTATTCGCACATAACAGAGGTAGGCAGAGGCAGAGGGAACTTATTGTTTAGTCACTCTGTTTCCCACTTTCCGCTGAATTTTTAGGAGCATTGCCTGTTGAGTGGTTAAATTCGACACTGAGTTCTTGCCTTCCTTTCTTGACTTCCGAGTGGGGATCGAACCCACAACCGTCGCGTTACCGTCACACCTTTGTGCTTCTGCGCCATGACGGCTTATTTCAATAGACATTGAACTTGCCTGATAATTATTATTAACCTATTAATGAAAATATGGAGAAAAATCAATGGAATTATAAACTTCAGTCAACCCTGACTTTAATAAATTCAAATATTTTTGCCTAACAGTAATTGTTTTAATTTATTTTTTAGGTTTACTTTATTTATTATTAGAAAAATATTATTACTAACTATTAAAAAAAGTATTAAATAAATACAAAGAAGCCCTACATCGTTTTCCTTAAAACAAAAACACCATAAAACAATAAAAAACCTATATCTCTGATATTCAACAAGCAATCGTCTAAGTAGGCACGAATGAAAATATAACACATAGAGGTGGAAACGTATTTCACTCAGATTCCAAATGGTTTCACGTAATTTCATCTCCCTTCTCCTTTCTTATAAATAAAGTAAGATATAGGCGGCAATAAATTTTCTTTTCAGAGATTTGTGTGTATGTTATATAATTTAAATTGCGTGTTTTAAAGGCCACGGCCGGATGGTTTTACGGCATATTTGTAATTAGATTATGTTATTCTTAATGGGTAAAAGAAGAAAATTTTCTTTTTACATGCGTAATTGGTCATATATAGCCAATTAATCAATGTATGATTCAAAATATTTATTGTATTTTAATTTTCAAAGTGTGGCATAAGCCTTTAAAAACGATAAAATAATCCTTATTTTAATGATAATTTGATTTTTGTTACTGATTTTAGGATTGTATTCAAATTCCTTTTGAATGTCATAAGTGTAATTTGTAGAGGAATGAATTAATTTATGTACTTTTTTTATGTGATATTTTAATAATTATTTTTAATTTATTTAATTTTTAATTTATTAAATTTAATTAAGCTTCCATTTCGTTTTAGTATAATTTATTAATAATAAAAAATATTTTTTATTTAATTCTTTTTTGCAAGTTGCTTGCGAAAACTTACTATAGGTATACTTATAAATAAATGTTATAAATTATAGTTTTTTTAATTATTTTTATTGAAAATATATTAGATACTTAATTGAGGCCTTCGTGGCGCAGTGGCACAAGGGTGTGACTATAACGCGACGGTTGTGGGTTCGATATCCATTCGAGGAAGCGACATATTTATTTACGTTTATATTTTCATTTCTTCGCTCTGGTGTCGAGGCAAAGCGCGGCGATGAGTTTTGCCACTCAACACGCAATGCCTCCAGAATTCGTCAGAAAGTGAGGAACGTGTCTTCCCTCTGCCTACCCTGCTGTGTGCGGAATACAGCATGAAGCTGAAAAAAAAATCTTGTTCTTATAAAAAAAATATTTAACATACCTCTATCGTAAACTCGCAATACAAGACAACAATAAACCCAATTTGAATACATCATCTATAACAAAAATAATAAATATAAAAATAAAATAGCTAATGTACAAATATTATAACGGTATCTATAAACGAAATAAATATTGTTTGTTACCATCATAAATAAGGCTGGAGACAGACGGAGGGACACACGTCACCTTTTGATACATTTCCGCTGTCGTTATTAATGACAAGTCATCGGTGGCGTCCCGGCGGATGGATGGAGGGTTGCCACTTGCGAAAATTTGATTTTTCTTTTTAAAAATAAATATTTATTACAATTTTGAGTATTGGTAGTTAGATATTGTGTGATTTAGTTTATTTCATAATATATTAAAATATTTCAAAATAAATTGGAGTAATTTAAAAATAATGAGGCGTCTAAATTTTCTATATACAACATACAGAAAAGAGTCTACTTATATAATGTACAGATGTTTTTGATTTTAATATTGTTTTGTTTTATGATATTTTTTATTAGATCTAGAAATAAAATTTCATATAAATTAAAAACATGATGGTACAAGCAGATAATTAGAGCCAAAAAAAATATTTTTTTTATCTATCACAAAATGGAATTGATACAAGACCCTCGGCATATCATACGTCGCGACCTGCCCGGCATAATAATAGATCCCCCTACCTCCCCGTAATGCCATGTGAGAGAACTGAGGAGCTCTGGTAAATTTATCAATAGCATTATATCGCGAAAACTGAGCACTCGCCTCTCCTTATATTTTATTCAGCATACGATGTTTTGACATTCATCTAGACGTTCGTTGTTTATTTGGAGAAAAATTGGTTATACTGCGTCTTGACAACGAGTTCGATGTGGATAGACTACGGAGAAATAGAGAATTTGTTATCTGATAAATAATGAGAAATATTGTACAATTTGTTTTTATTTTAATTAATAATGTCTATTGTTTGTCTGACGTTTTAATTGACTACGTTTTAAAGGAGGAGAGTCGACTGTACGACGCGTATGTAGGTGTCAACTTTCTAAATATACCATATAATAGATAAATAAAAATACTTCTTAATACTTCGTAATAAATACAAAAAAAAGTTTAATAATTATTATTACTTATTCATCTACATACATTACAATTTTAAATCTATTATTGGGATCAAACCCACAACCAGTCGGCTTACAGTCAAACTTTGTGCCCCTGCACCACGACTGGCCCCGATTGAATTATATATTGAAAAATGCCCGATGTCTTATAAATATGATATTTAATAACATCACAGGAACTTACACAAATGAATTTCACTCGAAAGTTTGTAACTCTACATTATTATTTTTTCAATTTCTTGTACCTATTGGATTTATCGCTACCTTCGTAAAATATATGTAAATTTAGGAACAGTATCACAACACTTGAATAGCTGTAGTTATCTAGATAAACACAGTAGATGCGTGAAGTTAGCAGAAAAATAAGGTGAGGCCGTCTTACTGTAAGCTTGACGGTTGTGGCTTCTATTCCAAGTGAAGGAAATAAATTGTTTTAAGATGATTGCATTTTCTCGCTCTAGCAACAAGCTAAGATAAAGCGGCGGTGATTTTCGCCACCCAACAAATATTGTTCCTTAAAAAATTGATCTCATACTGCCTTAGAAGTTTTCTAAGTAGTAGTTTTCATTTACCTTCTCTGTTTATCGACTATAAAAAAACGGACTACAATTACATCCATTCACTATTGAATTAAAAAAAACCAACAAAAATATTCCAATTGAATTAACTCAAAAAAAAAAAACAACTAAACCCACACACTCATGTCACGTAACATCAAAAATACACACAAACACACACGGTATTTACACAATATAGCCATACGTCAACATGTCAGAGGTCCTCTCGAGGCATCTACCCCAATTACTGTAAGAATTGTTCTTCGTATCCTATCTATTACTGGGGAGGCTCGGGGAGTTTGGGACGTTTCGGGTAAAAAAATACTTAGTTTTTGTCTTACAATGTCTGATTAAGGTGATTGATTCAACGATCGGACGTACGTGCTGAGTATTCATTGCGTTATATTTCTGGGCCTGTCCTAGTTGTTGATGTGATGGTTGTTCTTGGAGACAAATTGTATTATTTTAATATTGTTATTGTTGTTGAAAGCTTTTTTTTTGGCTTTAATTTTTTTTTTCATCTTCACGCTGTATCCCGCATAGAGCGGGGTACATTGAAACAGTAATACTCCCCATTTTCCGTCAAATTTTTGTGATATTGCGCCTTGAGTGGCGGAACTCAACACTGCGACATGTATTGTTACCAGAACGAAGAAATGCAAATATTGATAAGTAATAATTGTTAATGACTTTACTTGTCATTCGTTGAAAACGATTGTTGAGTAGATTTTAGTCTGTACGCTTCTTTTTGCATATTTGAGGAACGTTGCTTGTGTGACTGGGATACAAAACCATAGTTTGATATTATAATCTAATTGTAACATCATTAAAAAAATCATAACAATTTTTATTATTAACCCAAAATTTCAACCGCAGACAATAAATCAAAGCAAACAGTCAATTTATTGCCCATAACAGCGCTGTAAAGGTAAATCTACCCTCTACAAAACAAAACCAATAGAAATACAGTCCGCCTATAAATTCCCAAGAACGTCCGAAACACTTGAAGTGTGTCTTAACCGCTACCGTGTGGTACATATGTTAGCCAAGAAAGGGTTAAGCAAGTAGGTAGGTAGGTGGGGGGTGTAACAAGGGGGGGGGGATGGATTTACTTACCTCATTTGTTTGTGATGACCCCCGAGCACTATCTTCTGTACCTTGGGTACCTTGTTTACGTTTGGTTTATATGGTATGTAAAATTAGTATGGGATAATTTTTAATGTATTATTTAAGATACTTTTTTATTTACAGTATTAATATTTTCTCAAACTATGCATAAATGTATGCAATATTTATGCTTAGTTTGAGAAAATCACAATATAGCATATGATATAAATAGATATGTTTCTAAATGTGAAATTGAATGAAAACGAGGATTAATTAACACGCTGCGAAAATAAGACGATAATCAGTAAAATGTCTAAACAGTACAAATTACTTATAAATAGTCATATAAATTTACTAGCGGACCCGCGCAGCTTCAGCTTCAAACAGATGCCCATTTAATGATTTTTCCATACTAACTTTCAACCTCTGTTTTAGGGTTAAAAACTTTCATATTCCACTTTCAGTTCATACGTTTCTACGTTCAGCGCTTACGACTGTGCGTGAGTCTAAACTCAGTCAGTAAGAACATCTCCTTTTATATATATTATATAGATTTACATCTGTCAGCATATAAACTTACTCTAAATAAGAACACGTTAACGGTATTGTATGGCAGTTTTAATATAAGGGCGTTCGCGATCCATGCGATATTAGCGTCGGTGTATTCTTCCTGCGCTTACCTGATCTCATCGTTGCATGTGACAGCTAGCTCTCTGCACGTTTTTTGAGAAAGAAGAGAGTTTAACGGAGTTAGAAATACATCAATCAGTTGTCAATATATAATTTATTATAATATATATATAATTAGTCAACGAATTACGGAGAACGGACGACACGTAATGGATGAGAGAAGGCGAATTGATGGATAATAATAAATAATTATAATAAATTTTATTTCAATTCCATACAGATTACAGTTATAGATAAATACAATTTATAAAAAAAAATTAAACATTGATATTTTGTTAGATTTAATAAGCATTTGTTAGTAATTATATTATAGATTCCTATATTTAATCGTCTACCCATCTGGCTCTTGGTCCTGACCACATTACTGACCTTAGGGTCCATCTGTCATCCTGGTATCGAGCTAAGCGGCTCGCCCATCTCCATTTTGCCTTCAGCGCAAAAGCCAATACTTAGAATTTCATTTTATAAGAAACTAAAAGAGGTTATAAAAGATGTTTCTCATAATTTATATAGCATTATGAAATTAAGAATGTCATGTAGTCTACATGACATTCAGAGCGAATCCTACGGGAGAAGAAATCGTCTTTCATTATATTTAAAAAATATATGTTTTGTATATCTGTAATATAAATAATGTACTTATACATATATAGAGATTATTTGTATATTTTTTTCCAAATATCTAATATATTTTAAATTCAAATTTTTGTTTGAAAAATATCAAAATCTCATACAAAAATTAGCTCGTCTGTGTTCCATTACCTGCACTTTCCTCGTCGCCGTTGGATCGGACGGTTAAGTAATGCACTGGTTCTTAGTACAAGTTTTGCATAATAGGATCTGTCTTGTAGTTCCAAAGATTTTGTAATACCTGTTGAAGTTGAAGTTGAAGTTTTAGATGCAATGGCTTGTTTATTATGTTACTTTATTGGGTATACAAATGTTAGTTCTAGATGATAATTTATTAAATGTATCCTTTCCAATAAAAATCATTGAAAAAAAAAATTGAAAAATCGAAAATACCATGTCATGATAATATTGTCAGAAACGGACAAGGAAAATACGACCACACGGGAAGATCCGGCTATCCAAATATTTATTATACTGGAATCACATTGAGGTCATTGAGGTCACAGAGAGATCAATTTCTTCATTTTCATGGACTGTGAGAAATCTTGATGTACCAGTTCTTGTACTAATTTCGGGAAATCCTCTCTTATTCTCTTCACATTTCATTGCACTAACATACCAAATTATAATTTTCTTCGGTCAGTTATTACGAGTTTGGTTTGCCTTTTAGGCAGTCAGTAACGGAAAAGATTTATATTGTACACTTATATACATACTGATTAACATTTTATGGTTTTATAATCGTATTTTAAATATTATTTTTAATCGTATTTTTTTACCAGATAGATTTTTTTCCAATCCAAAGGCGCCTCTCAATACGCAAAGTTTGCCAGTCGGGTGAAATTCAACGGAAAATGGGGACAGAGTGTCATAACAGTATGTTTTCAGATTCCCCCTGCCCACCCTGCTATATGCGGGATCTAGCGTGAATCTAAAAAATATCTCGATATTATATATCCTTCAATGCATATACGAGTGAAAACGTAGAGATAATTCACAAAAGATTCACCCGACCGCAGCATCCCTTACATCGATGTTCAATATTTGTATGCAATTATCTTCTATAAGGGTCTCAAGAGCCAATAAGGCGTGTTTAAAGAGATCCTTCTTTATAAAGGTACTTTGGGGATTGGATATTAATGGCTGATCGTCTTTTGAAAATTAATAATAAGAAAAAAAATGGAAGCCGCAGGCCGTGCGACTGACAATGTCATGGTTGTAGGTTCGATTTCCATACGGAGTAATTAAATGTTTAATATTTTCATTTCGTCGCACTGGTAAGGATCCAAAGCGTTCAGTTTCAACACTTCCTGATCTAGTCTAACAAGACCTGTTGTATCAATTAGTAGGCCGCCGTTGATTTCCGCCATTGAAATCACAGTGTCTCGGAAATAGTACGGGTACAGTGGAATGGAGTGTATTAACACTTCTCTCTTCTTCTCGGGCGTGATATAAAAAAAAAATCTTTTGTCAAAAGTCTTTTGAAGCCAGTCACATAAATAATTGTTATATATGTTATAACAATTATTTATTCTTAATGTGCTTTTAAAAAAAAAATACTTATCACTCATCATCATCATCATTCTATGAAAATTTTACCAATTTTATCATGAATGGACATGATTGCATAGTTTATCTCGTAATGAGTAGATATACCTACAGCCCCAAGGAAACGCGATAATTAGGCTAGACGTCGTAATTTTATTTTGGGTTCAAATCGGACTTGCCTAAAATGTTTTTTAAGAAAGTAGTCCCCATTTTTTTTGGGTTGGAAAAATCCTCATTTCCCCATTCCTTGGAAATTAGAACCTTTCCGCAGAATGTCATGTTAAGTTGCTGAACTTAACGATACGATTTGTCTCGTTTCCACAACGAGAGACGAGAGAAACGTACACGTGTACTGTCGCAATCCCCTGCGAATCGACAGGCCTCGATTTCGCCTTAATATAAGGATTTTTACTATCCATTCAAATGAAAACAAAAATATGTAAAACAACACTAAATCTCACGTACATTCACATATATCGCTGTCGGTAAAGAAATGCTTTGTCTCGAAAGAAAACAGGTCCGTTCATTAACGGACAACGTACACAAAGACGACGACTCAAATATGTAACTTGCAAGCTAACTAGTGTATTTTTTTTTTAAATTTCGAGTATCCACGGAGCCTGAAGAACATCACTATGACGGGGGTCGTTAGGTCACAAACCTTGTTATATTTTACTTTTAAATTGTTTTACTGTAGTCAAAGTAAGAATTGTTTTATTATAGAGGCTTCTGACGTAGAGTTTCGTCACTCATCACGGTGTTTCGGAAATTAGGTAGAAAGTAGGGACAGTTTTAATTTATGGTCACTCTACCTGTCCTGCTATATGTGGGACAAACGATCTGCGCGAGGTTTCATCAGGTGTATTTTATTTAATGTTTAAAAGTTTAAAAATTTAAGTTATGCACTTGGAAAAATACTTTTATATTGAAATCACAGATGTTATTTATACTTATCTTGTATATACAACATGAAGCTTAAATAAAAACATGTGGAAAAAAAATAACAATAATATGTTGATTTTTATTCGAATAATATTTAAATTTGAAATAAAATTGTATAATAAAATTGTATTATTACTTTGTATTTTTATATGCAATAAAGAATATATATAAAAAAATTAATTGAAAAAGTTTTATTACTTTTTTAAATATATAAAAAAAAATCAGCTTCACGCTGTATCCCGCACACAGCCGGGTAGGCAGAGGGAACCTAGTGTTAAGACAGTCCGTTCCCCACTTTCTGCCGAATTCGGGAGACATTGTGTGTTGAGTGACAGAAGTCAACGCCGCGCTTTTCCCTAGACACCAGAGCGAAGAAATGGAAATATAAACGTAAATAAATATTTCACT
This sequence comes from Heliconius aoede, assembly GCA_037355905.1. Taxonomy (NCBI): domain Eukaryota; kingdom Metazoa; phylum Arthropoda; class Insecta; order Lepidoptera; family Nymphalidae; genus Heliconius; species Heliconius aoede. Next base: position 548,015 of record JBAIZZ010000306.1, read on the forward strand.
TCCTCGAGTGGGAATCGATCTCACAACTGTCGTGTTACAGTCACACCTTGTGCCGCTGCGCCACGAGGCATCTCAAATTTTTAAAAATATCTGATTTAAATATTGGATTATTGTTATCTTAAAAGATAACATTTACGTACACAGAAAGTACAAGGTTAAGTCAAGGACAAGGTTTATAAATTAACTTATCATATACAACAATCTTTTTTATTTAAGTATTATTTTAGTATAAAATAATAAAATAACCTTACTTATTCATATAAATTTGACAAATTGAAGATTGCGGGTGAATGCACTCATTTTGTATCAAACTCTCTACAGTTATTAATTTCTAATCGTTTTCATTAGTAAAGAAATTCAGCCCATTTTTCGAAATTTATTCCTTTATTTATATAGCAGGTTCTTGCTTATTTACAATTTTCATAAATATAGGTCTACACGAAATACGCAATAGTTTATGAGGAAGCGGCGAGTAAGGTCAACAATTTTAATAATATTTTAAACAAAGATTCTACAAAGTATCTTAATTATTTTTATCTAACAATATCTGAATCCTTTTTGTTTAATTTTCTAGTAAAAAACCATTATCAGTAACGTAATCCGTGCCTGTAATAGCAACAGCCTTATCGCTTGCCAAATACAAAATTAAATTGCCAACTTCATCCGATGTAGACATTCTCTCAAGAGGTATTTTATAATTTCTGGAATCCCTAAGTAAATTTGAATCTATTTTACTATTGTCCCATATGTCCGTGTGGACTGGCCCCGGGCTGATAGTGTTTACGCGGACACCGTGTGGTGCTAGTTCTTTAGCTGCTGAATATGAAAAGTAATTTAATCCACATTTGGACAGACCGTAGGGAGCAAAATGAGCTCTTATCACTCTATGACCTGCGACACTTGATATATTTATTATATTTCCCTTGGTCTGGATAAGATGCGGTGCTGCGAGGGTCGTCAGTTGAATGACAGCTCGAAGGTTTGTTTTGTACAGTGACTCGTACACGTCCAGGAAAGATCCATCCAATATTTTACCTACTTGTATAAATCCTGCATTGTTAACTAAAATATCAATTTTGCCAAATTTTTCAACTGTTTGACTGATAATTGATTTTGCATCGTCGTCGTTGGACACATCTGCTTTGATGGTGAGCGGTGGCTTTCCAATTTCTTCGCACTGCGCTGTTACTGTCTTCAGTTTCGATTCATTTCTTCCAACTATGACTACATTGGCACCTTCTTTGGAGAACAACACGGCTGTGGCCGCTCCTATTCCTGAACTTGCACCAGTAATTATCACCACTTTGTCTTTGAAGCTCATGTTTTTTTTTAATCAAAATTTATATTTATTTAATTTTATTTTTATTTTAAATAATAAAAAAAAACCTTTATGGAACGCAGTTAGTATAGTTTTATTTAAAATATTTAATTATTGTATGTTTAAATTATTTTTATAAAATCGAACAGATTTCACGACGGTAACTAAGAACAATATAAGCACATTCTGACATATTACGTCCTTTATATATAAAAGGTATAGTAGCATATTCTGTAATTATACTTATCGTAAGCACCGTACGCATATCTATATATGTATATCTTTTATGTGGAAGGATTACACAAAAATAATATATTTTGTTTTGTAGCTTCACGGTATATGTCGTATCTGGAACCTATTAATACACCATAGTTCCTTACTATTTATTGTATTATTAATCATTGCTTAATGACTGGCGTAACTCAACGCCGCGCTGTGTCTCGTTGCCAGAGCGAAGAGAATGGAAATATTAAATACAAACTACCGCCGCAGTCGTACACTAGTGTCCTTGCACTACAACTTCCATTAATTAACTTGATTTATATTGATGAATCATCTTTTTAACATATCATTAAGTAGGTAATTATTTTATAGATATTTAGAGATTCTAATCTATCGGTTACACTACTCCAAGTGGGAATCGAACCCAAAACTTACAAGTAAATATTTCGATGCTTAAAAGCGGCTGATTATATAGCAATAGTAAAATGTATTCTTAAGAAACAGATATTTTTTACATTTATTTTTTATAATAGCAATTACTTGTAAAATAAAATATGCAGTTTTTATAAGTTTTTTTTAAATTTTTAGTTTTTAGCGGTGACCGTGAATGTTAATATATTACAGTGACATTTTGTTTTAATAACTCTTAACACAAAAAGTCGACAACACTATACTTATTTACAGGCTTGTTATAGTAGCAAGGTCAAATCAGTTATAGGTATATTAAATACGGTTATTATGGAATATTTTGTTAAACATATATAATTTTAAAATAAATTATAATGTACACGCAACTGGTTGTGGGTTCGATCCTCACTCGAGTAAATAAAATAATTATTTAAATGTATATTTTCATTTTCGCTTTGCTTTTTTTTTTGGATAAAGACAAGGGAAATGAGCCTACGGGTCACCAGATGGTGATCACCGCCGCCCACGACCCCGTGCAACACCAGAGGAGCTACAGGTGCGCTGCCGGGCTCTAATGTCTTTAGCGTCTTCTAAGGAATAGATGAAGCTTTTTGAAGTTACCCACGTTGTATCGACCTGGAATTAGTCTTGGGTTGAACTAAGGCGTTGAGTGGAAAATGGAAAACTGAGTGTCTTTACACTGAGTTTTCTCTGCGGTCTCATTATCTTGCTGTATACTAAAGTAAGCCATGAAGCTGTCACGATAAGCGACATACACGACACGATGAGCGCGCAAAACGGGTTAAAAATGTTTTTTTCCCATATTTATAATATAATAAAAAATAGCATTCTTGCCTTGCCGGCGGTTGCGGAATTTTTCAAAAATCTCCCTACGGAGATGTATATGTATATATATATAATATAAGGTACTAAGCGCATAAGAATTTCGTCATAGCTTGGTATGGGTAGAATAGCTTGGTATAGACCGTATGGGTTAGTGGTCAGAGCGGTTGGTCGACTTTCGTTTCCAAGAAGCGCTGGTTGAAATCGCGGTATAATATTACGCTCAAAATCTGTATAATTTTTCTAAAATAAGTATAATTCTTTATAGTTTTATACAATTGGGATATTTTCTTATAATATTTTTCAGTTATAATTTAAAACACAAACATTACAGTGTAAGCATTTTTTTAAGCAGCTTTAAATAACGAAATAACAGTAATGAGGAACGCCATCGAATTACTTTAAAATTGCTTATATGACATGACATATAATATTTATATGACAAAAATATTCAATTTTATTAGATCAAAAAAAAAGTCCGAGACAACCTATATATCTACATCAATAAGGCATTTTGTGACAAAAAATAATTGAAACTTGTAAGATATGCCACAAGTTTTCAATGTATATTGAAAGCTTGCAAGCGAAAGTCATTTGGTCATCAGGGAAATTTAATGAAGATAATCTTCGGCTTTTATAGGATGTAATTTGGACGTATACCTTTAGAGAAACTGTAAAATTAAAGTAATTCAACGCTCTGTTCTTTTCATGATTGAATATATCAATCTGTTGACGAATGCAGCATAATAAAAATATTACAGTACAATTGGAGTGCGGGCTAAGCCGCGAGTGGGCCGCTAGTTTATTTTAATAAATAGTAATAAAATAAGATATTTTAAAATTATTTATTTGATAATTTAAACAAAATAAATAAGCATACTTTTAAATTTTTTTGCAATTACTTTTTTTACAATTTAAATAACAAATCGTTTATAATTATGTTTAAATAATTTAAAATAAAATGACATATTATCTTTATGTTGGAACTTGAGTCTTGAAGCCTTTGTCAGCTAGCAATTCAATTCCATTGATGGTATGCGCCCTATCACTGGCCATGAACAATATGAGGTCTGCCACATCTTCTGGTTTAGATATAGTTCCTAATGGAGAAACCAGGTTTAGCTCCTCGTGACTTTTATTCAAGCCAGCCTTCCTCAAAAGATCAGTTTCCACAGGCCCTGGACTTACAGCATTTACTCTTACACCTTTAGGAGCCAACGCTTGGGCAGCACCTTGAGTAAAGTGGATAAGGGCTGCCTTGGCTGAAGCGTAAAGGATCATGACGGGCATCAAAGGTGGCATCGAGCCAGCAACACTTGCAACATTAACAATATTTCCTTTCGTCTTGATTAAATGAGGAGCGACCAGGTGAGTTAAGTACACGGTACCTCGTAAATTATTGCTATAAATAGCATTGAACACCTCGAAGATATTTTCGTCTTCTAATGTCGTGTATTTGGCAATCCCAGCGTTATTGACCAGGACATCAATTTTTCCAAAAGTTTTTACTGTTTCCTCAACAATCCTTTTTAAATCTTCCTTAACAGTTACATCAGCTTTCACCTGGAGATGCTTACCACCGAATTGAGAACATTTCTGGAAGACACTTTGAATTCTTTCTTGGTTTCTTCCAACCAACACTACATTAGCTCCTTCTTTGGCGAATTGAACTGCTGTTGCAGCTCCAGTGCCACAACTGGCTCCAGTTACGATCACAACTTTATTATTGAAACTCATGTTTGAATCGATCCACTTTCTGTTGAATGTCAGCGATTTTTTTTCACTTATATTTGCCACAAGTTGATTTTTATCTCGTTGTGTTTTCATATACAGGATGATATTTTAAAATTTAGTATTTGATATGATGATATTAAGATTAATAGCCATAATTTAATGTTATATTTATAATATATATTATAAAATAAAATATTTATATACGATGCTGTTTCATGGTTAGGATTATTCCAGCTTCAAATCTGTTAATCATTAAGTTTTAATATATTTTCCAAAAAGAAAAAACACACATTTCTTATTTAAATATAAGCCTGACTGTAGCTAGATTTTTTTTTATTAGTTAGTAGAAAATTTTAAATTGTTTTTAGTAGCTTGTGCTATATATCGAATTAATTTTTTATAATTTTCTCATCGTTTTTTATTATATGAATAGGATAGAATACGGGGTAACTAAAAAAAACACACTGTATAAAAAATATGCATGGTAAGAAGTATTATATTTTTAACATAGATAAATGACAAAACATAAATAAATATCAAAAGAAAACATTGATAAGATACTCGTTGGTTATTACAACTGTGTTCGCTCTTGAGTAGAAATGTGATCTTTAGATAATAACAGGTAAATAAAGAAAAAAAATATCTATAAGGAAAACAAAAAAAAAATTAGTTTTTTTTAAATTGGGGGAGAACCCAATTATTATATATATTAACATATATTAATATTGTGCCATAGTTGGAAAGAAAGTGTATGAGAAATAAAAAAATACTTTTTGCTCAATTTTTAAGACATTGAACGTGTTGCATCGCTGGAGTCGACGTCATGCCTTCGATTAAAGCGTGGAAATGAAAATATTTCTCAATACTTAAAGTGTTAAGACACTCCCCTCTGCCTACCCAGCTGTGTGTGGGATAAGCCTGAAGGTGATTTTTTTTACAATATTTCCCCGAGTTGAGAGTGAGAGTAAGTTCGTCTGATGTTTATTATCAACGTCTAACAGTTAAAAGAGTAAAGGAAAGAGCACAGGTTTGTAAGACTTGTCGCCGAGATCTTTATTCTGTGCAGTCCTGCTAGAATCTTCTTTTTACACCCATTAATTTATAATATAATGGAAGTGGAGAAATTTAAGTTTAAGCAGATACTTACATATACTTAGGTAATATAGAGTTTTTGAGTGCACTTGGTTTGATGACTTAAAGATTGATACTAAATGACATATTGCAGAATGTTATATAATGTAATATATATCCCGCATGTAACGAGACACAACTGAGTGTTAAGACATTTCCTTCCCAACTTTTCTTCCATTTTTCGAGACATTATGTGTTGAATTGTGGAACTCAACGCCGGGTTTTGTCTTGTTACTAGTGCGAGGAAATGAAACCAGTTAATTTTCTCCGAGTCGTGTCATCAAGTCGAGCCTATAATCGTCGCGTTTTCAGTCAGGTGGGCAAAGAGAAAAAGAGGTTGATGACAATAGAAAAAAATGCAAAATATATCAATTTATTTAATTCCTTTTTTTCTCTAACTACCTTGGCAGCCCACTGAGCCAAACGTGTGTTCAGCCAATCTGCTTCTTCTCCTTTATAACAAAAACAGAGTGACAATCGCTACGGTCTCTGCATATCTCTTTCCCTATGCTACAAGCATCATCATTCATAACTCTTGCGTCATCCGTTCTCTCAATGTACCGGATTCAGCATTACAGTCACTTTTTTATCTTTTTATTATATCTAATTTTCTTATCATATGTATATATATAATATGTAATATGTAATATATATATATATATAAATATTAATAACATTATTCTTTAAGTAACAATTAATACCTATTATATGAAAATATTATTTTTATAAATTTTATAAGTGTTTATATTGGACTGAGATCCCAGGGCCCCCAGACTTACGTCATTTTAGCTAGTCTGAAATTTTGAGGATTAATAGTATTATATATAGTTAAGACAGTATGCGTATTTACTAACTTGAAAGTGGGGCCCTTTGAGAGATAGTGCCAAGTGACCAGACCATTTCTGTGAGCTTTTATTTCTGCCAGACGTCCACAAAATCTGGAGACATTGCGTTACTTGGAGCGAAGAAATAAAAATATTAGATATTTCAATTTATCGATTGGGAAACAAACCCACAACATTCTTCTTAATACACGCTATCCTACTTGATGACGTAGCTACAAATAGCTGTTTCATAGTTATCTCACTTTTTTCTTTATTCATATTCCCATAATTTAAATCTACTGGTAAAAATATATCTATTTAGTGATATGATATTAACTGTAGATCTTTATACGAAGTTGTCAACCGTAACTTTGTATGGCTCGACTTTAAAACGTACAGTGGATTTTTTTTCCGTAGTAGGGGCAATTACGAAAAGTCATCTCTTAGTACTTACACTCGTTTACAATTAATTTTTTTTATTATTTTTATTTTATTAGGCTTCCTATATAATAGAGCATTTTGAGCATTTATTTTCTTAATTTCATAATAGCAAAAACACTATCTGTCTATATGTCTATTATATTTTATTTGCACGAAAATATTCTTCGTTGAATGAATTTTTGATTAGGGACCGTTTTGGCATCCAGTTTAAAATAGTAATTAAACATATCGGGGAATTAAAACTCTGTATGAGTTTAAAAAATATATTTTATATTTATTTATAATTTGATAAAAAATTTTACCGATGCTACTTATAACTGCGATATTTTTTTATAGAAATAACTAAAAACATTTATTTGTATGTATATATGTACATTTAGCTTAAGAACAGACGTTGGTATGTCTTAATCTATACATATAATAAAATCGTAACGGATCCTTTTCTGCTCATACGAGAGATTTTAGAAAATCTGTCATTAAATAGTGAAATAGAAAATGAAGCGAAATTTTTCTAAATTTTCATAATTTACGAGTATATTGTAAACAATTTTTATTAAATTGATAATATCTTTAGTTAGTTACGTGAGATTGTTTGTAAAGTTATTATCTGTATGATGAAAAAAGACCGGCTAAGCGCGAGTCGGACTAACGCACCGAGGCAACCGGAAGTAGGTGTTATAGTTCACAAGCTTAAGTTAGTTGGCATATGCACTCCTTTTGTACGAAAAGAGCTACAAATATCAAGTTTGTAATATTTTTTTTCTATGAAATATCTATAAGTATTCACTGTTGGAATTTTTTCCTTTATTGTCGGGTCTGCAGTTACACTGAAATAACTGAAAAAAATATTATACATTTTTCTTTTCAATTCGACAATTATTGCGAGCAAAATCACATAAAGTCTCAAAAGACTTAAATTGCTATTTGATTATATTTATATATGTTTACATATAAATAAGACTGAGGCTTCTTGTGGGATAGATTTAAAGGCAACAGGTTGTGGTGTTCGATTCTCACTCGAGGAAAATGAAATATCAAATATTTTCATTTCCTCACTTTGATAACGAGGCATAGCGCGGTATTGAGTTTCGCCACTTAATACACAATGCGTCCAAAGTTCGACGGAAAATTGGGAACAGAAGTGACTTAATGAGAAGGGTGGGTTTTAATACTAGGTTCCCGGGTTCCCTTCACATTGTAAAGTTGAAATAATTAAGGATATGTGTGTGATTTCAACGTTGCCTTGTTATTACAAGTGCATATAGTTATTTAAACGATACTAAGACACAAATGGTACCGCCTAGTAACTACCTAGATAGATGTGAAATAACTGAACGTTTATGCCGAATTCTGGAGGCATAGCGTATTGAGTGGCAGAACTCCTCGAGTGGGGATCCAACCCACAACCCCAGGATTAACAGTCACACTCTGTGCCTCGGCATTTATATTTATTTATTTGCAAAGTGTTACAGGTAGAACTTGCATCAACAGTATACTTTTTCTTTTACATAATCGTTATTTATTTCTAAAATACTACTATGCTAAATTTAAATATTATATTTATTAAAATCACATAAATTCACAAACGACTTAATTTATTATTTGCCAAGTACATAACTAACGTATAGATAACCCTAATAAAATATTTATATATATATATATTAGCGGGGCGCTAGTTCTTAATAAATTCGTTCATGATATATCTTTTAAATCAACATGTTATGTAACTGTTTAATTAAAAAACAGTCGCGATATTTTTAATATATCTTTAATAAAATATTGATGAAGAGCCATCATTACGAAGATAAAGTAACATATACATAATATAGTAGGTGTGTATATAATTTAATATAGTGATATGTGCGTTTATTATCAATGTTATAACTTATAATTATAATATTTTTCCATACTTAGTGAGAGAAATATTTATTTGGTAAACGTATAAAAATATGAACGAAGCGGGTTTTGAACCCGCGCCTCTTGGAATCAAATAGACATTGAAGCATTGCATAATGCTTGAGGAGCTGCAGATACAACTGAATATAATTTTTTTAAAATTTTAAACCTTTATATTTAGTCCTAAATATATCTAATGAAGTTTTTAAATCGGCTCACAAAAAAATCTCATTTTAATCGAAATCTAACATTGAACACATTAAAATAAGTAAAAAATATTTTATATAAAATCTATTATCAAATGTAAAAATTTATTCAATTTTAAATTTTTAACTAAAACTCTAGTCATCATTCATTATTTATTTTATTTCGTTGTAAATTTTGTTTTTGATACTGAGTTCACTTACTGGTCTTCTTTTTTTGACAACTTTATTGAATATGCTGTACGTTTTCTAAAGTTAAAATAAATAAGCTAAAACGGGAGTTTAATACTAGGTCTCTGATGCATGTCTGTCCGTCCGGCACCAGAGTTTTTGTAGATATTGGAACGGAACACTAGTATATTGAGCGCTAGCCCAGTATTAGTATAATGAAATATCTAAATCTTCTTCTTTCATTCTTAATCCAAGATTTTTTTCTGAAATAATATAAAGAATTATCTAAGTAACCATTGAGTAATCGTCTCTTCAGCTGCAATTTTTTTTTCTCTCGAAAATTTTTTTTTTCTCTTTTTCGTCTTTTACATTTTATTGTGTAATGTGGGCCGTTCCTTTTTTTAGCGGTTATTAAAACCCAGTTTCCACCGTGCAAGAGAAATGAGTGGGTAATGCCTAAGTGGAACGGGCCTCTTTTTATTAAGACAGGTTTACATTTTCATAATCTTCAGACTAGAGTTCCCTACTCTAGTACTAGTAGACTTCACCCGGTCGCTTCTACCCAACTATTTATTGGTGAAAATACTTCCGAGGTCAACGTAATCCTCAACGAGCCAGCTTCGTCGCGGTGGTGGTGACCTTAGTTACCAATATGTTAACAATTGAAACAACATATTTTCTATGTTTTTATATTCAAATAATTAATTAATCAATCTATTATAATATATGTATTAAAAAGCTATACATATTTATTTTGACCCCTGAAATTTATTTAGCATTAAATTTGAATATATTATTGTATTTAAAATTAAATGTTAGAATTTTATTTTTAGTCCGTTATCTGAAACAAGGTCCGATCCAGTAATCGCCTTGGCTTTATCACTTGCTACAAACAATATTAGATCTGCAATTTCTGTTGATTCGGATATTCTTCCAAGAGGTGTTATAACAGCTGATAAATCAAATGGCACTTCTAGATTAGAGCTTTCCATTATATCTGTTTTAACTGGACCAGGGCTGACTGAGTTAACGCGTACCCCATGAGATGCCAATTCTCCTGCAACCCCTCTAGTAAAATGATTGACGGCAGCTTTAGAAACCGCGTAGGAGCTTACAGTTGGCATGTACACCATATTACCAGCTACACTAGAGACATTGACAATATTTCCCTTTGTCTCTATTAAATGAGGTGCAGCCAAATATGTCAAATACACTGTAGCTCGTAAATTTGTGTTCATAACTGTATCAAAAGTTTCCATCGCCTTCGGGTCAAGAATGCTCGCAAATCTGATAATACCTGCATTGTTGATGAGGACGTCAACTCTACCAAACTTGTCTATTGTATTATCGATTATTCTTTTCGCGTCGTCTTCTTTACTTACATCGGCAATAACGGCCAGATTGTCGTTACCGTTATCGTCACATTGTTTTAAGATATTTAGTAGTTTGTCTTGATTTCTTCCAACTATCACAACGTTAGCTCCTTCTTTAGCGAAACCAACAGCTGTAGCAGCTCCTATGCCAGAACTTGCTCCTGTCACAATTACAACTTTGTTTGTGAAGCTCATGATTATTTCAAATTACTGTCAGACACTGCATAAAACCATACTTATATAAAATATTTATATAAATGATATACTATCGCTGCAATGATAATTCTTATCAAAAAGAAAACAACATTACGTCTTACATATTTTTTTTATTTCATTTTTATGTAGAAGAGTCGTTTGTATATTTTTTTTCAGCTTCACACTCTATCCCGCACACAGCAGGATAGGCAGAGGGATCCTCGGTGTTAAGACACTCCGTTCCCCACTTTGTGCCGAATTCTGGAGGCATTGCGTGTTGAGGGGCAGAACTCAACGCCGCGCTTTGTCTCGACACCAGAGCGAAGAAAATGGAAATATAAACGTAAATTTCCATTTTCTTCGCTTACATACCATTTCACTTCCTCGAGTTCCCATTTGAACCCATAACCGTCGCGTTACGGTCACATCCTTGTGCCGCTGCGCAACGACGGCCTATTTCTTAATATTACTAATAATACTGAGTAATTACAAATACTCGTGTAGTGGAAATCGAATTACCAATTACCTCGTACTAATACTGCAACTGCACCATTACGCCATCTATTTTTAGGTTATTTTCATTGTTAACTCTATTTATATTATTTACAGCATTTTCAGTTTCACGCTGTTTCCCGCTCACAGCGGGCTAGGCAGAGGGACCTTAGTGTTAAGATACTCTATTGCCCACTTTCCGCCGGTTTTTAGGGGCATTGCGTGTTGAGTGGCGGAACACAACGTGAAACTGAAAAAAAAGATATATTCAGTCAATTTATAACCCACAATGCTTGATCGCGAAACAAAGATAATATTTATCAAGTGAAAGTTCTTACATCATATAATAAGTAAAGGCCGGTGCAGATTGTATTTATAACACCCTAAAATAATTAATTTCCTTTAACTTCATTAAGAGACCCGCATAGGTGTAATTAGAATGGGCTAAGGAATCTTTATTGTTGGTTTGAACGGGATACACAGGGTCTACGGGATGGGACAACTTGTATGGTTTGTATTATGATAGTGAGATAAGTTGTGGTGCAGACACATGCAACAGGTTGTGGGTTTGATTCCTAATCGAAGAAATGAAACATTGTCTGGTAACGAGACACTTGAACACACAATGCATCCAGAATTCGGAGAAAGTGGGTAAAGGTAGACGCTGTATCCCGCAGACGCTGTTCGAAGTCGCGTAAAACCTTAGTGCAAAACAAAATCATCTATTAGAACTAACATTGATAATTTTTGGTCATAATATGTTGCTTATATTTTTAGGTGACGCTGTATCCCATCCATAGCAGGTTAGCAGAATGAATCTGGAAATCTAGTGATAAGTCACTCCGTTCCCATTACAACGCTTCCGTATCCCACTTTCCGTCGAATTATGAAGACACTACGAAACATTTTATTTCCTCGAGTGGAATTCGAACCCACGTGCTTATCGTAATCCTTGCAATTACTGTTGTCAATGAACTTATATCTACTGTGTGTAGGCATAGGTCGAGAGGCGATAAGATAAAAACAGTATACAACTTACATATGACGCTTAGAATTTCGTCGAAATGTTACAAAACTTTTTTTTTCTGTAGAATATTTTATGTAAAGGCGTCGTGGTGTAGGGGCACAAGCGTCGGGGTCGTGAGTTCGATACCCCGTCGAAAAAGGAACGTCCAGACAGGATGTCTATCTCTGTCGAACCAATTTTGCGGGAAAAAAACGTGAAGTACGGAGAAGAAAGAGAGTTTTGCACTCTGCACTCACAATCAGTGTGTATCACTAAAGTATTACATAACAATATATGGGCCACGTCGGTCAGAATCAACAATAAGGCGTTCTTGTATTGTTCGCAAAGGCACTATCTTATGAGTTTTCAATAGGTGCGGCTAATGTACGCTTTAGATGATAATGCAGGCATTATCTCATGATAATAATATTGTTATAATATTATATTGTGAGGTTCAATCCATTTTAGATAGTTAAGTTAATGAAGAATGGAGTGTTTTAACACTAGGTTCTCCCCGCCTTTTCTAAAGCTAACTTAACTAAGCTAACTAAAGTACAAAATTATAAAAAAAAATAATAAGTCGTTTATTATATTGTTTGATTATTAAGTTGACTTTATGTTAATTTTTATTTTGTTTCATAAAATAAAGAATGGATATTCCATAGCTTTTCTCGATAAAAACACTATACAGTACGAAAATCTATTTTTTAATTCGAATAAATAGTTCACCAGGTTTAACCAAACATACTCTGCAGCTTTGCAATATAAGTATAGATTAGTTAGATCGATTAGAGTATTTATCTGACTGGCGTTAAAATTTATATAGAATTTCATTCAATTTTGAATCGAATCCAAATTGAATGAAATATTTTATAATTATTTAAATACTTAAATAAATATCGTCATACAAAACCAGGCTGTAATTCATCCAACGCTCGATATCTTTAGACAGATAAAAAATATACGAAAAAAAAATTAGATTGAAATCAAGAGATAGATAAAAGAAAAAAATGCATCAAAACGTGCAATTCAAAACATTTAGTTATAATAGAGGCATACAGACGGACCTTATTAGAAAAAACTTTATCGGTAAGCGGTATTCTCTACCAACTTACCTTGCTAGAGGCTGAAGGTATAACTGTCATTTTCATCTCTATTTCAATGGAATAAGAGTCAGTTTTGTGCGACATGTGTTTTAACGGTGCTAGTTTAGTAGGTTTATAGTTAATATTGACTCGTCAGCATTTCGTTTGAAACTTTTCTCATTTGAAAGCTAGAGACTCAAGTAGAGCGTCCTCGCCACCCGTCTGAGCTTGGCCGTGATTAGTTTTATCAATCAACTAGAAAAATATTTATTTTTTACTTTTTTTTTACTTTGTAACAGCTCGACACACTAAGTCAGATAAAATAATTCAGATAAGCGAGATAACACGAAAAAAACACGCAATACGCGTATATTTTTTTTTGCGAACATTTCATTATGCACATATATTAGAAAAAAAAGTAAATAAAAAAATAAAACCAAAATATCTTGAAATAAATGGAAAGGAACCTGTATCCGTTTGTGCGTCTATGTCTTTATTTTCTTTATTTGTTTCCAGCACATGAGTAGTAAGGAAATATGAATACGATTCATGTGCAGTGGGACTGTGACTAGACTTTAAAGGCGTCGGTTGTGAGTTTGATCCCCATTCGTGCAAATTATTATATTTAAATTATTTTCATTTCTTTGCTATGGTAGACAAAGAGCAGCGTCGAGTTCTCCACTTCACACGCAATTGCCTTAAAAAATTGATGGATGAAACCAACCAGATTCTTTACCAATGTAACTAGAAATATAGAAGATATAAACTCTACATCATATTAGAGAAGGAAGAATTGCAGATAGGAAGAAGGGCAGATTCCCACTCGGGTCTGGTCGTGGTAACCTCCAGAATTCGGCGGAAAGTGGGCAGCAGAGTGTCTCAACACTAGACTCCCTCTATCTCGCCTAACCTGCGGGATAAATCGCGAGGTTGAAAAAAGAAACAAAATAAAATCTGTCAAAAACTGTCTCATTTATTAAGTTGCTTTATATGTCATTTATATATATTAATCATAACTCAAACTAAACAAAAGCATCGAACCTACAACCACCACAGCTAACAAAAAAAATCCCACAGTAATTCCAGAACTATTTCATACATATATTAAGCGTACACTGCACGTGGGGCCACACCCACCACGCCCCACACCACTCTCTCTAACAAACTGGCGCGTCCGTTCGGTTGATTTTTATTCATTTGCTGACTCGAGTCCCGGAGACATATTAGTGCCTTGGCCCGGGAAAATTGCATTTGCCCCTAATAATTCGTTTTCACGCAGTGCTGACTGATTTATTCCCGTACAGAGATAATGTATAAATAAACTTTGTGCGGTCGGGATTTAGTTTCACTATATATACGCATTCGGGGAAATTAATTATTATTTATTAATATTTTCTTATTTTGTTCTGGTAACAAGGCATTTCGCGGTGAGTTCTGTTACTCAGCACGTAATGTCTCGGAAAGATTCCCACTCGGGGAAACTGGTGTCGTGGTAAGGAGGGAAACCTCTAGAATTCGGCGAAGAGTGGGTAACAGAGTCAGAGTCTTAACATTAGGTTTCCTCTGCCTACCCTGCTATATGCAGGACACAGACAAAATTAAGAAAATTGTTGGTAAAATGTAAATTTACTTCTAATAGAGCTTTTTTTGGTAGCTAGTTAGAACTTTTGCAGTTTGTCAATAATATATTCTATTTGATTAGAATATTGAATTTTATTGGACTATTGAATATTGCACTATTTGATTAGGATTATATGGATATTTGAAGCATTCTGATAAAAAAAATCTCAATACATATATGATAAGAATATGTAATTTTTTAAATTACAAATTCATTATAAGAATAAATTGCTATACAAATAATCACAGGGTCAGACTTATTTTTAATTAAAATAATTTTGAATAATATGTTTTCTACCGACGAGGCAGTTGTGGCGCTGGAGTATGACGATTCTCACTCGATGGGAATGAAATTTTTTAAAATATTTTTATTTATTTGTGATAAATATGCTTAAAAGTGTTATAAGTATATAGCTTCCGATATATCAACTGTATTCAGTTTTCTCTGTTCATACATATATGACTTCCGGACCCATTACGGACCATTTACATGACCTGTCAATGTTTTTGCTATTGTATTCTCAAAGGTGACCTGAAGTCACCTCCTTTTTCTCCCATATTCACTTTTGTAGCTCTGTAAATATACAATATCTTATTTTCAATTCTATCATGATTGTTGATTCTATGATGATTTTTGAAACTATAATCGAAGTGTAAGTGTGAGTGATAAGAGGGGAGCCTCTCTTATCATTAAGATTTGCTTCATAAAACTTTTCGGCATTATTTCGTCATTCATTGTTTCAACGTGCCCACACTACCTAAGAACTTTTTCTTGGGCGCAGGGGCACACGCAATTCCTCCAGACTTCAGCGGAGAATGGGGATAATGAAAACTGAATATCTCAACAGTCTTAGTCTTAGGGTTCCTATTAAAATTTAATAAAATTCTATTTCACCAAGCAAATTCACTTAAATACGCCCAGTTCTATACAAACGCACTATACTGAATACATTTCACAAACCTATTGTCAGTATACCTCCATACGTCCATACCCCGTAGAAGTCAATGACACAATATGTTACGTATAAAAAAAATGCATTTTTTTCTATTTTTTTAATTTCTCATTCAACCACTTAAAGGCTGGTTTCAAACACCCTCGAGTTTCACACTCACGTACAGACAAAGTGATTGTTGTTATGTAGAAATATGTATATATAAATACTTATATGTATAGGTATCAAAGAAAGGGATGGGTAGTAGATAACTATCGAATATCTTAGAAATTTAGTTTGCTATCTCTTTCGGGCAGTTTTATTTAGATATATCTATGTTTTTTAATCTAGATTATGAATTATTGTTGTGAATGTCTATTGATGTTTTGTTGTGACGCGTTCTTTAATATACGATTTCTTGTTCTAATGTGATGTAGAGATTTTTTAATTTTCGATTCTATACTTTATTTATTTTTTATTTTATTGATATAAAGGATGGATTATGGATTTTACAATTATTAATAATATAATGTCGAGGTCATCGTGACACAGCGCACGGTTTCTCTCTGTAAAATGCGACGGTTGACGGTTCTGTTCGCACTTCTAGGAATAAATTATTTTCATTATCTGCCTCAGATGACAAGAAAAAGTCCTCTGCCTACCCTGCAACATGCGGGATACAGCGTGAATAGTCCCTTTTGTAAGAAAGGAGAGTGAAGTACGGAATGATGTACCATATGATTATTTATCTTTGCCTATTACGTGATGAGTAGAAGTAAATGTCATAAATATATAAAAAAATAGAGGTTAAGGACAAATTGAGGCATTCACCGACATAGGAATCGAAGCCACAACCATCACACATGTCAACATAATTACATACATATATGTTTTGTTTAAGCCAACGATTAAACTTTATATGTCATATAATAAATTGCAAGTTTTTTCTTTTATATATTAAAAGGGGGATTTCCCCGCGCGCTCGTAAAGTATCTGATATGCGGCGTACGGAATAGAATATGCACACTCGATATTGTTTCTTTGAATTTTAAATTAAGAACGTATTTTGGGGTTGGAATTGTGATGTTTGGCTGAAATTGCTGAGGTAGTGATAAATATTTATAAAGTGATACGTTATTTAGAGTTAGTGTATCGTCACTCTCATTTATATTTACCCATATAGTACTGTATTATTTTGTGGTGGGTGATTATAAAAGAATTATAGTTTATGCTATATTAATATTATAAAGTTTTAAGAATTTGTTTGATTAAACGCGCTAATCTTAGGAACTGTTGGTTTGATTTGAAAACGTTTTGACATATCTGTAATGTTAAGTATGTACTCGAGTGTGATACGTCATACAGAACTCTTAGTTTTTTATCCATTTGGGGGACATATCCACAGGGGGGAACCCCCGGGTAAAGTTTATAGTATAAATATTAAATTAAATTTAAATTTTAAACGAAAATTTGCAATTTTTTATCAATTTTCCAGCTAATTAAAGATATAAATATGATCAGCTTCACGTCGTATCACGCACACAGCAGGGTGGGCAGATGGAATCTAGGCTTAAGACACACCTTTCCCCACTTTACTTTACTCGTAAGTTATTTTATTTAACAAAAATCTATAGAATTGAACCAACTAAATGACTTTAAGCTACATTTATATTCATTTTTAACTTATCGTTCATTCAGTTGGAAACAAAAAAAAAAAATAACATTCAAAAATTCAATAACAAGCCAAATGAAAGACGGGGGTCTATTCTGCAACCGTAAACACAATATCGAACTAAAATCGGATGCTCTCAAATGTATAATTACGCCAAAATTTCGGATACTCTCGAGAGCAGTCCTCGAGTGTTGGCATATTCAAAAAATTTCAATACCCAACCACCGTCAGGGGGTGTAGTGACATACAGACGCCAAGATATTATATGTAATAATATATAGTTAATATTTATGTTATTTCATAATAATTTTAAAAGCAAGTCGTGGCGCAGTGGTACAAGCATACGACTGTTAGCGTGTTCTGGGTTCAATTACCACTTAATATTCAATATTTTCATTTTACTGCTGTGGTAATAATAATATAAATATAATATAGGCAAAGCGCGGCGTAGAGTCCTCTTGTCACTCAATGTCTCTCAACAGGCAATGCCTATAAAATTCGGGAAGTGGAGAACGGAGTGATTTAATAGATACGGACTATCTTAACAGGAGGTTCCCAGGTTCCCTTTGCCCGCCCTGCCATATGCGGGATACATTTTCTGTACGGAATTTTATCCCGCACATCCGTATACATCCCGTATTATCTGAACAGGCGGGCGTGGGGTGGCTATCAAAAGATTCCTCATGAAAAATGAACGACCGATGTCGAGATGCGGAACCAGTAACCTGTGTGGTTTGGATTACTTCTCAATGGAGACCGCGAAAGGGTGAAATTATCAAAGAACTGTATCGGTTTAATTTTTGGATTACTCGTTTTTCATTTTTTTTGGGTGTAGTGAGGCCGTTTTGTACGAAACGACGTTGGTTTTGTAGCATTGGTTGATTAGCCATATACATACATATATATATGATATACTCAACATATATAATATATAATTTTGTAATACGTCATAGTACTAAAATTGTTTTTTCTTAGAAATTACAAACAATATCAGGTCCTCGTGGCGCAGAGATACGAGTACAAGCATGTGACTGTAAGCTCGATAGGTTGTGGGTTCAATTCCCACTCGAAGAAATGAATTTTTTTAATTCTCTTTTCTTCACATAATGCCTCCAGAATTCGACGGACTCTTTCCTAACTCTAGGCTCTAGCTGAATACGTGATACAGCGTGAAGCGTGATACAGAAAAAAAACAAGAAATTATAAACAAATACGACCATTAACATAAGTGTGCTCAATCTCAGGGCCATTAATGTTTTAAACCCTATATGGAGTGACATATCAAAGCGAATGACATACGAAAAAAGATCACGTCACATCAACGGTGCTGAAATTTTAATGTCTCATTAACGTAAGAAAAATTTCACTCTAGCGACAAGTCACGAGATATAAATCTTATGGCTTTGGAAATACGGTTTGTGTGAATGTAGGCGATGTTTTGCACGTATCGGTAATATTCTCTTTTTCGATTCTGAGAGATTTTTGTATTACTTTTAATGTAAGATTAGTTGAGTGTGGGTTATATAAGGTTGTATGCTTCATGTCGTACAGCCTTAATAAGAAAAGTATATTATATTATATATAATAGAGGCAATATTTACAGGAAGCTATAGAGCACAGTTATATACATTTTATTGTATTAAAATAGATATGCCGTAACTGTATCTCGAAAAAGACTTTTTATATAAGCTTTATCTTTTTACAAGTGAAAAGATATATATATTTTTATTTTATTTATCTCTGGCTGGCTAACCTGGCTTTAATAATATATTTCAATATGAAAAGTATATGATCAATGAAATAACTGGGCATTGAGACGAACTTCTTAGCATTCCATGGATTCACCGTGCGGGTGCCGGGTCCATCGTGTGGCAGAGGGAGTAACCCCGAGTAGCCCCGGGACTTGTGATTCCGGGTGTAGGTTTAAAAGAGGCCTCTTTGTGATGATCATCAACACTCACCTTTACTACTCAGGTTTACCCCCCCTACCTAGCCAAATTTCATAGGAGCCTGCTAATGCTGCTTTAGATACTCGTTCTAAGGTAGAACTTACTGCAGTTCTCGACAGGCCAAGGTCTTTCAGTAGGTTGTAGAGAGATTTTGCTGGTATACCTCTCGCTCCCACTTCTACCGCGTATAAATTAACCGAATAGTCATTTTTGGTTAGTACGTTTATTAGGTCGTAATATTTATTCGTTTTTATTGTGTGGTCTTTAGGTATGTTTGTTTCCCACGGTACCGTTAGTTCTATAAGGATGATATGTTTATTTTTTCGAGTAAAAAGGAATATATCTGGTCTAGATGACGAAACACCAACATCCTCTTGAAAACAGAAATTTTTAACGAAAGAATTTAGTTTTTTTATAATAATAAATTAATTATTATATCATATTTAATAAAAAATATTAAAAACTCACCCTGAATATCTTAATATGTTTGTTTATAACTTCTTTAGAAAATATTTCTCTAAACAAAAAAAAAATACCTAGCGCAGGTTCCCTCGCCTCTGGAAGACTTAGGGAGTACTTGTTCAATTTACGTATATTTTTTTTTTATGTTATTATTTTTTTTATGTTTTCTAAGACAGAATTTTCTTACCTAAGTATGAAATATCACTTTAAAATATTAATTTACTTTTTTCAACAAGTTTTTAACAATAATTCTCAAATATTAATAAAAATAAAAGTTATCCTACAAACAGAGCAACCCTTTTAATGATTCTAAAACAAAAAGAAACGAGAAATAATGACATACATATGCGATGTCACGATTTTATTAGTATATTAAAATCAGAGGCGCGGCGGTAACAGTCATTTATATAAAAAGATGGCGTATCTCACGATAGGGGTGGGGCGGGTTTAATTTAACTAATAGTTAACTGACAACAAAAGTTTATAATGTATCTGACCCATTGTCAGTCACTCAATAATTATTTTTTATCTAGCAAATAGCAGGGTAGACTGACTGAACCAGGGAGCCTAGTGTTAAGACACTTCGCCCTCATTCAGATATTGTTCAGATATAACTTGTTGAAGAAAAGTAAAATAATACTGGTCTTAGAAAATTGACAGTTGGTAGATAGAAGCATTCGGAGAGGATATTTCTAAATTTCTATAAGTGTGGGAGAAAATTAAATTATACATTTTTCTTCGACAATTGCATAGGAGAATTAAAATAAAAAATGTGATTTTTGAGTCATGCAGTCAGATTCTCTTTTTTGTATTATTCCAAATCAGAATAATTATATAGTTCAGTCATTTAGAACTGATCGAAAACTTTTTTTTTAATTTCACGCTGTATCCCGCATGTAGCAGGGTAGGCAGCCAGAGAGAGGGCGCCTAGTGTGAAGATACTTCGCTCCCCAGTTTCCGCCGAACCCACAATATGTGAAGCTTACAGTCACGCGTTAAATTTATTAATAGTTAGAATAAGCAAATCAATAAAGAAACAGCAAACAACTTTATATACTAATAGTTATCGGTTAACGAGGGTAAACGACAAAAATTAATAAGTATGATATTGCATGAGTGAGGACAATTAGCGTAGCGGGAGTTCACTATACACGGCAATTTGATTTAATGATAGAATTTTCGGTAATGGCCAACTATGTAATTGGATGGTTTGTGATTGACGTGTTTTGGGTATGCGTGTTATAGGTTCTAAGTTTTTTTTGTTTCCCGTTGTATCCCGCACACTGCAGGATAAGCTTACGAAGAACTTCGGGGCAAACACGAATCATCTTTGGTGAGAAGTCAGTATCTCCAGAGTTTGGTGCTTTCGAAAGACGGTGAAATATTAACACACACACAATTATTTCCAGCCGTGTGGTCCCGGCTTAGAATAGGATCACCCTGGTACTGTCGGTGTCGTAAGAGGCGACTAAAGTACGTGTGGTAGAGTCACGTCGCCAGTAATGGCAACACACATGGGCAGACTCGACCGGATTTAATACCACCCCCGGCATTATAAACCGGCGTGAAGTAGTGGCCCTTGCCACTGCGTTTCGCATTAGGTAATGCCGGGCCCCGGTGCCCTTCATCTCCACCTTTAAGGCTGGCAACGCACCTGTGGCTCCTCTGGTGTTGCATGGGGTCGTGGGCGGCGGTGATCACTTACCATCAGGTGACCCGAACGCTCGTTTGCCTTGTCCTCTCCCATAAAAAAAAAAAAAAAAAACAAACAACAGTATAGTTCAGAGACAGAGTCAGCTTAGCTGATCGAATCCACAATGAAGAAACACACAGAATAGCAGGAATAGGTACTAGCTAAGATGTCACCATTAGAATGAAGAAGAAAACGCTCAACTGGCTTGGGCAAGTCGAAAGGATGGGTAGAAAAAAAGATTTATAATGGAAAAGTGAGCGGTGAGAGGTATGGAAAAACATTACCTGACCTCTGAAAACAGTATTAAAGATACTAATGGGATGTCATGTAAAATGGATAAAGACCCCCTGGAGGGCATGTATGTACAGAAGACGAGGCGCAAGAAGTATGTAGAGACCGTAGCGTTTAACGCTCTGTTCTCCCTTAAGTATGTATTTACGTAACATATGTTTATTTTTAATAAACACGAAATAAAATCAGAAAATAATTAAGGCCGCGACACACCCAGCTATAAATCAAGTAACGCATTCGTCTAATACGATTCCACCCAACTATAGTAATAGTGAGAGGACATATTTTATTAATTACAACGACGCTATCACGAAATATTACTTTTATGTCCCATATTTGCATACCGTGTTAGTCTATACGGAGCGGGGTGTGGTGGCGTGTGGTGCAAGCCACTTATACGTACCATTTAAACGATCACCGCAAAATATTTTTAAGAAGAAGAAAACTAAATTGACTATATAGTCGAAAGAAATGGAAATAGTCAAAAATAGAGTCTTAAAGTATATCATATTGTGATGCAAAATAAATAAAGAAATATTATTTTTTTCGTTTCTCAAAAAAGGGAAAACCAAATAATATCTTACACAAAAATTAAAATTACTATCAAACAACTGTCTCCATATTAATTAATAAAATAATAATAAATAATTAATTAATTATTGACGTTATCCATAATAAATAAATTTAAACTAAATAAATGTTCCACTAAAATTACAATTTGTCCTTTCCTTTATTAATTCATGGCCAGTCTCGTTTGTAACTATAAAAACAATGAAGAATTGGAAAGCTTATTATAGTGTCCAAGACCATTTAAAAAGATTTTTTGATTATTAATTAAAGTCCCTTGAATTTGATTCAGGATAGGTCAAATTGTATTTCAATTGTGTCTCAATTTTGAAAAGAGTAAGCCACATCTCAACCGTGGTGCAAGGGAACAAGTGTGACTTTGAAACTGATTAGTTGTGGGTTCGATTCTCACTCGAGAAAATGAAATACTTATTTGTTAAGTGTTTTAACACAAGGTTCCCTCTGCCTGCTCTGCTGCGGGCGGGATACAGCGTGGAGCTGATTTATTTCATTTATATACTTGCAACCGCTGTTCGCCTATAACTTTACCCAATCTATATTTGACGGCGGTTTGGGCGTATCCATCGAATTATGAGTCGCCTGTCCTCGCTATGTTATTTTTAATGATTTCGATAGACGCACGGACCGATTTATATTATATACATATATATTAATATGTATATATTGTCATAGAAAGGCATTCCTTTCATTAGGTGGAAAGGTTTTTTGTGTACCTGTTAATGATAATTTTGGCAGATATCGGGTTTTTTAAAAAATAGTGTAAGAATATTGTTTATTTTGGTTTCGTTTTTATGTGGTGTTTATATTTCTGTGAATTTTTGTGCTTTAATGCTTATAGGGAAATTTAATTTATTTGACTTATAATAATTATTTTTTATCTAAGCATGTTTGTTTTATTCGACTAAAATGTTAGTGTAGTGTAGTCCATATGATATGGACTGCTAGAGTTCCAAGGATATTAAATTACATAACTTCACGCTGTAGGCTGTTTATAGCAGGGTAGGTAAAGGGAACCTATCTTAACAGATACTTTGTTTCGAGACGATACGTGCCTCGAGAGGGAATCGAACCCAAAAATATATACAGTCTGACTTCATGTATATCGAAAGCTTGAGTTTTTCCTGAGATTCTTTTTTCCTGCTATATGAGGCATAAAACCTAAAGCTTAAAAATACTACTACGAGAGGCCAATGCATAATATTTATACCTATATTGCAAACTCACCAAGTTGTCTACTGTTTCGACGATATCTCGACGATATTTGCTCGTAACACGGCCATTTCATACGTCTTAGAGCACACCCGTAGGTAACCTCAGTAAATATCAATTAGCGTGTTTGTTCGTTAATAACTCAGAAACTAAGGTTTAGTTCGAATCGGTTGAGTCAATACAGGTCAGTAACTTCAATTGCAAACACTCTACAGAATCTTCATATGAGATGTGACCACGACTTCTGAAATTTGGGGGAAGGGAAATTTTGCTACAGGTTTTTTTTAATTTGAATATCTTTCTGGCTTATTCAAAAAGAACTTAGTGATAAGATTCATTGTTCTACATTGTGAAATTATTTCAACTCACAAAATTTATATCTAATCTTATACTCAGGCTTTGGGTATACATGAGAACTTCCACAAAATTAGTTTTTAGTAATATCTTCTTGGTTTTTTAAAATAAAAATAATTTGGGTCTGCAATACAAGCATAGCAGCACAACATTTGACTATAAACGCGACGGTCGTTAGTTTGATTTCCACCCAGGGAATGAACTATTTTCATATTTTCATTTTGGTAACTTTTGGTTAAGTTTAACGCCGTCATTTACCAAAAAATATTGCTAAATAGAATATTTCGGGCATTTAAGAAGCCAAAAAAGATGTCCTATAAATCCAAGAATCATGGTATCAATAACATCTCAAAAGGTACTCGCTTAAGTTGGGGTCAAACAGGACCTTAAGGGTTATTTGATTTACTTTGATCAGCCCGCGTCAGTTCCGCATATTATTGACACGTTCAGATGTTTCCAAGAAAGTTTGTAAGTCTTTTGATTAATTAATGAAAGCCGCTAGTTTTGCTTGTTTTTGGATGCAAGGAAACAGCATATTCTTATAAGAGTGATGTGATGGACGGCATCTAAGAGGCACAGGTTCAAGTCCCGCTGCGTAAGGTTTTTTTGAAAATTTTGTAAACGACAGTAGTGTCTTAACACTAGGTTCTCTCCACCTAACCTGCTCTATACGGGATCGATGTGACAATTGAATCATAATGAATGCAAGCCTCCTTGTTTAGTTTTATCTTAGTAATTTGATTGGAAAGTAGAGAATGGAGAGGTAAAACTCTAGATTCTTAATACCTACCCTGAAAATATGTGAAATATACGAAGATACTAAATACGATTTGACAAATGACTTGAACTTATGTATTGTGAAACAATCTTAGCCGAATTTCAATTTCGGGAACTATTTATGTTGAACAGTGCTTCCGAACCTAAGGACTCTTGTAGACGATGTCATTATAATATATATTTATAAAATTCCTTCGTTATTTAATGACTGAATGATAACGTAGGCGTTGGCCATGTAGGTTTCTTTAATAGTATAAGATAGGATTTCTCGAAATTCTTTGAAAAATGAAAAAAACTAGGTTTTATATTTTTAAATTCCAGGGAATATAGCTTTAATGGGATTTATGTTACATTACAAATTCATACTAATTTTTACATGTCTATCCCTTAATAATTTTTTCAAATATTTTGATTAAAAAATAGAAACAAAAACGAAACAAAGATTGTACAGAAAATAATCAATAATTTTATTTGGAATTTCGAGGAATCATGAAGGCATTACGTGTTAGATGGTGGAACTCAACGCCGCGCTTTGGCCTCGACACCAGAGCGAAGAAAACGAAAAAAATAAAAAAAATATATAAAAATAATTAATATAAAAGCTTACATTAAATATATTTGTATAGTAATATAAATAACAACAAAATATAATTAATTAGGTCTGTAAGCTCCCTATACCACAGTACAGCACTAGTATCATCATAAGCTCTGTTTAGCCACTCTGTTGACTCGCCTCGTCCTCTTATTGAACAAGTTGTTAGTTCGATGGTGATATTACGTTTCTAGTTCGCTTTACGTAAACAGAACTATCTGACTGCCGGTTCCTATTCTTTGAGGGTATGTGTGAGGGGAAATTAAAAATGCAGTGGTTACATTACATCTTTGTTTGTGTTGGTACTTTTTTTTTAAATAGCGTTAAGTTCTACAATTCCATATTCCACTCTATACGCTTCCGTAGTAAAAAGCACGACGTAAGATTTAATCGTTGTATTATATATATTATACATATTTTATATGTCTATCCACCCTCTCATCGAAACATTGTATGTAAAACTGTGGAGCTTAATGCCGCGTTTCATCTAATTATGAGAACGAGAAAATGTTTTATGATGAGTTAAACGCTGTGCCACGATGTGGAAATAAACAAATATAGTAAAATATTAATAGTAGATAAGAATAAAAACTAAAAATCATTTATAGCTTATAATATAAAAAAAGTACGGACGTGGCTGTAGAGCTTAAATGACTAAATACGCGACAGGTTATGGGTTCGATTCCGATTCGAAGAAATGAAATAATTAATATGCTAACTTTTTAACACTACCTCCTGGTTGCCTACTCTCCTGTGTGCTCGTCTCAACTGGAAATACCCCATAAAGGTATATTTCAATGGGAATATGGTATCTTGTCTCTGCAGTGGTCAGTCGTCATTACAAGTGAACAAATGTTGACCGAACGCGAGTGATTCGAGCGCCGCGTTTGTGGAGGGTACAGTACTTGGGCAAGTTGGGTGTGGGTTTTTATTTTATTTTATTGTCCGCCTGTAATGATTGTGAAAGGTTGTGGGTTCGATTCCCACTCGAGGAAGTGAAATATTTCGTTACGTTTATATTTCCATTTTTCTTCGCTCTGGTGTCGAGGCAAAGCGCGGTGTTGAGTTCTGCCACTCAACACGCAATGCCTCCAGAATTCGGCAGAGAGTGGGGTACGGAGTGTCTTAACACCGAGGTTCCCTCTGCCTACCCTGCTGTGTACGGGATACAGCGTAAAGCTGAAAAATATATATATAAAAAAAACTAACAAGCTTAAAGAATATTTTTCAATAACTTCAAACTAAATTGAATTTTTAGTCATGAGTTCCGCCACTTAAGTAATTAAAATAATACACCAATGTGTCAGCCAATGGAAGTAAACTTATGACACAAATTTTTCTCTGTCTACCCTGTAAAATACGGGATGCATAGATTCTATCCAATTTACTTAATGGAATGGAATGGAACTCAATATCGTTATTTGTATACAACAATTCCCACGAGTGAAATTCGAACCCACAACCACGCTAACGATTAAAAGCTTCACCACACTTCGTCAGCCTCAACAAATATAATTTACCTCCAAAACAGTTTGTATCGACTAGTAAAGGCAGCAGATATACGACGTAAAAACGCAGTACTAAAGGCACCCCGGTCAGTGTAAACAACCCTAATAGACTTCTATTCATACGCGAGTTCGTGTATTGAAAGTCTTAAGGCCGATAGTGGAACGGTCAATGTGAAAAACCCCTTTTGATGTTTTTTTATTAGTTTTCTATTGCAGAGAGTGGTTTTTTTACTAGGACGGGTTCTTTTTTGGTTGTTATTTAGGTTTCAGTTTTGGTAAAACTTTATTTATTTGTTTTTGGGTAAATATTGTAATTTTATGTAAAAAGAGGCCAGTAATGGCGCAGGGCACAAGTGTGTGACAGTAAATGCGATTGGTTGTGGGTTCGATCCCGCCCGAGGAAATGAAATATTTATTTAATATAATTTCATTTCCTCTAGTGGAGTTCTAAAATAATTATTTGGTGAGTGATAAGTGACATCTATTAAGACTTTTTAAAGTTGAAATGATTAATACATTCTGCCGAGTGAAGATTGAAGTGGCATTTCACTGAAAAGCTATGAATTTCTCAGTTATTATCGAATCTAGAGCTATCTTACTATAAATAATATTCCACGGTATAAAATACAGTATCTTCTACACAAAAAAAAGCAAAAAATTAACTTGAAAATTCCAAATAGCTCACAACAAAAGGAGCAAAGGGACCCAAATATCGGAGTGATCATTAACAAGTGCGCGTAATGGCGTTATAAAATTGCTAAACAAAAAGTATGTTTATCTGAAAAAGCCCCGTTAACGGCTAAACTCGACGAACTTTGGTTAAAGTTGTCATCGAGTTTATTTAGAGCTTTTGTAAAGGCTTGTTCATCTTGACTTTGTTGATTTCGTTTAAGAAAATTAAATACCCGAAAATATATATATTTTTAATTGAGGTTTATCTGAGAAACTATATTAAAAGTACTACTTTTTAATACACTACTTAGGACACTAGATCATTTTATATGTGAAATTACCTCCCGTATTTTTTTTAACGGCACGCTGTATCCCATATATGGTAGAGAAGACAGAGAGAATATCAATGACAGAGGGAATGTGTTAATATACTCCGTTTTCTACCTTGCGAGGTCTGCCAAGCTTATGAGGAACTGTGTGTTGAGTGAATGAAGAGAAAACTCTGATTGTTATATACTGAATATTTTTTCAAATAACTTTTACTGAGCGCGGCGTTGAGTTTCATCAGACAATGTCTCAAATCCAATCGGAAAGTGAAAAACTTTACTCCACCATATAATACGGGATACAGCGTGAAGTTCCCAACCAATCTAAACCACGCCCAATAAATATGCAAATAAAATGATATTGTATTCTTTAGAACTGCTATTAATTAAGACACTTGACATCCTCTCCGTTAATCCTGGCTCCTGGCTCTTGCCTCCTGCCCCATAATGTTCGAAACTTGCTTCACGGACAGAAGGTGCTGGCAATAAAATAACTTTTATTTATATGTATAATAATTCACGATTTAAATGTTCCTAACTAACTAGATATTTTTCAACTTTGTTTTTTCGTAAGTGAGAAATATTGCGTTGTCTCTTACTCTCGCTGGCGGGATGGTGTGTTTTTTTTATCGTTGTAATTATTTATTATCTTATTATGAATTATAGTTTAGTCTTGAATTTCGTGTTTGATATGCTTTTTAGGGTTCCGTACTTCAAAATGAAAGAAACGGAACATATAGATAAAATCTAGCAATAAGAGATTATAATTTCTTAGAATAATTATATTGTCGTATTATTATGCGGCTTCAGAATTGTTTTGATGAAAAGTGGAAATGTAAAGGGTCTTGATGGAAGCAGAGTGTCTTAACACGCCCTCGGACTACCCTACCTACCAGATAGCGTGAAGCTCACCCTGTATCTGGTACAAAAACCTGGTTAATTCCTTATTAAAAAAATATTAAAAAAACCCTTCTATATAACCTTAACGTAACGCGACGGTTGTGGGTTCAATCCACTCGAGGAAGTGCAATATTTATTTATTTTTATATATCAATTTAAAAGTGCGGCGTTGCGTTCAGCCACTCAACACGCAATGCCTCTGAAATTGGCAGAAAGTGGGGAACGGAGTGTCTTAACACTAGGCTCCCTCAGCCTACCCTGCTGTGTGGGGGTTACAGCGGGAAGCTGATTTTATTTTTAAATAAACTTACAAATACAACCTATAACTCAATCATTCAAATTACGACCTAAGAGCTTTATAATGTTTCCATAACAGTAATTTTGAAGATTCAAAGTGACACCGAAAACAAAACTCATAATATTTAGAACAAATACAGTCGTAATAATGGAAGTGGTACATTTTCATGATATTGGATACGATATGAAGATAAAAAAATATTTATGTCACAGAACTAAGCCATCTTCAGAAGCCAGTTTAAATACACTTTTCACAATAATAGTATGTATGTAAACTTTTCTTAACATTTAATATTTGTTGAATTTCAATATCGGTTTTCATAAAAAGACATTTAATTAAATTTAATTATTTTGTTCGTCAATATTGCTAGAAAATAACTCTAAATATTTTCAATATCTAAATATACTATTACAACTACTATTATTTCATTTTTTCATTAGTAGCGGAGGTTTCCCCCATATATATCTCCAATAGCCAGCTGTCTTTTCTGGTTTGTCTGCCTTTTATCTCTCCATGTATGGGATATAGATGCCATTTCCACAATCCCACCAACTCCTCGTGATGAAGAATGCAAATGAAATCAAAGTTGAAAGTAAAGATCTTCCCTGATACAACTATGATAGCTATTTAACATAAAATAGTACTTAGAATTCCAGAGCAACCCTCTCTGAATATCAAATAGACGTTTGACCGTAACGCCTGCAATCGACTTCTTTATCTTTTTGTATTTATACAATAAAATAATTGTGTATTTACTTGTTAAAATGGCTTTTTGACTAAAATAAATATATTTTTTTTAAATTCACGCTGTATCCCGCATATAGCATGATATGTATAGGGGGTGAAGCATTAAAACACTCCGTTCCAGAGAATTTACGAAAAATTGCGTGGTGAGTGGCGAAATTTAACGTCGCGCCTTGTCAGATATACCTGTATATATTAGAATAATATCTATTTGCTGTTTAAAATCCGTTATTTCTGATGTATTAGTAAATTCTCAAAGTAAATAAATAAATTATGTGGCTTGTTTCGGTATAGATTAATCTAAATTATTAATAGAACACATTCATTTTAATGAATAAATGAAAATTTGGAAATTTATTTAAAGTAGCAGCTTTGTCTCTACATCGGAGTGAAGAATTGAAAATACTAGCACTACTTCGCTGTGATCACCGTGTCGTCCACAACGTTCCTGTAAAATTTCAGAGCTGTAGCTATAAGGTCTAGAAACACAGTTTTGACCAGTGATAGCTTCGTTTAAATATTCCATTTCCTCGAATAGGCATCGAACCCACAGCACACTGCACCCCTGCGCCACGACCCACCATAATAAACTTTGGCAAGCATAATGTAACGTAATATCAGTAAAACTACTAATTGGTACATTTGCACTGTAATTTGAGTGAATAGACCATGATGCTCGCGTTGGAAACCTTTTAATATGAAATGAGTAGAAAATTGGCACTGGCACGCGTCAAATGACATTATTAGGTGGAGGTACCTGCTGGAGGCTTTCGTGCTTGTTTACTTACTATTAATGTATATTATAATTATATATTATGTTTATTTATACATTTTTTGTATATGAAATATACTGTATGCAGTAGAGTGAAAGGAAGCTAGTGTTACGACACTCCGCTCAGCACTTTCCGTAAAATTTTCGAGACTCGTGGCAAACGATGGGCAGCTGCTAGCCACGACGACCTTATGGCAATATTGAATATGAATGACAAATAATTAATGGAAAAGTAGTATCGAATATTTGTAACTAACTTTTCTTCTCTATTAGATATTAATTTGAGAATAATAATCATTTTTGTACCTTTTTTTTGTATTTTTTGTCGTTTACAGTTAGAGCATAAGCGATGTGGGTTCGATTCTCACTCTTAGGAATGTAACACCAATATTTTCATTTCTTCACTACAGTAACCAGGCAAAGCGGGGCGTTTTATTCCACCACTCAACACTCAATGCCTCATCAATTCGGCGGAAAGTGAGGAACGGAAGTATATTAAAGGAGTGTCTTAATAATAGGTTCCCAGTTTCCTCCTGCCTATCCTGCTACATGTCGGGCATAAAGCGTAAAACTAAAAAATAATACAGAAACTGCCCCAAAAATACTAAGGAGACACACGATTTACCCTAAACCATCCCAACCCAGCCCAACAAAATAGAACTCGCTAATTGCAATCATAATTAGCGCTGAACTACCTACCAGCATCCCCCCCTCCCCCCCCCCGACACCATAATGCGTGGTTGTTTTCAAAATTTCATAACTTTATACAAATACTTTGGTCTAGGACACATTTGGGAAATCTCGATGTCGTTACCGCGGGTGCGTTGGCTAATGTACGCACCTTGCGGCGTTGGGATGTGCGAAATTTTGTATGTGGTATATTGAAGGTAGTTTTATTTTATTTTTATATGTAGTTTGTACACTGTATCCCGTATATATAATGGGGTAGGCCGTTGGAATATGGGAAGCTAGTGTTAAGCCGCTATGTTATTAAGACATTTCCGGTTACCCGGACAAAAAATAACTAAAATAACCTAAAATCAATAACTGAGGCAAAACCTCCATTTAATTTGTCGCTTCGCGGAACTCAACGCCACGCTTCGTTTTAGTTTTTTAAACATCAAATCTTATTTTATTTATACTTTTTATATTAATTTCCCTGTAAAAACACAGTGCTTCCTACCCACTTCCACGTTTCAATGTACCGTCCGCAGCGGCACAGCCCTTAAGTGAGAAAGTCAGAGATGGATTTTTGCTGTCGACGCCTCTTAGCAGGTTATCATTGGGCATATTTATGCTATAAGTTTGTATATTACGGCCAAATTTATTGGACACGCGTGTTAAAAGTTTTTGTTTGTGCTTTTGAAGCTTTCTAATTTGGGTGAGTTATTAATTAGGTAGTTTTCTTGATTAGGTGTGATGTGGGTGTTTTTTCCCCTTTATGTTGTATCTTGTGTATGGAAGGTATGTAGAGTGAGGAAGTCTATCGCGTATATCGGGAAAATAAAAATGTAATACAATTTTTAAGATGGATAGATATACCTTTAGAAATATCCTACTATTTAGATTCTGGCTCTATTATCTCAGATCAACTCAATGAGACTATATCATTATTTTTCTTTTATTTTTGCTTCACTCTGTATCTTGCACATAGCAGGATAGGCAGAGGGAACCTAGTGTTAAAACACTCCGTTCGACACTTTCTGCCGAATTCTGTAGCCATTGCGTGTTGAGTGGCAGACCTCGACGCCGCGCTTTGCCTTGACACAAGAGCGAAGAAATGGAAATATAAACGAAAATAAATATTACACTTCTTCGAGTGGGGATCGAATCCACAACCGTCGCGTTACAGTCAAGCCCTTGTGCCGCAGCGCCACGACGGCCTTATATCGATGTAGGAACTTTTATTTATAAGCAGTCAAAGCCAAATTTGTGAAATTTACCAAGAATGTTGTGAATTTTTCTAGAGAGGCGGGCATCACCACCACGCAATGCCTCGAGCGAAACCCTAGAGCGAAGAAATGAAAATATTCAAAATTTCTTTCCTCGAGTGAGAATCGAACCCCGTTGAGTCACATACTTGTGCTCCTGCACCACGACTGGGCTCAATTAATTTTGTTTTCCATTTTATTTAAAGTTTAAATACATAACTTAAACACGATTGATTCAAAAGATCTGTACATTAACATAAAACAGAATATTCAACCCAAAGTGATTTAACCCAAAAGTCGAAAAATAATTAAATGAAATAATAGGAAAAACTTATAAATATTCAAATATCCGTCTTAAACCTTTAGCGGACTGACGAATTCGTTTTTACTTATTCCACAGAAAATCTGCTTAAAATCCGTATTTAAAAGAATCACTTGGAATTTATTTGCATCTGAACACGAGGTGTGAGAGGACAGCGTCAAAATTACAATTTTTAATAATTATAACTATATGTATATAGTCATAATTATTAAATATTGTAATTTTTACGCCATATTATGTCAGCCTTGGTTAGGAGTTAGATCCTGACTGGTGAGAAAAAGGGGGTATGATATATTGTATGTCAACTTCATTGCTGTAGTAATGTAAAGTGAGGCGTCGAGTTCCGCTATTCCAAAGAAATAATTGTTTTATTTAAGCTATTAATACATATTTGTGGATAACCAATTTAAATATTATAAAACTCAAAAAAAATACGTTTAGTTTAGTACTTAATTGTATTCTTTATAGTTTTTTTTAATAACTTAACCCAATTCATATATGTTATAAGCCTATAACTTAGGCCGAACCCCACAGTTTTCTTCTTATCTCTTCGCAATGGTCGCGATTCGTGGTTACCCTTTGGATGTCGTCGTCACGAATGATTTTAAATGTAAAAATTATTCAAATAAGTGGGATAAGTCTCCGCCGGTCGATGGTACGCCTAATGGCTGATCTCTGATGGCTGATGATGCTGTGCTATCTGATACTGTTTGTCTTTGGTTTTTATTGGTTTTGTTTTTTGATTTTAATTTCAAATTTTTGTAGAGACCCAGTGGGACAGTAGCTTTTGTGTATAAAATCCCTAATCTGTGGGGAAAGATAGCAATTAACATGCTTTTCTCCCTAGACACATGTCCGTATCTACGACGTCATCCTCCGAAAGTGAGGAATGACAGTAGTTCACCAAGTGCTGCTGAAATAGAACGGTAACCTCTGAAGAATTATATCATTCAGGTGTTGCCTTCAATCAGCTCCATGTTACCATATTTATTATATTCTCACATAAGCTGCGTATAATTAACAAGTTCCCTTATGAAACTTCACGATTTTTAAGAGTTGATCAAATTAAGCTCTTAAGATTTTATTATGTTCCTATATAGTTAACAATCGTCTTAATAAAATTTTTTAAGTGAAGTTATAGTTACAACTTATCCATCCATAACATTATAAAATAAATAAATTAAATAAAAAATTATAATAATTAAAACAATTTTAATATAAAATCTTAATAGATTTTTTAATAATTTTAAAGTGTTATTCCACATTTTGAAAAATACATTTTGGATTTGAACCTCTTAAACCACTCAAACCCTGCGAGCGCTAAGCCATACATACGTTCAAGTATCGTGAAAGTGATACAGCACAAATCCCGCTACATTCAAAATTTCATACGTCCTCTAAATAGATCCTATTTATTATGATCCTCTCAATCTCAAATGAAAAAAAAATAAACTGTCTGGGTTTTTGTCATAAAATCACTCAAATCTCTAATTAATCGCAAAAGAACCGAAACAAAAGGAGAAAAAAAAAATGAAAAAAAAACCCCCCACCACCATATTGTCGTTTAGAGATCTCTTCAAAACATGCCATTTGTAATACAATGTTTGTTTAATTGACTAGAAAAAATAACCTAATAGCGACGCTTATACGAACTCGGTGAGATTTTTTTTTTCACTCTCATTCACTCTGTTAATTAATGCTGTGCAGTTACGTAGGGGGCTTTTTTTATAGTGCCTTAGATTTTTCTATACTTAGGTACGTAATTTTTTTTTAATTGTTCAACACTTAATGTTGTTAGGGGATTGTTAAGTTACTTTATATTGAGAGATATGTCCATATTTATAAAATATATTATATATCTATTTTTGTTTATCTGTAAATTGTAACGTCGTGGTGGATAGGTGTGATTGTAAACGGTTGTGGGTTCGATTCTCATTTTGATTCTCGCTCTGGTGAGCAGGTAATATATGATGTTGAACGTTGAGGCATTGAATTCGAGAATTCGGTGGAAAGTGGGAAAGGTGGTGCCTTAATGGGAACGACCTAATGTCTAAATTTTAATACTAGGTTCCCAGGTTCTCTTTTGTTACTTTAGTATGTATGCGGTATAAAGCTTTCTTTTAGATAGATACTAGACTTAGAATTATGAAAATCGGCAAAGACAAATATAGATTAGGGACTGTAATAAAGAGAAGATTTCTCGTGATGCCGACAAAAATGGGCAACGAACGAGATTTTCCATTTTACGTTTTAAAAACCACACAAAGTCAGACGAAAACTGTATAA
The DNA here is from genome assembly GCA_037355905.1 of Heliconius aoede. Taxonomy (NCBI): domain Eukaryota; kingdom Metazoa; phylum Arthropoda; class Insecta; order Lepidoptera; family Nymphalidae; genus Heliconius; species Heliconius aoede. The sequence continues at coordinate 583,255 of JBAIZZ010000306.1, forward strand.
AAGTGTATAAAACTTCATTTTGAGTTTAACCAAAAAATTGAATATTTCAAAATAACTCAAGAAAATCAAAACAAAGGCTATTATTTAACCCGACTATGAAAAATAATAAGAAAACCGAACAAAATTACAGGTATTTAAGAAAAACAACGGCTTTTCAACCTTTGTTTGTTGTTTTTTTTACAAATTTCAATCTGGATAAAAATTCAATTTGGCAAACTGTCGTTAAGATACTCAATGCCTTTTCGTCTTCGCTACTCAATGCGTTTTTTGCGGATATTAGATAGGTAGTAAAACCTCAATCCAAGCCTTGTCTAACTAAAACAAGGAAGAAAAAAATATTTTTTATTATGAACATTAGCTGGAGTCGAATTCGTAACCACTTGTACTATTTACATATATATTTTAAAGGAAACAGAATACAGCACTAAGTTCCCAGGTTCCACGTGCCTACACTCCAAAATGCGGGATAGAGCGTGAAAATAAAAAAAAAACATACTTTCAAAAGCCAATTAAAGCTTCACATCGAGTCGATTTCTCGCCATTGCTGAGATCTTTAACAATCACAGCAAAGGGTTAGATAGAAGATAAACAAAGAAAAAGTTAATTGAACTCCAGGAAATAGGATACTGTCGGGTGTCTGTCCTTATTCATTTGTGCTGGTTTTTATGGGGTGTGATAGAGAATTATTTTGGTGTGACAATTTGAAAATAAATTCTATAATTATTCCGATATAAGTTCGGCGTTAAGTTCTGCCAATAATTACTCAATGCATGAAAGTGGAAAGCGGAAGTCTATACTAAAATTCCTATGGTAATTATAAAATATATTCTATTGAAAATATATCAATATCTTATAATTACAAATGTATATTTTCTGGATCTTGCTGTGATGATAGTGGGTTCGAGTCTCCTTCACGGGGTATGAAATACTAATATTTTCTTACTGGTAACAAGAACAAGCGTCTCGAAAATTTACCAATTATTGAATGTTTATATTTTTTTTTCTGTGTTCAGTTTATTAGTCCTCTATGATTAAAAGAGGAAGTCAATAATACACGAGGGTTCGAAAAAATTGAGAGCGGCTTAACACTAGGCTTCTTTGTCTACCCTACTGTGAGCGGGATACAGCGTGAAGCTGATTTATGATAAAAAAAAAACATTATCATCACATCTCCAACTAAATACCGATGGACTTCAAACGTAAAAGAAATCGCCAAAGACAATACTAGCGACAATCCAAAGTAACCGGCCGTTATAATTTACTCCTGATTGGGATCAAGTTGAAATTAAGAAAAAATAAAACACAAAGGGGCAGAAAAAATAAAATACAAAAGGGGCAGAAAAGGGGTTTTTTTTATCTGGAGTTGATTTAACGAACAATTCTTTGTTGATTAACCAGTTAGATTTGACGATCAATAGTTGGCGGCTTTTGTTTGTTCTGAGTAAAAAGGTATTTTTTTTTTTGGAAATTAACTTAGCCTTAAGGGGGAGGTATCTGAAATTGATGGTTTTGAGTTCGATATCCAGGTGAGGACAATATTGTCTTGTTTCGGTACAAAAAGTCTGCACAAAAATGCTGCCATTGAGCTATTGCTATTTAACATGCAATGCTTCGAACTGTAGAAACAGAGTATCAACACTAGGTATTCTTGTTGATATAAAATTAGAAACATGAATTCTGCAGAATAAGGGAAACGGAAGTCTCTAAACGGAGAATGGAGGATTTTAAAATTAAATTCCCAGGTCCTTCCATATGAGTGATAAATCGTGAAAAGGTCAAAATTGTAAGCGAGAAGCAAGTATAGAAGAAGGAAAAGACTTTTTTCTTTTTTTATGTATTTACATTTCCTTACACGGGTTAAACAAATCATAAGATCGATTTCCACCAATCAAAATGTTATATCTCCAATGATATTGGAGAACAGAGTGTCCCGACACTTATTTCTTCACCACTCCGCTAGGTGATTCTGAAAAGAAAAATATTGTAACATAATTACATTACTTTTCACATTATTGACACACTCGTACATATGTAGGTAATTAGTCTAAAAAACGAAGCAAACACAAAGTCGCGTTAAACCCTACAAATAGCAGGTGCCCGCATTAAAGTTCTACCCTTTTGGGGCGATCTTAATGAACCCTTCAAAGGACAGTACTTGACCCTCGCCTGGACAAATTAATTATTGTTATGTCTCATTATTAGTTAAGTATTTCTGTTTTGATTGTCTTTAGATAGTTATATATTTGTGTGTATAGATTATTAATTCGTGCTATCAAAATTCTTTTTCTACTTATACTTTTTTAGTGAACGTAGCGGGATTTGAACCCGTGCCTTTTGGAGATTGCCAAAAATGGAGGTATTCAAATTCTCATACACACGCTCGTAATTTATGTTGTTTTAAAGTTAGTAATTACGGATACATAGGTAGGGCTTTTTTTAACAAATGTGTACTTCTCCAAAATTTTCGAATTTCCAAAGCATTGCATGTTGAGCGGCGGAATTCAACGCCGCGCTTTTGCCTTTCTTTAATTTAGAATCGAATCCTACAACGTCGCGTTCACCGTCGGTTAGTCAGACGCAGTGCCACTGTGAAACTACGACTTATTCATGTGGGAGATGCGTCAAGAAAAAAGAGTATAAATATGCAAAATTATGAAAAATAGTGTCTCATCCTTTCCATTTTCCTTTATCTACATAATTTCTAATTTTTATTGAAACATAATAAACGTTTTTCTTCAAAAGTTTCTTATAATTTATCTGAAGTTTGAATACGCAGAGCACGTTCGCAGTTTTAGTGTTCATTTAGCCGCTTATTATTGTCTCTTCAAAGAATTCTCTTAGAAAGGGTTAATTAATATGGACCAAGAATTGAATTAAAAGATCATGTTGTTATTGTGTGGATACGATTCCTTGTTTAAGTGTTTTTTTTTTAAATATTTTAACATATGTAGCTACTATTTCTATTGTATACGGTAGAAAAAGAGAAATCTGAAGTTCTCTACATACTGCTGAATTTCGAGATATCGAAAAGCAGAAGATATGCAACGAAATAGTTTACATATTATTTACTTAGAAAAGATGTTAAGTCTACAGCCATCGCCGTACCGTCATATATTATTACAGTATTAATTTTTGTATCAAATTATATATTATATATACACTATTCTGTGCATAGCAAGAATACTTGCTATGCACAGAATTCGTCTTCATGAGAATCGACACAGACATATAACATACTTTTAAAAGCTCAATTTTCACCTAAAAAAACAAATCTCAAATCAAATCCACACAATTCTTTAAAACGTACCAACGACGACAGATCGCGTCTCGCGAAAACAAAACGCAAAAAAAAAATTAAACGAAAAAAAAATGGCCGTCGCAAAGAATATCTCTCATCTTGTAATTATTTTTATCCTTTAAGCGAAAGAAAGGACGGAGAGGCAGAGAAAAAAATGAGGTAAATAATTAGTTTTGCCGTTATTCAATCTGCAAAGTATTGTTGGTCCCACAGCCTTTGATAAGACCCGCAGCCTATTTTTTTTTTTAAAAATATATAATTTTAATTGTTCTTCGATTTATTTTTTTTGTCAGCTTTTGTTTTGTTTGTTTGTCTTGTTTGAAAGAAAAAAAGGAATTCTTTATTTTGTTTATTAAATTTTTTGGATGTTTGAATTTGACTTTCTTTTGATGGAAAAATATCTTTAGAAATCGTATAAAAATTTGGATTCGAACCTTCTCCTGGACATTGATCAAGCACTCTGACCTTTAATTTATAATAATATAAGGATATAATAACAAACTCAGGTGAAAAACACAAAAGAGTACCTTGACACTAGTTTTTCTCTACCTTTCTCTATTATATTCTATTCATGGGTTAAAGTGTAGTGATAACTTTAAATAATTCAATACAAATCAAATTTCTATATAACAAAATCAAACTGACTATCCTAACCAAACCTAAAAATCTATTACAACTGAAATCAAATTTAAAAAACTCATAAATAGTTATAAAAATAACCGAAATAAAAAAGAGTTCAACCAATAACGTAACAGTATTCGAATTGAGAACGCCGATCGGTTATCGATTGGTTTCCAATCAGCCAATCGCCGTTAAGCGGCACGCCCGCACATACGCCCATGGCTCATGTGGATACTTTTTCTTTGAAATTCTGTGTGAAAGATTGAGTCCTTCTATATGAGTTGAGTTATTTAATACCTTTAACTTTTGCAATATCAAAAATCTTCTAAGAAAAATACAAGACTGAAAGAATTTTGTATGTTTTTTGTATTAAATGAAATAAAAATTCAAATTATACAAGAATTTAAATGCCTTTTTGCGATAACTCTTGCGTTACAATTTATCTCACATTCTTAAGGTTTATGTCGTAAATCTTGTACATGTTATTACTTCAAGCTGGATTCATCATACAGTAGGGTCGGCAAAGGGAAACTCCGATCTCCACGCACTGTCTAATTTTTGAGACATTGCATAGTGAGTGGCGGAAGTTACTATGATTCTATATCTTCCAGACATTTAAGATTTTCCATTTTGTTCTTTACTAGAGCGAGGAAATGAAAGTAGTAAATATCCCCGAGCGGGAATCAAACCGCTATACGCATGCACTTATTCATTATTATTACCCCTCTGATAGACAAAACGCGGTGTTGACTTCGGCTATTTAACACGCAATCTTTCGAATTATCTATCTCATTATGGAGAAGGTGGACAACGAAGTGTTATAACATACGGTCGTATGCGGGTAAAAGAGTGAAGCTATCTTATGTAACTAGATCGAGTAGACAGTTTATATATCATATATGAACCTACTTGACTGGTAGTTAAACCCACAATCATCGTAAGTAATTAATTTAAAAAACTTATTATACATATACTTATAATATTCATGTGAACCCATTACAAATTGAAATAACTCATGTCAAATGACCAATATTTTTTTAACTACACCCTGTTTTCCACACTCTATGACCTATTAAGACACTACTGTCTCAATTTTCTGCCGAATTCTCAAAGCATCGTGTGTTGAGTAGCGGAACTCATCACCGCGCTTGGCCTTACTACTGAGTAAATGAAAATATTCAATATTTCATTCCCCCAACTGGGAAACGAATCCATAACCGCCGTGTTTACAGTTGCACGCTAGCCACGGATCTATACCTACATAGAAAAGAGTGAATGAAAGAACTAATATATACCTACTTAACACATAAAAAGATCCTTTCGCTCTTCCCTCATAAATCACTCTGCCGTCGACCCTCCCAATTTTTTCAATGGGCGTGGCTATCGGTTATCGATGAATCGAACACGCCTCGTGTAACGAATAGATAGCTGAATGTATAACGCATAGAGAAGATGAGACTGTTTATGACTGTTAACGTGACGATTGTGGGTTTGATTCCTACGTGAGGAAATGAAATATTTAATATTTTAACTTACCTTACATTTAACTTACGTTGAATGGCGATAAAACGGTTTTGCCTCGACACCAGAGCGAAGAAAATTTAAATTTAAATAAATATTTCATCTAATCGAGTAGAGATCGAACCCATAACCATTCGGTTTTACAGTCACACTTTGTGCTCCTCCGTTACGATTGCCCTCACCGCCATATACTTATAAATGTAATTACAATAAAACACAGTCTGACTTTTGTCACTGAGTAAACGTCATAGCAAAAAATAGAATAAATAATACAATTTTAATAATATTGTTTTGACACCTGCATAGATACTCTCCGATAAATTTAATTATTTTTTAAATTTAAACTAATCTCTCTCTAATCAAAAATTCCTTCAATAAAAAATGTCTCCCATTACTTACAATATACATTTGTGGATAACTATTTTTGCTCTTATGAAATTAAAAACATATTATATATTGTATTATTTATTTTCTATATATATATATTTGCAGATGATATTATTTATATTATTGAGATTATTTATTTGTATGCGTTTGTAAGTTCAGTTTTATAGTAGACAGTCTAACTATAGGATGTGTCTGTAAACGCGACGGTTGTGGATCAATTCCCACTAAAAGAATTAAAATATTTAATAATTTTACTTCTTCGCTCCGGTAACAAGGGAAAGCGTGGCGTTGAGTTCTGCTGCAACGAACGTCTTAACACTAGATTCCATCCGCCTATCCTGTTATTGAAGATTCAGCTTGAAGGCAAAAAATAGAGGAATTCTATAAGAAAAGAAAAATAATATCTTGTATTGTAATTTGTCAAAAATAAAGTTCTGTTTTTTTAAATTAATTTTCTGGTTTAACATTACGGCAACAAGTACTACAAACGATAAGTCACGCCCACCTCTCTATAACACCATTCGATATCGGTTCGAGTCTGCGCATTGAGGATATTGGAAAAGGACCTGAGGATATGTATCTATAACATACAAAAGTATGGATATACGAGTATATAGAATATGACACGCCCGACTTCATATACCTTGTATCTATAGATGTAGAGCTAAAATTATGACTATCGAGGTCGTCGTGGCGCTGCGATGGTTGTGGGTTCAATTCCCACAAAGGAGAGTGAAGTATTTTTATTTCCAACTTTAGTTAACTGTCGCGTCTCCGCCATTTAACACAGGAATATCTTGAAAATTGTGCAGAAATTGGAGAACGGTATTTATTAACTCCATTTCTAACTTTAGGCTTTAATTTGAGACATTCAATATTGAATAGTTTCTTTTCTTCTGTTTCTTTTCTTTTTATAGTCTTATAAACTACTATGAAGGAAGGGTGAGTGGAAAGAGGTTGGAAGAGACTTTGGTTGTAGCTGTAGTTAAATTAGTTGAATCCATCGTTTTGGAAGGATTTGACTGTAAATGTATCAGTTGTGGGTTCGATTCTCGGAGGAATTAATTATTGCTTATAATTATTTTCATTTTATCACTATGATAATAAGGTAAAGACCGACAAATGCCTCAAAAAAAATTATTCGGCATAAGTTGGTGACCGTAGTGTCATAATTCTAGGTTCCCTCTTCTTATCATATTAAATGAGGGAAACAGCGTGAAGCTGCGAAAAAACGAAATAGCAGTTATGTTATAATAATTAATTATTAACCACCAAAAACCACTCAAAACTCATTCGTATGCAAAATTATGAAATATTATCATTATTAAAAAGTTAACCTAAAATTGTATGACGCTTTTTAGACCTCATTAAGTAATGTAGTCGTAAATATCACTTTCTTAAATAACTTTTAATCTATGCCCTTATAGTGTATGCCGTAGAGTCGAGAATCGCACAGAAGTGCCACTCGATCTATCTCATATTTTGAAACATAATTTTCGTTTTAAGGTGGAGACACGGCTTATTATTATTTATTTGTTGTTACCTTACTTTACTGTAATTTGCTTCACTACCGGTGAAAGGGTTGCTTTGTATTTAATTATTGTGTGGTAGTACACTGTAGGACTGACACTACTGACGTATTCATTAAAAAAAAATCAGCTTCACTCTCTATCCTGCATTCAGGGTGGGTGTAAACCTAGTGTTAAATCATTCAATTCTCTTATTATTTGACTTGACGATACAATAGTGTCTGTAAGGTCTGATTGAATCAATAATATTTTGAATTGATATTGAGATTGTGTTATGTAGTATATTATGTACATCAATAGTTATAAATTTTAATTTAAAAAAATAAATAAATAAATAAATCCCGCACATAGTAGGGTCGGCAAAGGGAACCTTGTGTTAAAACATGGTTCTGTGTTGAGTGGCGAAAATCAACGCTGGGCTGTAAATTAATATATTACTGGATTATTGTTACTTAAGAGGTAAAATGAAAGATTCTTTTCGTTTTCGTGAAAAAATCGAGAAATCGTTTCTTAATCTCTCTAAAAACCTACATGTCGTTCTGTGATGTGGATGTGTGTATATTACATAAATAGATCTACACTAAAATAATAACAATTATAACATAAAATATCTATTTGAGGCCAGCAGTGGCGCAGGGACACAAGCATAGGCCTGTTACGTATGTACCTTACTGTATCAGATGTATATTTAGTGGTTGCCATTCTTTTAATCTCGAGATATTTTGTGGATATTGGGATCTTTTCCGCTACTTCATCTTCGTCTAAGTACCTCTGCGATTTGCTGTTTTTAATACAGATTATTAAGATATTTTTAATACAGTAATCGGTAATTGTTTTTCCAATTGATTTACTTCAGGTTATTGTTTTATTAAGACAATGAGTAAGTGGAACTCAGCGCCACGCCTTACCAGCGAGAGAGAGAAAATTAAAACCTTACCTCATGTGGGTATTGAATGCACAACTAACGAATTTATAGTAGCAGATGTTCCACTGTATCTTATTGGCTTAATATAATTCCATTTGTTTGAAAAATGTTTAATGTAGAGAAAGTATTTTCAAAGTAAAAATAAAAAAAACTACTGGGAATTGAAGTGCCAACCATCGTGTGTACTGTCAGACGTAATGAAAGCTTTAAATTACTTATTATGTGAAATATAATTTCTAAAGAAACAGCAATATTTCTATAAAATTGTTGCCCATGTTAGTTTTGAAGGTAGCGCTACTCCTTAATAGATGGCGCTATAAGCCTTCTATAGGGCTATAGGTCTTCTATATATAATATATTCTTTATAATAAGATATTTTACCCAATACTAACAGTATTGGGTAAAATATCTTATTAGAAACAAATATATATAAAATATTATTATTATTGTACCATTTTTTTAATTAAAAACTAAATATTTGAATATGTTCTATTGGTGCGCTGTAGCCCGCAACTTCGTTGGCCTAAACTATAAAATTTCGTTTTTTAATTTTATTCGAAAAATCTCATTTGTTATATTCTGCTCTCTTCTTCAAAACAATCGATTTAAAAAAAGTTTTATATATAGATTATTTTTCCTAGGAAAATCATTTTGAATATTTATAACGTGAAGCTATCACGCCATCAAATGTATCAGCTATAAAAGTGTAGGCAGGGGGAACCTAGAAATCTAGTGTTCAGTTACATTTTCCCTTAAGATACTTTATACTTCCGTTCCCCATTTTCCGCATAAGAAATGTTTAATTAGAAACCTCTATTAATTTCTTTTTATTTTAACTTGATGTTGTATTTCTACATACATCAGGGAAAGCAAAAGAAGAAGCTTGAAAGTAATTCATTTTCGAGTGGGAATCGAACCTATAAATCTTATTTACAGTGAGGCCTTCTAAAGGAGAAATTGATGGTTAAACAGATAGCATTCTTGAGTTATGATATAGTCTAGTGTTATGTGAGAGAAAAAATGTAATTTTGTAAATATTTTATTTTAGCGGCCAGCTCGCGACTTCGCCTGCATGAACTATATAATTATTTATGTAATAATCTGTATTACTATTAATATATTTTCAAATACTAACGACATTTTAAAAACAGTATCTATGTATATTGCATAATAGGATTTCAGCCAATTCAGTAAAACAGCATTCCATACTAAATGGCAGAAAACGCCGCGGTTTGCCACGTTAATGAAGCCGCCGAATTTACAATCATACGCTGTGCCCCTGCGCCACGACTTGTCTCTGTTCCTATTACTTATCTCTATTTATTATTTATTTTAAAGGAGAAAAAAAGACGTATTTTCGTATACAACAAATACTACAGTCTCCATAAATATGTCAGATGGTCGGTGAGGAGGCAGTTTGATGCATGTGTACGCGAATTAATTTTTTTTACGTCGTTTAGAAGAAATTACTTATGTCACTTTGATATACGGTGAGGATGTAGCGCGGTGCTTTGAAGCGTGAAAGGGAAATTAGAGGAAGAAAACATAAAATTGGGGGTTTATTCGAATAGAATTTAGAGAATATCTCTCTCTCTCTCTCCACAGTCTCATACACTTTTTTTTACATCCTGAAGGACCCTACATACAAAATGACAGTGTTCTACGCCGCGTAGTTTTAAGTTTATGGATACCTCTTATTTATATTCCAGTTCAAACTTAGCTCTGGTGCACAAGTGCTTGAATTAATATTTTAATTTCTTTGCTCTGGTGTCGAGGCAAAGCGCGGCGTTGAGTTCAGAATGGCACAGAAAATGGGAAATGGACTTCGCCTTTTCTGCCTACTTCGTTGTATGCTGTGTGCAGGATACAGCGATAAAATAATATATAATTGTATAAATCTGCCATATGAAAATTTCGCGACGTTGATTTGTTCTGGATTTATTTTTTCAATATGACAAGGCCCATTTCTTGGTGATTAATTATCATTTTATATATCATTTGAGAATTAGAACTATTACAATAATAGTAAGTATATTTTTTTCGCTTTACACTGTATCATCATGTCACACACACATCAGGGTAGGCAGAGGGAATGTGGGAACCTAGTGTTAAGACACTTTATTCCCATTAAGATACTTCCGCTTCTCTCCATTCCACTTTCTGCCTAATCCTTGAGGTTTTGTGTGCTGAGTACCGCAACTTTGTTTACCACGCTTTGCCTCATCACCAAGGCGAGCAAATGAAAATATTAAATATTTCGAACCTACATATCTACCTATAACTTCCTCAGTTGCAGTTACACGCTGGTGCTCTTGCGCCAATTGTGGCGCAAAAAACTATTTAAGAGGCCATTGGGCCTCTGATATAAATTCAAATTTTTAAAGATTTTTTAAAGTCTGGTACAAAAAAATACAAGGTTCATCCAAAGTAACATTAAAATTGTAACTTTTAAACTTTATTATAATCGCGAGCCTCAAAACCATCAAACAATAACTTGCTTCCGTTCCAAGGCCATAACTCAGAGTACAAAGGCGTGTCCTAGACTGCAGCTCCTTCAGAACAATACTGAGATATATTGCCGACTTCCTTAGTTGGAGGCTGGGGGTTCCTTGGGGGTTACTTGGGGGGTAAAAATTGTTTTAGCCATACATTTTTATATTGGGTAATGAATAGTATGTGTATGATGGATGGCGTGTTGAGATTTTTTTCAGCTTCACGCTGTATCCCATACGTGGCAGGGTAGGCAGAGGGAATCTGATAATTTAGTGTTAAGACATTCTACTCCCATTAAGTTGCCTCCGCTCCCTACTTTCTTTGGCATTGCGTGTTGAGTGACGGAACTTAACGCCACGCTTTGCCTCGTTACCAGAGCTAGGAAATGAGAATATTAAATATTTGTAAACGAACCTACAATTTTCACGTTTACCCCTGCGTTGTGACGGCCTCCATAAATCTAGGCACTATAGACAAAATAATTTTCAACAAAATGAATTTGATGTCGCGACCTACCTTCATTTCCACTTATTTTCAAATTCATTAAAGGAAAAGAGGGAAAACGTTTAAAAATAGGCGTTTTAACGCTAATGTTTCTTACACGTAAGAATGTGAGACGCCGTTTTATTATGATCTCGTAAATTACAAACTGTGATTATCAGTTGTTTCTACATTTAATGAAGGATTTTAATTATTCTTGCCTTCTAACCTAATTGTTTGTTACAAAGGTAGTAGTGGGTTCGAAAAAATTTGGGACAGAGAATTGATTTGTTTCTTTTGCCAGTTTTTCGTAGCATGCTGCAGGCCTGAGTCTACGGAATGCTACGCTTCTTATTTATGCTCATTCATTTCCTAAATACGTAACATTTGTCATGAAAATCTATTGTGGTAGTTCCACGCCTTATATAACTTTATAGTAAATCTATACTTTATATGATTGCTGTCTGTACAATACACGTGAGAGGCAAGAGAAAATCTATTATTGGAGGCATGTATTAGACCGAAACTAATGTCAAATATACGTAATGTCTTAAAAACGATATTATAATTCAGTATGTGACGGAAAGTCGGAAGCGGAGAGTCTTGACACTAACCTCCCTCTGCCTACCATACCATATGCGGGATACAACGTGAAGCTGTTAACAAGAAAAGACACCTACCTTATAGATTAAATACAAGAATCGTATTTACGACCCAAATGCTATTTTTAATAAACTCCTCAATATGGCGCTATAGAACGAACGTCACACCATCCTTTGGTTATAAATCGTCAAAATGAGGTAATCCGAAATTCCTTTGCAAGGAAAAAACAAGCGACGAAGTAAAAACGTTTTGAAACGGGCGTTTTATTTAGATATGTGCAATATCCACCATAATCGATGATTTTATTAAATAAACGTAATATTATATAATTTTAATATCACCTAATTGTAGATAAGTAAGGTGCGATTGATATAGCTGGAAGTTCGTTCAAAAACAATATTTCCAGTGGAAATTGAACCTACAACCTGTCGCGTTCATTTCGCCACTACCGACTTCAATATAGTATGTACATATGTGATAAAAAACAATAGAAAATTAAAAAAAAAACACCACATCTCATTACGAGCAAACAAGGAGTGCTATAAACAATTAGTTTGTATATTACCGGTTGATATTAAATAACTCGATTCGTTTCTAATTTGTCGACAATTGTTCCCGACAAAGGCGGCGCACGAGCGAGCGCTCGCGAGTATGAAGGAAGTCGGCAGCTAGAGGGGGTTGAGATGTCGCCTTTTGCGATATATCGATGAAATATATCGATATTTATTATTACTTTTTTTTTGATTTATCTCGTACATGGTAGAGGGAACCTGGGAGTCTAATGTTATGACACTCCGTCTCCATTAAGATATATCTGTGGACCACTTTCCGATGATTTTTTTTTAAGGTATGTCGTGTTAAGTGGAGAAACTCCTTGTTGTGAGAGCGAAGAAATGAAATTATTTAATTTAAAAAAAAATATAAATGTAAATATTCAATTAAATTAGATTTTTACGTCGTTATTACTTATTAGTTAAGATTTGTATAATTTTTTAGATTCACTGTTCTACTACATATTTGTAGTAGAACAGGGAATCGACAGTCACTGTATCTCACTCTATATATTTCTAAATATATCATTTCATACGATTGAATTAACTTTTTGGTTATTTTATTATATTTTTAGTTTTTTTTAATTTGTAAAATTTTTTTTTTCTAAGGTTTTATTAAAAAACGGAATGTTATATAACACGACAGAGAATTGTACTTGTTTTTAAAGGAGGATAATATGTTGACAACAAAAATAAAACATGTTTTCCACCTGCGCTATGTTTATATCATATATATTTTACACCTACAAATTAAATTATTGATAATTTGTATAATTTACAATAAGTTATGATTGCACAAATTACCTAAATATAAAGTTTTTTTAAATATACGTGTTTTTAAAGATAAAACGAATCCTCCAGACAATTACTATTTATTTCATATTAGCATAATACCTTAAAAAAACACACACACGCACATTTTTATCTTATATATGTTCATATATGTTTCCAATTTTATACTATAAACAGGTGCTTACATACTCCACTTACTACTTATTTAAAAGGAATTGAGGCCAGTTATTGTGCAAGCACAAGAGTGCAACTGCAAATACGACAGAGTGTGTTTGACCAGGAAACTCAAGTTAACTCAACTCAATATTTTTTTTCTCTCCTAACACTGTGTTTTATCTGCCTACCCTACTGCGTGCGGGATACAGCGTGAAACCAAAAAAACAAGCGATCTATCGACAATCTTCCAGACACACAGCACCAACACTAATCGAACAAAGCAAACGCCATTGCCAGTGGCGTTGTCGGGGCGGTGCGCCGATGCGTTTATAATATTTCATTTATTCATAATAAATTATAATCGCACACTATGTACTCTGCTGTGTTCGCGACTTTGGTCTCCTTCATTCTATTTAGTTCGTTATTACTTAACTAGAGTTCATTTAGATCTTGATGTTAATTTTGTTTACTTTTTCAACTGGTTGTTTTAATTGTTTTTTTTTCGATTCGATGTGGTCACTGAGTCAAGATACTGTGAAAATAAACGTCGATGGCGGCCACCGTAGCAGTGTCTCATGAAGCTTTTGATGTTTGTGGGTCTACCTTCACTTTTTTCTCTCTCTACCCCCGTTATATGTGGGATACAGTGTTAAGCTTAAAACTACTTAGAAGAGTGAAATACAAATTGCTTATTTTTTTCATTCTGTACACAATTATGAATATAAAACTCTTCTCTAACTATATGACTATGCGACAAATAACGTGAAGTCAAAATTTTCTAAGAAACCTACATGAAATTTTGCATGTAGGTTTCTTAGAAAATATATGGTAGCATTAAGTGAGAATTTTCAGTAATTCCATCGGGAACGGGAAAAAATAGAAGTTTCCAATTTCATGTCATAAAATCCAAGTTAAAAATTATATAAAACCAATATTAAATGCCGAATTTCGAACGAATAAACGAAAATCCCATACAAAAAGCGAACAAAATAAAAACACAAATCAAAGCGATCCCTAGTCAATCGTAAACAAAACTATATCCTTTTTTGACGATCATATCATAGTAAGAGGATAGTATGCGAATTTTTCGCTTCGCTATGATATAGTGGAAATAAATCGGTCTGTAGCACACCCTGGGGCGTTTTTATACATTGACGTCGGGCCTCTTTGGAGACAATGAGAGATGAAAAATTTATATGAGATTTTTCTAAACAAAGTTCAACGTTTAATATAGGTTTAGGTGATTGTTTATATGTTGTTGTTATTATATTTTGATGGAGGCCATCGTTGGACAGCGTCTGATTGGGAACGTGGAAATGCGACGGTTGTGGATTCGATTATACATCGGAGGAATTATCAATTTTCTTTTTTTATCGCCTCTATACGGAATGTCTCGAAAATTAGTCTCGAACAAAAAAACGGAATACGTAATCAAAATTTTCTTATTAAGAAAAAAAAAATAAAGATATTTTCCGTAGAGCTACAATTATGAAATTTGGCAAGATGTGAGATCTTCCTGTATAAATAAAGGAAAAATTCCGGAAAATGGAAATTTATGTTTCTAATACAAATAAAAACTTGTTAACCTTTATAAATTACACTTCCCGTTGACGTTGGTTTTTTTAGTTTCACCCTTTATTCCTGAAAGAGTAGAATAGAGAATAACGCGCTGTACAGCCTGGTCTCTGCTTACATATTTTTCCTTGTCCACTGACATCAGCCTCTTCACACATAAACTCCTGTCTTCATTTTTTTACGTGACCTGCCTTCAGTATCATCAATGCTGTATTTTGCATCTTTATTTGCTATTCTTTTGTCATTCACTCTCCAGACATTTCCACACCATGTGAGCTAGTTCTTCTGCATACACTGCGACATCCTCGATTGTGTCCTCCTTTTATCCAAAAAAAAAATACAAAAATTGATAAAAATGCGAGTACATAATATATAAATACATATTTAAAACACCTTTCCATATGAAAATGTAAATCACGACGCCCCCAGTCTTAACCATACTTAATTATAATTATTTTATTATGTAAATAATGATAATAAAATTCCGTAGAATCTCCTTTCCTTTTTGTTTTGTTTGTGAGTATATTTGGTTATACTTAATTATATTGTGGAGGGTTCTTCACCTGTTTTAGGGGTTAATTTTTATTTATGCTTGCGTTCATTTGCATATCTATGTAGGTTTCTCTTTATGATGTGCTCTAAGGGATTTTTTCACGCTTCACGTTTTATCCCGCATAGTAGACGGAAATGACCTAGTATCAAGACGTCGTGCGTTTATGTTTGGAATTCAACACAACGTTTTGACTAATCAAAGAATAATTAATATCTATACCATTTGATCCCTAATCAAACCTAGTACCATCGCGTGTACAGTCGGACAGCACTTCCACTGCATCATGATTGCCTCCATATAACGACAAATTAATTATACAATTTTATTTTTATGTGGCCAGAGAAATTCTATCTCTATATTTTTCTCCATTAAAAAAACATCTCTAACTAGTAGGCCAATTTAGTGAAATTAATTAGAATGAAAAAATAAACATATTAACACCTTACCTACAAATTTATCATATTAATTTATAATTTCTTATAGGCCGTCGGCTTGCAGTCCATATCCATATCATTTGAAAGTCATAATGAGCGGTCCTAGATCCAATATGAGGAACAGTAATTTTTATGTAAAATGTAAAGGCCCACGTAAATTACATTAGAATATAAATTAATACACTATGTTGAAAAAAAAAATGCTGACACATTTTGAGAATTGCTGTCATTGAAATTACACCTTTATTGTCTATTAAATCAAGGTATAAAATGAAACTTGACGCGGCATATAGAATTTTTCATGATTTTAAAAGAAAAATCAAAGGTTTTTTTTAATACAGAAAGGCTGTACGCTATAAAGTAACCTTTTGAAACTGTTTCAACATCTTTTTTTGGTGGGAATAAGTAAGTATAATATATTATAAATTAACTTTTGTAAATTTCGTATAATATATTTAATTTGTATTGCATTCATTAGATGCTATTATTCATTCGTTAAGTTAAAAAGTCAAAGGAATTTTTAAAAAATTTACTTCATGTACTAAATTTTTTGTAGCTATTAAGATTAAGTGCAGTTTTGAGTTCTGCGGGTACATAAAAATCATAAATTATTATATTTTTGTACAGAAACAACAACAACATGTCTTCTTTATATTTCTTATTATTATATATATTATTTTTATTTTAGATACGCCACTCAGTCGCAACACCTGGAACTTAGACAGTACGCTGAAAACAGAGTGTCTTGATACTAATCGCGTCCTGCTCGAATTCAAATATAAGATTAGAATCTACACCTCCACCAAAAAAGAACCCATTGTAACAAAAAAAAACCGCAATTCTTCTTAAAGCACCATAAATCTAATGAGAAATCTCGGAAGGGTAGGGCTTTTTTCCATTCCTTATCAATATAAAAATTAATTGTAACTTCAACCCGTTCTAAGTGAATTATCGTTGCTCGATTTAGCCGTCGTTTTTCAAAGATAACAATTTTTAAGCCCCTCTCCGCGACTTCCTTCTGGGTGGTTGAGTTCATTGCGTTACTCGCGTATCTGCGGTCCTACTTCAGGGAATTTTATATTTATTGACTTTTCAGATTGAATTTACATTTTTTAATGTATATTTTAATTTGTTTTTGTTGAAATAGTGGAATTATGTCCGGTATAGCAAAAAGTATCGATTCAAAAAGCATTTTCTCGAAAAATTTATATATAGCCAAAAATTTTTTATACTTAGGTGTTGTATACACACCTAAAGGTGTCATTTACCTGAAAAGAGTTTTAGAGAGAGAACCCCTAAACATCGCGCAAATGTATTTTTCAAAAATTTTTCAAAAATTGTAATCCAAATGCAGTCCACTACATCACAACAGCTTTTATTATAGAAAGAAATAATATATACAATTTTCTGATATTAACAACTAAAATTTATAGATTCCAACAGTTTCTTGAAGATAACAATTCCAATTAACCGCAGCGTCCAATGATAACATACCTGATAACACGAGATGAGACTGATAAGTTGAGAGGGCGAGAGGGCAGGTGAGTTTAATTAATAGAATAATTGACCGCCGTCGGCTGTTATTGATAGCTATCACAACATTTGGGTCACGAGTCTGTCTGTACGCAATACGTCATGTAGTGGGGTGGGCTTGTTTGAGACTGTAGATTTTTTTTTATGGGAGAGGACAAGGCGAACGAGCGTTCGGGTCACCTGATGGTAAGTGATCACCGCCGCCCACGACCCCGTGCAACACCAGAGGAGCTACAGGTGCGTTGCCGACCTTTAAGCTGAAGGGTGTTGGGCGCTGGAGCCCGGCATTACCTAATGCGAAATGCAGTGATAAGAACCACTACTTCACGCCGGCTTAAAATGTCGGGGGTGGTATTAATCCGGCTGACTCTGCCCATGCGTGTTGCCACTACTGGCGACGTAACTCTACCACACGTACTTTAGTTGCTTCTTACGACACCGACAGTACCAGGGTGATTCTATTCTAAGCCGGGATCACACGGCGTAAAGCGTTGTGCCACTTTACTACAACCTCTAAATGATAAAACCAAAATTGTTAAATTTTAATAAAATTTTATGTTTAAACTGTAAGTATCAAACTGAACACAGCGTACTACAATCGCACGAGCCAGCAAT
This sequence comes from Heliconius aoede, assembly GCA_037355905.1. NCBI lineage: Eukaryota > Metazoa > Arthropoda > Insecta > Lepidoptera > Nymphalidae > Heliconius > Heliconius aoede. Next base: position 601,321 of record JBAIZZ010000306.1, read on the forward strand.
AGCCGTTGGGTGCAATCAGAAACTCAGTAGACTTCACTACGTACCCTATTTGCTGCATATACATATTTCCTATTTCATACATAAGGTTTTGTCTCTTCTCTCTCTTCTCCTCTTCTCTTAGATTATTTTGTAAGAATTTATCAACTAACGTATACTTGCTTGGGAAACGTGTAAAACTTTGGGCGTAGTCGGATTTGAACCCGCGAATATGGAAACTGTTTAAACGTCTCTGCAGCTATTAAGTAAGTCATACGATCTCATCAAGCTAATTCGCATCCTTATACGTTTCAATATTCAGGATACCTTTGTACAGAGGTTCTAACATAAATATGTTGTAACAAATTCTTTAAAAAAAATATTTTTTTATTTCTTTTCCAGTCGTCGCCCAGGGGCACAAGTGTTCTGTAAACAGGTCCTGAGTTTGATTCCCATGCGAGAAAATGAATTATTTTATATTTTCACTTTCTCGTTCTGGTAGCGACGCAACGCATTGAATTCCGCCACTCAACATCGAATACGTCCAGAATTTAGCGGGAACCGGAAGTGTCGTAATGGAAACGGAGTGTCTTACCACTAGGTTCCAAGGTTTTTTCTGCCTACCTTGCTGGATACAGTGTAATATTCGTCACTTGTTAAAATCACCAATCATTGAATAATTTCAATTTGTAAATTCTATATTTATATAAGTTTATTCTTTAATTTCAATTGTTAACGATAATGACAGTCAACTATCAACAGGTAGTTAGAGGAAATTAGAATATTTAACAAATAAATTACTTCCTTCACCTGTTTCACTAATTATGAAATAAAAATACTTTTGTTACGCAATTAACACCAGGGTAGAATTCTAAATTAAATAAAGAAAAAAACATTTTTAATGTATTATTTCACATTTTATGCTTAAATGTGAAATAATTAAACAATATATCTATATTTTTCTATAGCTTCACGCTGTAACCCGCATATACACGATAATAGGAAGGAATGCTTCGATAGTCCGTTCTCTAATTTCCGCTCAAGTTTCGAGTCATTCGTGGAGATTATCACAATCAAATGCATATAGAACGCAATAAGCATATATTACCTAGTTTTGAATTTAAAAGTTAATTTAAAAAAATCGAGTGGCAGTTGTTATCATGTTATCTGTTGTCAGACCAAAAAAATAGCAATAGTGAAATCGTTACCCCAAGTGGCAATCGAACCCACAACCGTCGCATTTACAGTTTCAGTTTCAGATTCCAGTGAGGCAAGTTGGCTTTAGAATTTAATTTTAAAAATATACAAAACATTTTTAAAACACATAGAAATTTTCGTCACGCGCCACGCTATCGGTTTATCGCGTCTCTGGAGAAAAAAATACGGGCACAAGTTCCTGACCATAAATTCATTAGACAGCGTTGAGATTTTTTTTCACTCACGTTTCAAGTAGAACTATGAAAGAATAGAATTTTTAAGTATTAATTTAGTAATTAATAATAATAATAATACTGGTTTAATATGAATTATTTGTACTAATCGACAAATTTTATAATTTTTTATTATCTAGTTTTTCGAAAATATTCAGCACTTTAATATTAGTGCTATAACTAAGTTAAAATATTTAAATTTATCATTAACATACAAATATCTAATGAATACTTCTTGGTCTGTAATGTGTAATAAAATATCTCTCGTAAAAACCTAGAAACATTTTTTGTAATAAAATTATAATTAAGAGTCATTAAGTAAGATTCCCAGTTGGGGAATAATTATTTTAATTTCACAGCTTTGGTTATAAGACCAATCACGGCGTTGAATTCCACTTGTTAGTTAACACGTTATGTCTTGAAAAATGGGCGGCGAGAGGTGGAGTACCTTAGCTCTAGATTGACCTCTACCTCTTAACCTCTGTCAATCTGCTATTAGAGTGAAGATAAAGAAAAAGCAAAATTAAATCCCTACAAATTCTATTTTCCAAAAAACGTCCTGTCTACACCAGCAATACTGCACAAAATTCACTACATCATAATTTATTTATCCAGATGACCGGCGAGTCCGGCCCAGCGTTATTATAACACATTTAGAAATACCCTCGTATTTTTTAACATCTATATATCTTCTATCTATACTTATATTATGTAAATATAAAAAAAAAATAACAATATGGTTTTTATCATTCTGTTTTATGTCTTTTTTTTTACCCAGAAATTACAATTATTATAGATATTTACGACTTTAGGAACGGCGTCCACCGCGTTTATTTGCAGCCCTAATCGCTGTGTTTACATTAATTAGGTATATTTCAAGAGTGTTTCGGAACTTAATTGCTGAAATAAATTTCGTTGTTTTTGAACGATGTGGTCGGTAAATTTTGTTAAGATTTTCTCAATTGTCTTTTTTTTTGTGTGTGTGTATGTTTTTTTTTCTGATGCGTAATTAGGACGGTGGGAGGATTATGGAATAAGGCTTTCAGGGTTTTTTTTCACATATTTTTGATCGGTTTCTCACGTATTTCCTATTGCTGATGAGGTAAAGCGTGGCTTTTAGCTCTATCAATTCACACGCAATGAATCATAAGATTTTTTAATGAGAAAGGAGTGTCTCAACACTATATTTCGGGTTCCATCTGCCTACCGTAAACAAAAAAAAACTAACATTTTACTTAAACATGTTATATTAAAATTGAGTTGTATAACTGTGATATGTGATCGCAGGTATAAATAAACCATCGACGTAGACTATATAAAATTCCACGATAAATAGCCTATTAAATCCAAATAATAGTTTTTCAATTAGCGCTAGTAGTTACTAAGATACAGGTGTCCAAATATACAAACTCTTAGGTTTATAATATTAGTACTGACTACAGACAATAAATTACAATATCTATTTGTTTCATCACCATATAGAAATACTAGTTCAAGCAAGATTGAAAACTAACACTAAAAAGAGAAATTCCAAGCAATTCGTTTAACAGCTTTCTCAATTAGTCGAAGGTCATGTATTGTAATCGCATCTATAAACAAGGTGGGCAGTCAATTACAGGGTGCTCGTAAAACGAGCCCCTGTGTAAACACTCCCCATTGATAGCTGATTGATACAGGGCGTTTGAACTACGAGGAAATAAGGTAATTTTAAAAATAGTGGTGCTCAGATATTCAAATAATATCATACAAAAGGCTAAATTATTAGTATCTGTGAGGCAGTCGTGGCAGTTTGATTCCCAGTTGGAGAAATAAATTACTACAAGAAATTATATTCGGCGTGAAGCTATATAATAACATACGATTGTAAAATACAGTTATTTCTAGCTACTATCTGCATGAATTAATGAAAAATGTATAGTCAAAATCATATAGTACAGTCAAAAGAGTAAGTGGGTTCAAATTTAACTTTAATATGTGAGTTTACTGATCTAATAAGACAAATTTACTTTTATTACTATTTATTTGCTTTATCAAAAGTTACAAAAATCAACTATAAATTTCTATGGAAAAAGTAGAAGGAAGTATTCTTTTACTAAAATACTTTCTTTTTGGAAACATTTTAATACATAATGACAAAATTAAGCATAATCTCACCTGTTCAACAAAAACGAACAGCCTATATAAAATCAACAGTAACATACACACAAACTGTTAACATTATCAAATCGCTCTTTCGAAATGGCAACCGATAAACTATCGGCATTGTCCAAGGGTCGGCAGTTCGATCCGGCATTTGGGAGCCTCAAAATCAATTGCCCGTAAAATTGGCTAACCAAACGGAAAATATATCCGACCGGAAGCGCTGAGCCTTTTTCGTTAATAGCACGCAAGGAAGAGGATCGTTTAGATGGACAATATAAACTTTGGAAAATGAAAAGAGCTTTGTGTTGCGTTTTGTTTTTGTGGAAATTAATAAAATCATTAAAGAAATCGTGGCACATGGGCACAAGCGTATGGCTGTAACGTGGCGGTTGTCAGTTCTATTCCCCCCCGAGGAAATTAAATATTATGTTAATATAACTATATTATATTTCGCCACACAACACTAGGGTCTGTTTACTTACCTCGTTACATGCTTAATACAGCGTAAAAAAATTCTGTAATAATTCTAACAGGCTACAAGTTCAAATCCAGCGTCGTACAAATTTTAATACTTCCCAAACTATTTCTTCCATCTTAACCAGGTTTAAGATAAATATGTTTCCCATGTCCAAAGCTAAGTGGTCTAACCCAATAACATCCAGTGGCCGTTACTGTTATTGGCGGTCTGCTCGGGATGTCTCACGCTATCCTATTTCCGTACGCACCATTAAAGATTCATTTTCGATTGTTCTTCTCCAGTTTCTTTTGAAAATTTTTATATTTATAACCGATCCATAATAATTAGAGTGAGCCACACACATTTAAGCCACAGGTTAAACTGGCAAAAAAAGGTGGTGATCACTTACCATCAGGTATATTGTCAATAGGTTCCTAGGTTTCTTCTGCCTACCCAGCTGTGGACTAGAGATAAAATATTACATTAATTCGATAATTACAACTAATTACACGCTATTTATGTTTTTAAGAAAATCGAAAGGCTACTCAATTTCATATGAATATTAATGATGGGAATATTTCGTTAATCTTAAACAAAATTGCGATTATATGCGCGGCGGTTTCTTAGAGTTGTCGCCGTTAATTTATGCTGTGGCACGAACTATAGCATTTTAACTCCTTCTGAGGAGGACTCCTTGCGGCAAAGACGTGGTAATCCCATTTTATAGTGATTCTGAAAGATATTTTGGATTAAAAAAATCGAATTAATTTTATGTTTCTTTAATTAAAATAAAATAATACAAAAATAGTTTAATAAGCTACAAAATACTTTTAAAACTATGTCCATTTTGCTATGGTTTTTGTTGGTATTTAAAGCCCGTAAAAACATCATTGTCATATTTTTTTTACACGAAATCTAGTTCTTGACATTCCGCTCCTCATTGTTTCACTTAATTTCAAAAAAATGTGTATGGAGGGGCGAAACTCCTTATCTTTCTCTATCAGAGCGAGGAAATCAAAATAATCAATTCCCACGAGTGGAATTGGAAACCACGACCTTGGTGTATATAGTCAAACCATGGCTTCGAAATAATTTAATATGTACATTTTTTTATTTTAGGTATGTGACTTATATCATTTTGCCGGCTAGCTTAGTGGCGATCCGGCTTAACTGAAGCCAAAAAGTGTACAGTCACGCTTCGAACCCCCACCACCCCCGGCTAACTTCATAAGACTATGAATTTAAATACGTTAGTCGATGTCAAAGGGTCGTGTTGCATCCGCTGGGGGTCTAAAATGTTGTTAGTGATAAATTTTCTATAAGACTAAGTAAGTGCTTATTAGTTGGTAATTCTGCAAGACGAATGCGTGACGAATGTAGCGTTAAGTTACGCCTATCTATGCAAATGATAATGAATTAAATAAAACATACACAATACATTCAATGGACTCAATTTTCGTGTATATATATATTTTTTACATACCACGCAAAATAACATGTATCGTGTACCTACGACACTTTTTTTTTTAGTAGGGCAAACAGAAAGCACCTAGTGTTAAGACTCTCCGCTGACCATTTTTTGTCAAGATTTCTTTTCTTCGTGTTGACTGGCGGAACTTAACGCGATGTATCTTCTTACTAGATCAAGAAAATGTTGTAGAAAGCTGTACTTTTGCACGAAAAATGTAATCACGGGATAAAACATTTTTTTAAATTTACATATATTTATAAATTTCATTTTAGCGCTCCAAAACGACCAACTTTGCTTATCAGCGACGGCTTGTTAGGACAGAGTGTAAAAATATTCGAGCCACGGTCCGACCGCCTGATGTTTGTTAATGCCTTATGGCCTTTGACCTTTTTATTATCATGGTAGTTAGGTTTGGCTTAATTTCTAATCAAAATATTACTTTATGTGACAAAAGTTATTTTTTTCTTATTTTACGCATCCCTAGAAAAATCAATTTCACGCTGTATCCCGCATACAACAGAGAAGACTGAGGCACCTAGTGTTAAGACACTCCACATCTCTAGCATATTGCATATTGAATGCAAATTATTATATCGAGCCTATCGATATCTGAAAGTATGTTTACTAGAGACAACAGTTATGAAAGGGATGTCAATGTCATCTTGCAGCGAGACGTGGATATTTAATAACTAATATAATAGTAAATACATAAATTATATTTTAAAATAATAATACTTTCAGCTTCACGCTGTATCCCGCACATAGCAGGGTCAGAGAGAACCTCGCGATCGCGAATGTGTCTTACATTGAATCTCAAATGCAGGAACTCAACCCCGGTCTTTGACTTGTCACCAGAGCGAGGACATAAAAATATATCATTACCCTGCGAGTGAGAATCGAACCAGAACCGTCACGATGACACGATATCCATATAATATATCTATACTCTTGCAAAATATGATGTATCTATAAATATAATTTTGATGTATCATAAAACCTATTAAGTTATAAGTTTGGGACGTCATAAAGGCGTAATGGATCGCCGTTACTATCGAGTAACGGCGGCTCTCGCCATGCGTTGTAATTCGATTTAGATTAGTAAAAGGTACAACACTATTATGAAAGATATTATAATATATTAGATTGGAATGATTGAAATTATTTTGGTTTAGAGATTGAAATTGAGAAAACTTAAAAACTTTACGTATATTGAAAAATTCACCTATAATTATAGGTAGAAATATTTTGAGATACATAAAAAAATTATAAAGTGTCTCTATTTGACCGTTGGATGGATGGGTGCAAATCCTATATAACCTGCAAATTTTCACGTTTCTGAAAAAAATCGTGTACTTTTAACAATATATTTAACCAAACTTTATATTGGACGTTTTAGCATACAATATCTTTAAAAGAGAAACATGAATAATTAAATGACAATGAATGAGCACATTATGGTGCAGTGGGTGCAGTGTCTCACTGTTACCGCAAAGGTTATCAGTTTGATCTCCAATCATCAGAATGCGGCTTTCAATTTCACAACTTAATAAGTATTGTCCCATATAGTGAAAATTTTAATTTGAAAGTTTCACACTATATTCCCTACATAGCAGGGAAGGCTGAGAAACTCGGGAACTAAGTGTTAAGACACTCTGTTCTCATTAAGACACTTTCACTACCCACAGAAAAAAGATGAACGGATCACTAGGTTCCATCCTACCCTGCTAATATATACCTTAAACCTATAAAGCGTATAAATATATATATACAAAAACCATTTGTATCTAACACATGTATACTTCGGGGCTGGTTTCAATACCGGCGTCTTTATGAGGCAACAACTGGCCCCCGCTATTAGGCGATCGCTATTAGCTCTGTATTGAGATGTGGTAAAAATTGATATGATATTATTATTTAATTATTTGGTTTTTCTTAGTTATTGTAAGCGCTCATTGTGCGGATTCGAATCTCACTCTTCATCCTCTCACGCTTAATTCTACAAAGCAAAGGATTGACTTCCGCCAGTCAACATACAATGTCTAGAAAAATAGACTAAAAACGGGAAACAGAGGAGAACAAAGTGACTCAAAACACGATACCATCTAAGTAGATGATATCTTGTTTTTGGATACTTTTTATCTGGTGCCTACCCTGTTATATGGAAGATAAAAGAAGATACTACAAAGAAATAAGAAAAGAATTTAAATAACACCACATAAGCCACCAACGTACATCCGGAAAATCGCCAGTATCTTCTTAGGCCACGTAACGCCGGCGATCGTAAAAGAGAATGTGACCGCCGCCGCTGCTAAGAAGTATTTATTTATCGATTCCTCGCGTGCACATTGTTTCTAAATTAGGAAACGTTTTGGAAGTTTACTTCTCTTGTTGATTTTTGTTTACGGATCTATTTCCATTTCCACTAGATTGATGAATTTATGTTTCTGTCTATATTGAGGAATATTTTTTTTTGTAGCTTCATGTTGTATATATTAACTGGGTCAGCAGAAGGAAGCTGGTGTTAAGACACTCCGTTTCCACATTTCGTGTCGCGTTATCGTAACTTATGAGTGTCTCATAGTATCACTGCATTTTCTGTCTATCAATTTTAAAATTATCTTTTGAAAATGAAAGGAAATCTGTTTTTCGTACTATTTTTCCATCTTCTTCGAAATTACTAAACTAACTACTAAGCATAGGCAGGTTAATCATAAAATATTACCGTATATTTCATGGCGTTGTAGATATAACGAGATTTTATGGCGACATAATTATTATAGGCCAATCTTGGTGTTACATGTTATGGTGTTTGGTGGGGATCGATAACTTGTAATGGGATTGCTTTAATGGCTGTATATCATCATTAGTTTGGAATTTGATCTGTGTTGGATGGTTGTGGGTTTGATTTATACTCAGATGAATGACTTCCATCTAGTAGTCATCGACGATTTTATCCCTTCATAAACTATCGATGAGGCCAGCCAGTACAAAGTGTGACTGTAAAAGCAAGTGGAGTAGGGAAACGAGCGTCTTAGCACTAGGTACCTACCCTCTGCCTACCCTGCTGTGTGAAGCTGGCAAAAAAAAGAAAGGAAAAGAAAAGAAAAGAGAAGAAAAGTTAAAATATCAAAAACTAAAAAGAATGATAAAAGTGATTCCTTGGTAAATTAAAAGGCCGCGGGGCGATCGGGGTAATATTCTTTCTCATTATACCAAACGATTGCCCGCTCAGGTATTGTTACGTGGATCTTTATAGAACAGTGGCTGAGAACGGTGGAGGGTCGAGATTTGATTCTCGATCTTGATTGGAATTATAGTTGAAGCGGGATTTTTGTATTTCGATGAAGCACTGATGAAGCAATGATTCGAGTATTTTTTTAAAATTTAGTATTATATATTTTTCTCATCACACTTCTTTCGAAATAATGAAAAAAAAACTTATTTTTATTTTTTCTTAATTAAATTTCATTCAGTATTACCAAAATTAATTGAACTATTATAAAGATTCACTATGTTCTTTTATACAAAATATTAATTGACAGTTTTACCAAAATTTCAATAAAATAATTTATTCTTTTGTAATATTTCCAGCGTTAAATTCCGTCGTCATTGCAGTTGTAGCGCAGCGGCGTGGCGCAGCAAGGATATGATTGTAATGCGACGCTTGTGGGTTCGATACCGGCTCGAGGAAGTGAAGTATTTATTTACCCTTATATTTCCATGTCTTTGCTGTGGTGTCGAAACAAAGGGCGGCGTTGAGTTTTGCTACTCAACATGCCACGCCTCCAATATTCGAAAGCGAATTCCAATATGCGAAACAGACGGAAACTATCCAACACACAATGCCTCGAAAATTTGGAAAAGATCTCAGCCTTTCCTGCCATATGCGGTATGTAACTTGGAACAAAAAAAAAGAAAAAAACGAGCGTTGAACTCCGCCACTGAATACGCAATATATCGTAAAGTGAGGACCGGAGTGTCTTAACAGGTAGATATAGATACATTATCTGCCTACCCTACTCCACATGAGGAATCGTGCAGCTAATATACAAAAATAAATAAAAATAAACCCATAAAAACCATATGAAAACACATGTTTACATAAAAATATTTAATATTAAAAAGAAAGCAAATGAAGCTACCGGGCGCTGTGATACGCGTCGGCGTTGGCAAGAATAAATTCAGGTTCGCCATATTCTACTGTAATGAATGTTAAGATTGCACTTTTGTTTGCATTGTACCGGTACCGGTACCGGTATACCTTTTTGTACAGGCGGTTGAATTAAATATTCATTTTAATTGTAAAATTTAATTATATTTTAAATAGCCTTGGGTTTGCCTCGGGTTTGATCTCCGTTCGCAGAATTAACTGCTGTTTATGTGCTCTGGCATGGCTGGGTGCGGTGATGAGTAACGCTACTCAAGATGCGATGACCTAAAATGTGATTTTGCCAGAAAGTTGTAAGTTTGCATTTTCATATTTGGCTTAATACAGGTTTATGGTGGTTTTTTTTTTTTTTTTTTTTTTTATGGGAGAGGACAAGGCAAACGAGCGTTCGGGTCACCTGATGGTAAGTGATCACCGCCGCCCACGACCCCATGCAACACCAGAGGAGCCACAGGTGCGTTGCCAGCCTTTAAGGTGGAGATGAAGGGCACCGGGGCCCGGCATTACCTAATGCGAAACGCAGTGGCAAGGGCCACTACTTCACGCCGGTTTAAGATGCCGGGGGTGGTATGAAATCCGGTCGAGTCTGCCCATGCGTGTTGCCATTACTGGCGACGTGACTCTTCCACACGTACTTTAGTCGCCTCTTACGACACCGACAGTACCAGGGTGATCCTATTCTAAGCCGGGACCACACGGCTTATCATAGTTTATCATTTTCCCTCTGCTTACCCTGCATATATGATAACTATGCCAATTGTTTTTATACATTTTTATAATATAAACGCAAAACGGACGAAACGTGGTTAGAAAACTTCACATTATCTCTGAATTATTTTTGTTGTGACAATTCGTCTTTGATTTTTTTTTAACTATTAGACATAATATTTCTATAATATAACTACTTCAATCGCCAAATCCAAAAAAAATACATATAATAATTAAAAAAGAAAAAAAAATGTTTTTTCAAAAAACAAATATATTAACAAAATCCGTAGCAGCCTGTACATTAAAAACGCCGAGGGCGATCTCTAGTAATGCACGTGTAACCCGTCGAGTTGACAGCCACCGTAGTACACTCGCGGCCGAGACAATGCGACTCAGTGTTTCATCCTAAACTATGATATAAGAAATAAGAAATATTTTATATACATATATATGTAATATTTATACATATGCTAGCACATATATATGTATGTATGTCAGAGATACATAACATAGGACCAGGTGAGACATTCTCAGTTTGAGAAGTAACCGAAACTCAACGTCGAACTTGGCCTGGTTATCAGAGCGAGTTCACTTCATCGAGTGGGAATCGAACTCACAATCTGTCGCGTGTACAGTGTAAGGTACACGCTTGTGATCCTGTGCCACAATTGGCCCAAATTAATATTAATAATCTACTTATATATAAAACGATCTCGGATAGAGATGTTACTCGAGGTCTAGGGGCACAAGGCCGTGTAACGCGACAGCTGTGGATTCGATTCTTACTCGAGGGAATTTATTATTATTTTGTAGCATTGAGTTCCACCACTTTCGCAAAGAATTTGGTGGTAAGTGGGGAATGGTGTACCTAAACTACGTTCTGTGTTGTGTGCAGGATACAGCGTGGATATGATGAAAAAAAAAAAACACTCCATCTAATTTTCAGGACATTGTGATTGGCGGAACTCAACGCCGCAGCAGCGTGAGTCCAAGCACCAATTTACCAATAACATTAAATATATCCTTTCAATACGTACAATAACATAGACTGACATACACATCGGCACGCAATTACACCGGCCATAAGGAAAATCGTTTTTGGAGGGTTCGGAATAATAAAAACTAATAGAAACGCTACAATTAAGCTGTGGCGATTCTCGATTACAGTTACATGTTTCGTACTGATTGGATTGCAAATAATTGCCGCTTTTCACTTGGGAAAGTGAATCGGAGGTTGTGGGTTCGATTTTGACTAATGATAAAATAATAATAAAATATTTTTACTTTCACACTCATTATTATTTGTGAGAGAGTTTCTATTTATTAAACTAGATTTTTTTTTTAATTTATTTTTTTATTATGGATTTTGCCAAGTTTCGTCATTAAATGCCTTCATGGCGTAACTGTAAACGAGACCGTTGTAGATTGAGATCCTCAATCGAAGAAAAAATATTTTAGATTCCACATTATGGCAGACAAAGTGTGGCATTAAGTTTTGATCCACAGCACGCAATGTCCCACGAATTAGTTTCGGAAGAGACTCTCTTAACTTTATGTTTCTTCTGCATATTCTGTAATATAATGTCACACTCCCAGATGAAGTCATACATAAATATTATCTATATTAAGATACATATATATATAGATGTAGAAAAAAAAGAGCACATTAACGATAAACTTTCCAAATAGCTGCCAAAAGCGTGCAGAATAAAATAATCATTAATTCGTGCTCTCGACGTAATGGGCCACTCGTATTGAACAACCTGTATAGTATTTATACAGCTAGTGTTGTGTTGTATCGATGTTTGGACAACTATTTGTAAATGACTTGATTTTTTTATTAGTATTTGATAAATTATATGGATTTACATTTATATTATAAGTATATATAGAGAATTAAAATGATATTAATATTTTTACAGTATTATAAATGTGTGTCCTGAGGGTTGATTAACACAGAACACAGATACTTGTAATGGAAACTTTAATTTTTTTTTTCCCCATTCGTTTATAAGATATTATGTATTAAGGACTTACTTAGATATTTCTGTTTCCCATTTTCCGCTAAATTCGATAAATAAAGATCTGTCTCATTATCAAAGCCAGGAAATCAAAATATTAATATTCCTCCTTATAAAAAAAATTTCAGCTACACGCTGTATCCTGCACGCAGCAGGTTAAGCAGAGGGAATCTCGTGTTAAGTCACTCTGTTCACCTTCTACTCCTGTGTCACAACTGGCCTCTTACATCGATAAATGCCTCTTAAATATCGATATTTCACATCATCGCCACCCCCACTATGTCCGTTCCATACACTCAATAACAGTTGTGGGAATGTAATTCAGGAATCCTATTAATTATTAAACCAATATTTTAATTGCATATAACGCTTGTCGCTGACTTTATTATGTTTAATTTTATTAATTTCACCACAATATGTGATGATTTTCAGTAATGTGATCGTCAAGTTATTTATATGTATACATTTTTTGTTTAATTTCACATCGTATGCTGTACGTAGGGAAGTATGTAGAGGGAACCTGACAACCTAATGCCTGGCAAAACCTGGTAATCCGTTGAGTTCCACAACTCAACACGTAATGCTTCAAAAAATCACCGAATTGTGAGTGATGAGTGGAGAACACTTGACACTTTGTGCTCTTTGGCTATCCTGTTAGTGATAAAGCGTGAAGCTACAAAAAAAAAATAGACCAAAACAGCGTGGAAAGATTTTCTTTCTTAGATTGATTAATAGAATTGACATATATTGTTTTTATAGCGTCACAATGTAACCCGCATACAGCAGGATAGGCAGAGGGAACCTCTTTTTATCTGCCAAATATTATATACTCTTGAGGCCAATAAGAGCAGATTAAAAAGAAATCAGCACTCTAATTCATTTTGTCTTCTAAAATATTACCAGATATATTACCTTCATTATATTGTTATCGAAAAACCTATTTTTTTTTTCCGATATTTTATCTTATCGCTCATTCACTTGGCAAACTGAAACCACTTCGTCCACACAATTATATATTTGCAGTAATTCCATACATTCTCCGGCAAATCGCATCGTAAACAGGAAAATGGGGCGGATTAGAGAATCAATAACAGTGGACAGCATTACGTAAGATTTATTAGACCCGTAGGCTTATTAGTTGTGGACTAACGAAACCATAGAGTTCAGAGTTTATAGATGGAGATTGCTGTGGGAAAGGGGCTGGCTGTTGATGGCTTAAGTCACTGTTCTGTTGTGACTTTGTCTAAATGATCTAATATCAATGTTATGATATGATAATTGAATAATAAGCAATGATGGATTTATTCTAAAATGTTTTTTTTTTATTATTTTCATTTCTAAATCCTTAATTAATTATTTGGTCGGAAAATTGGGAACATCAGGTTCCCTCTGTCTGTTTCAGTTCCTCTGTTTGTTAAGTTAGTAATAACTATAATTATTTACATTACCATATTGCGTGTCTATAATATTGCAAGTCCTCGGTCCACCAATATACAAAAGTCGGAAAGAATGCGACAAAGTATTGGTATAAAAACCAAATGGTGGCCTCACTCGCCGCCACTCGCCGCCTTCTACAGTCTTTAATATACTCTCATGTACAGTGATGTAGAAAAGCGTTAAAAATATTTTTATCTGCACGCTGTTTCCCGTACATAGCAGGGTAGGCAGATGGGAACCTGGGAACCTAGTGTTAAGTACACTGTACTTAGATATTAAGAAAGAAATGGCTTAATGTGGAATTACTAATGCAGATGAAACCTCATCAGAATAATCGAGCGACTGTACATTCTCTTTGCTTACACCGATAAAGATATAGAAAAGATATACTTTCTAATATTTAATGAAATAAAATTTTATTTGGCAACTAATATCTCTGGTGTGGAGAACGTAGTGTTTTAAAATGAGGTTCCCTCTACCTACCAATATTCATGAGAAATATTGTAAAACTACCTTTATATTTAGAAAAATATAACATCTTTATTATTCGATGAAATATATAATTAATAATATTCAAATGGAAGAAAGTATTTCAAACCAAAAACAGTTTCGCAGTGAACAGTACCGAACATATGTCACAACGGGCCAGCACAATAAATAAATAGCGCAAATTCCGAAGTGACCAGCCACTGTCCCAATAAAACCGTAGCGTCCGCGTAGAGGGTAGATGTATATTGGTCTCTGTTCTGGCATTTGTCAGCCTTGTAGTGCCTTAGGGATAACTTGCCTTTCAAATACTTTGTTTTTACTACTTATGAAAGGTTCATTATAGGGATACAGTGGTGTTTGGTGTATTTGAGGAAATATAGCATGGTTGTGGGTTCGATTTTTATGCGGATGTTTTTTTTTTGTGTTGACTTTTTTCCGTATCCCGCATTTCGTATCCTTTTTGCGAGATCACGTATATAGGGGGAAATTAATGGTTTAAAGTTTTATACCATTGAAGAGAGGAAATGAATTTGCTTTATTCTCGAGTGAGAATCAAACCCACAACCGTCACGATTTCTAGCAGATGCTGCTTAATGAGGGTCTCAATATCAATTGGGAAAATTATATTTTAAATAATTTTCGTTTTTTTTCGATATGGTAAGAAGAAGTTGAGATTCGCCACGCGAGTGTCGCGGGTAACAAAAAAAATATTTAATAGAAGAAGTTTACGTACTAGTAGTTAAAATATTTTAGAAGTTTCGGCTCATATTCTAACTTTACAAAAGTTCATAAGTTAAAAGTTTGACTTGAGCTGTCACAGTTCATGAGATTCAGCCTGATGACAAACAGATAGACACATAGCGGAATCTCAATGATAGGGTTCCTTTGGATCAGGGCCCCGCCTTATACAATAATGGAAAAATGCATATTCTCCAATCCTATGCTAATAACAAAAAAAAAAATACAAAATGAATAAATCACCATAGTAAAATCCCATAAAACGAAGTAAGGACACAAGGATATCAGCTGATACAATCTATTCAAAACAGACGTTTCACTTGAAGTTTTACAACTCGCGTGCCGCTATAAATTACAGGACCTTGACAGTGTTATCACCAAGTAGAGGTAACCTCATTCAATACTGAGATAAGAAACGAATATGACACCGACATTGCAAAGATATTTGCTTTGTCACTGTATGTGGAAGTAGACTAGATAGGGAAAAATTATAGGAGGCTTGGTATTAGTTGTGCAGTGGTTCACTATTGGACTGTGTAAGCGAAGGTTGAGAGTTTGATTCCCACTCGGGGGTAACAATTATTTTCAATTCCTCATTGTAGTAACGTTGCTGCCACATAACACGCAGTTCGTGGTGATATGAGGGGTAGTGTGAAGCCAAAAAAAAATTATGTAGGTATCTAACGAAATATGTAGAATATAAAAACATATTTCTGTCTAAAATCTACAAGTTTATTTAAAAATCATATTGTAGGATTACTATATTTTAAAGTAGTAATTTAAAAAAAAGAAGTTCTTTTTTTTTAAATAATAAAATTTATGTTGATAAAATAAAATGTGGCGTAAAGGATCGGTTTAAAACGTGCATAGTAGTCTACTTTATAATATTTAAGCAAATGTATTGTGTAAATGTATTAGCATCCAATAACACTCAGTCCACCAATACAAACTCGATTCACCGGTTTTACACTTAGAAGGGAACAAAAAAACGGACATACATATACGCTAAGAACATAACCCTCCTGTTGGGTTGCAGCTGGTTAATTTTATATTTATATAATATTATTATTGTATCCTACTCCATACATTTTTGAAATTTAAATAATTTCAAAGTGAAATCGATATTTTACGATCGCGTGTCGATCTTATTCGATATTTTCATGCACCAGTGACCTTTATTTGTATGCTTTTGTGTGACCTTGTTATGTTATACTAGCATTTTAACTCAGCTGGATCTTATTTTTTTTTATTTACAAAGAGTTTTCTCTTTTTTTTGGATTCCGTGGTTTAAATTAAAAAAGAGCACTTATAGTGTTATATTTTTGTCCGTTTGTTATGACAATATTTCTCCGGAAGGCGTGGAGGTAACTAAGTGAAATTAAAGTCAAATAGTTTCTTGGATTTTATAACCTATAGTGGATAATAGAAGTGTTTCTATGGGAACAGAGTCACTCAACACTCCCTCTGGGTACAGCAAAAAAAAAATATATATAGTTTAATTAAACTTGGCAAAAAGGGGAAACGTCTCAAAATTGATAGTTTTACAGGTGCGAGTTGACGGAGTCGGAACGGGACGGAATCGATGCAACTATCGTCAATTTTACAGTCAGGTGACTGAGAATAACATTATTTTTTTCATTCTTCGCAAGTCAACGAAAAATATATCATAAAATAAATAAATCTATTCTTTTTTACTGTATGGATTAATTACCTTTTACTAAATTGCTATACGATTGTAGTGGCGTGACGATAACCTCGTATACCAGGGTGCGCAAGTGGCGACCAGTTCTAAAAAAATTTTTTCCCCAGGATTCCTAAGATTCAGGATCCAAGTGCACCTCACAAAGTGGGGATGGAAGTATCTTAATGGGGACTTACTTGAGGTTCCCATGGTCCCTCTGCCAAAAAAACAAATATACACCGACAATTCAAATTCATTTCACCATATATAGATTTAATATAGGTAATAGTATGATTTCGTTTATGGCAATAATTTTCATTTTCTGCTCGAAATATGGCAGAGATAAGATTAAAGTTATTTTATGTGCATTCATTAGATTACGTAAATTTATTCTGTAGTAATTTAATATTTATTATTTATGTTTCTTTACTAGTTTAGGTGAAAGTCTTTTCTATACAATATTTAATATAAAATGTTTTTTTTTTTAAATATTTTCAAAGTATATTTTTAATAATATGTGTATATAGAGTATTCCGACACTTGATCCACTTTCCCTACATTGCTAAATGCGGGATTTAGCGTGAAGCTGAATAAAAACACGCGACCCATATCTATAGGTCTCTTGTATACATACATATCTAAGTATGCTACTATTATTAATCCAAAGTTTTTGTTTGGTTGAACGAGCTAGTCTTAGGAACTATTGACGTGAATTGAAAAAATCTTTTAACGTCCAAATGTGGTTTAATCTCTGTGACTCTTTTACCTTCACCTTACCTGATGTGATAAAATTAAATTACAATGCGTCATTTGGCTAAGTAAACAAAGTCATAGGTAAAAAATTGGTATAGTAAAACAAATAATAATATAATTTAAATTTTATTTTTTTATGGGAGAGGACAAGGCAAACGAGCTTTCGGGTTAAATATATAATATTTCATTGACCTAATAACTAAAAATGAAAGTTTATAACTTTAATTTAGCACAATTTACATGTAATTACAAAATTGAATCGACTTTTAGACTTCCTAAAAGCAAAGTGTGCCATTTCGGAAGCTTACTATTCAAAATTCAAAACATTCGTACAGCAAGTGATGCGTGATCACGGGTCGAGTGAAGTGGTTCTTCAATGAAAACCCCTAAATATATATCTAAATTGAACCTTAAATTGAAGGAAATAGGGTTTAAATTTAAACAATACTAGTCTATAGTCCGTAGACGTCCGCCAAATGAACATAGAAACGACTTTATTTTGTACGTTATTCAAATCGGGCCAATATTTATGTACAGGGTGTTCTGATATAGGTTCATTAGTGGTTTTGTGTGAATGTTAAATAGTTTTTGAAAATTTGGTTCTTTTTAAAGTATAACAATTTGGACATTTTGATTACGGAATGGGCCATCTGATTATGGAATGAACTGTAAGCGCATTGGTTATAGGTTCGATTTACTCTTAGCAAAATTTATTATTATTATTTCATCGCTCTGGTGCGATAAAATGTTGAGTTCTGCCACTACACTTACAATATCTATAATTCAGGAAGAATATGGACAACGGCGTATTTTTACGTCAGGTGACTCTTGAATTTTGAAGGTTTGATCAACTTTTCTTACCTCTATACAACCTTTTACGTAAGGTAGGTAAATAAAATATAATGTTCACACGTTCACGTGCTCATTCATTCTGAAATGAATCTACTGACACATCTAATTGCTTGTAACTCAGATATTTCTGACAGCAGGTATTGTGGGTTACTTTAACACAAAATATTAATATAGGAATATTTTCCCTGATAATTTCTATTAAATTTAAATTCAACAAGTAGTTCTTGAGATTAATGCGTCTTCCTAAATTAATTTTAGAGATTTACTTATTAGCATAGAGTAAACTTTATTACTACAATTTCTAGTTAAATTTTGTTATTATATTTTATATTTTAAGTTTACAAAGTTAATGTACAGGTGCTTTCAGTAAGAATGACAACTTTGGCCTAATTTTAAACATAATTATTTATAACTGCTGACCCACCTCAGATTTAGTTATTTCATTTTTATTAATTAAAAATTTTTCTTCATTCTCTCATTTCAAATGATTTTTCAAAATCGTTTAGCAACTTATATTTTTTTTTATGATAACAAGCCTAAATAGCTTAATTTTAAAAAATAAAACACTTTTTGCAAGAAAATAGTTGAAGAAATCCGCAAAAATGTCAATACATTAATTTGAACTAGCAAACAGCCTGTATAATTGTCCGATAGCTATCACTGTAGCAGAAGTAGATAGTTCGCCTTTTCTTCATACCACTCCCACTAACGATGTCATTCGGTTCCGCGCTGACGAGTTATTGAGACTTTTTCAAGAGACAACCCCCCCCCTTTCAGGTTTTACCACCCTATGCCGCGGGGGTGAACGGCAAAATGGTACATGGAAGTGGCAGTTTCATATAAGAATATAATTTGTCCGTCGTAACGCTGTGGAACAGTGACTGATTTTAAAATGATGGTAGGCAGTTCGATTTATTTCGGGGAAATGGTTATATTTAATTTGTTTTGGCTTATCCACTGTTGTGGTTGAAGCACCGCGTAGAGTTTCGCCATGGAACCTGCTATATATCTTGAAAGTTCTTCGGATATTGGATAAAAGAGTGTATTAAGTTATCAGAGGGAACTATTCGTCGTGGTGTCACTATCCCCTTAATACATACTGCCTCCCGCCTCAAGAGTAGTCTGTGAGCACCTGGATGCACTTTTGGTATAATGATCATGCAAGCTATGGTTTGATCTACTTCCTCATGTGTTTCATGAGCGCTATGATTACAGTACAGAAATTCCCACCTTCAAGACCAGTAACGCATCCTCAACCCCCTCAGACTGTAGACATATGGACATCTACAATCGCCTACGGACGCGAAGGTTTCACTTGCCATCAGGTTGTCCTTTTACTCATTGGTCACTAATTGTAGTTGCTAAAAAGATTTTGGTTCTGACTGGCTATCCTTGTTATGTGAGATAAAAATGTAAAACTGCTCTAATATTTTAAACCCTTTAGTGTTGTGTTTAAGCCCTCGTGGTCAATTGGAAGCAAGTCGGAAATGACTCTTGATCCATTTCAAGTTCCCGATGTAGCTCTGACTGCAGGTGCAGTAGGCTTCAGCAAAATAATGAACCTAATAAGAGATTTTCTTCATAAATAAACTATCAAACAAAAAATAAATTTTAATTTTACACTGGTAGTTTCACAGCTCTTTAAGGTTAACATAGATATTTAATATTTAAAAGATATATAAATATGTAGAATATGTAGAAAGTAATTAAAAAACGCAGTATCCGGAAAATTGAACGGAAATTGGGGAACGGATCGTCTCAACACTAGATCTCTGTTGCCTTTCCCGCTATACTCGGGATACAGAGTTAATCTGAAAAAGCTAATAAAGGGCGTATGAAATCTACTGAAGAATTAAATATTCTTATTATATAAAGCAAAAAATAGTATGATTTTTTTTTCTTTGAGATAATAAATAACATATAAGCATAAACCATACGAAATATATTTTTTCATTGTTTATCCTATCTCATATAATATATGTTTAACTCTTCCAGCATTCCTTAATCAACGTAGCTCAGCAGATTCGACGATAATTATGTCGGTTCAAAGATTGAAAACCCTCGAGATGCATCGCAAGGATGTAGGGTAGAAGCGATCGGTGCAGTTGGTTGCCATTCAGAAATCTCTATTATATTATTTTCATTATATAATTAGAGAAAAAAAAGAGTGATTCGTCTCTAGAAACTCCTTTTAGAGGATATAATTAAGGAGTGTGTAATTATTTATAACAAGTGTCATTCATTTAGAAAATGTGCTTTTTTCAGGAATGGCGGAAATTTGTTGTTGGGTGATTTGTTTTTTTTATTTTATTATGGTTTTTTCTAGTTTTACGCTGTATCTCGTATGTAGCAGGGAAGGCAGTGGGAAACTAGTGTAATGACGTGATTCATTCTCTACTTTGCAAACCTTGAAACTAGGCAATTTTGATGAAACCTCTACGCCACGCTTTGTATTTCCAAAGAGAAGAATTGGCAGATAAATTCCGACGGAGGAGGAGGCAAATCACGGCGTTGAGTTCCGCCAATTGTCAATTGGTGGGTTCCCACACTCCTGGTTTCGCGTTATTGTATAAGTATTATTCCATGCAAGATTTCACTAGCTCCTTCGCCTTAAGTTACTTGAATTAGTTTCAGAACTTGAATACAACAACATGAAAATTCGTTATTTATAAAAACACACATATAAAATTTACCGATATATTTTTTTTCGACAAATGTTTTTTAATTTTTAAAATATGAAAAAAACAAATATTGAAAAAAAATAATTGAACCTACAGAACATACCTAATCTAAACTAAAACAATAACAGCACGTTCTCAATTACGTCTGTTCCATACAAAATAACACAAAAGAACAAACAAACAGTATTTCGAGATAATCCTTTATATCCATCCACATTCATCTTGCAGAAGATAATCCGACACCCGGCACTCATTACTTGCTTCCTTGGCCTGTCAATAATATTTACAAAATACACTTTTTGTATTATAAATTATATATATTCAAATATTGTTTCATAGGAATTTAGTTCTAATATATTACAAATAAAGGTGAAAATTGCGTGATTGCATTTGAAACTGTTGTTTTGTCTACAGTACGTACGCTAAAATGTATTTATAGACGGTCCGCATCAGCGCAGAAGAATAATTATTCAAATGTAATAGAGTAATAATCTAGATGTAGTATTAGCAAAAAAGTATAATGTATACAATTGTTATAATTTAGAAATTTTTAAGATAATAAATACATACTAAATTAATTTGATTAGTGCGGTAGTCAAGTCTCCTTATTTAAGACGTAAAGATTTTCAAAATTAATATTGCTTCATAGGATTTATTATTATTATTATTATTGATAGGCTAGACAATTACTTCGTGGTGTAGGTGCTTATGCGCAGGTGCTTGTACGGTAGACGCGACAGATTGTGAGTTCCAATCAAGAAAATACAATATTATTAAATATTTTCATCTCTTCCCTCTGGTAACAGAGCAAAACGTAGCGTTGAGATCTACCACTCAGTACGTAATGCCCTTAAAAATCAGCGAAAAATGGGAACGGTGTGTCTCGACACTACGTTCCCAGGTTCTTTCTGTCTACTTTGCTATGTACAGGATACAGTGGAAAACTAAAACTATATCTGGCAAAGTAAAATACAATGTTATAACACTCTGTCCTCCATCATATTTCTAGACACTGCATGGTGATAAACGCACATGGCAGAGTAAACAGATGTATCCTTCGAACCTAAGTGTCAGTAAATGTTAAAACGTTCCTAGTGTTCAAAATTCTCGTGGCTCTTCACGCTTATACCCTTAACCCCAACTGCATTTAGATTGATAGATAAATTATATTACATAATAATAATAATATAATTATGTATATATAATTTATCCCACATTTTTTTCTTCTGTCTCTACCACAAATTTTATCGAGGCCGATCTTTCAAAAATATGATTATCACCGACCGCATCAACAAATGAGCTGCGAGAGACACGAATCATCATTTGTTACGTTTAAATGTAACTCTGTGTACTTCCCCTAAACCCTTATAATATATTATACGCACATTACATATGGGTAAAAGATGGAAGTAGATATATGTATGTATTTGTAATATATATAGGCCCGATAAATATATTGATATATTTTGTAATCTTTTTATTATTATTAGCTTTTAGCTTCACGCTGTATCCTGCAGGGTAGATAGAGGGAAACTGGGAATAAGCGTTAAGAAATTCCGTACATATTAAAATACTTCGTTCTCCACATTTCGCCGAATCCTTTAACCATGCGTGTCACTGGTGGAATTCAACACCACGTTTTGACAACGCCGCGCCGAGTGGAAATCGAACCACCACAGTCGACTACAATCACGTACCTCTGCCGCTGCGCTACAAAGCCATCAATATAATTAAATTTTCATACATAAATCTTATTAAGTCTCAATGACAGTAGATATGTGGTTATATCGATACATCTCTATATAAAATATGGAAGTGGTGTGACATTTCACAAGTCATTGAGTAATGGGTTCGATGGATTGTCGCGAATAAATTGTTGTTCACGAAACATAAATTTTTCAATTTGTTTCAACGTATTTTTGTGTTTTAAGTTTTTTTCAAAAAATATTACACAAGGACTCTGTGCTTCTTTAGTCAATAGGCAAAGGGTAGTAGATTCGATTGCGCTTAATTAGAATCAAATTTAAAGGTAATCGACTAGATAAATATAAATAATCTTAAGACACAATTCAACAATTCGCCGAATTCTAGAGGCATTGCGTGTTGAGTGGCAGATCTCAACGCCGCACATTGCTTCGTTACAAGTTCAACATTTCAATGGTTGGAAAATTAAATAAAATTACATCTCACTATATCTTTTGTATTTGCTTAAAAAAATTGTACAATCAAGTTAAATAATACTTACAAATTATTATCTTGTAACATCAATAATTACTAGGTTACCAACTAGGTTAACAATAGAACTGTAGGTTCATTTACCGGTTAAAGAAAAATCTATTTTTAATAGTTTTTCGTTTTGTTAAATTTGGCATCTACTTATTGACAGAACGTACAAAACGGAGTGCCTTACACAATATATATGTAAATATATATATTTTATTTATAATTAAAGGCATCTAATTTTAAATCCAACCTGCTCCCATCACCATTCAAAAAGCTATATCATCACAAAGTTAGCCCACAGCTGGGCAAACAAGACAATAAAACACCGGGTGGCGCAGAAATAACTTCACCGATAGCAATCGAATGCCAGCCTGTGTAATAGTCCGTGTCACCCCTATGCAATTAGAAATGCGACGTTACGGACAAATGTACATATATAATTTGTATATAAATGTGTAATATGTTAGCTTAGTGTTTATAGTGTGAAATGTCGATTCGAATATCTTCAGAATTCGGCAGAAAATAGGGAGGTGAGTCCCCAGTGATAACATCGCTCGTAACACTAGGTTCCCTCTTATTATACATGCGGGATACGGCGGGAAACTGAAAGAAAACGAATATTTTACAACGTAGAAAAAATGAATAGAGTTTTATCTAAGATATAATTCTGATAAGAATATTCTAAGATATAATTCTGTTTTATGCTTATATAACATAGGTTTAGGTGCATCTTCCACCTATTACTTTGGTAACGTTTCTACAATTAAAAAAAAAAATTAAATAAAAAATATCATGAAAAATGAAAACTATACAATAATTTTATTTATTTATTTTATAAAAGAAAAACTTAAAAATTATTTAGAAAAGCGTGCGAAGAATTTCACGAAAATTTTTCATATTTTTAATACGAAAAAAAAAATAAACAAACTCAAATTTCCCGTTTCGGCAAAGCGAGAAAAAAAACCAATGGAAACACCGCAAAGCACTCACAAATCAACACTTAGTATCGAACAGGACAATGGCATCTTCTGGATGGATGTTGTCAATAAATTACCCATCTTTGAAAACCGCCCACACACTTCACTAATACGGATTTATGGTGTGCACGCACAGATTATAATGGGGTTTTTTTTCTATGGAATATATTTTTTTCATAAGCGAAAATTGCTTTACATATGTTCAGTATAATCTCTGTTTTCAGCTCAACTTTTCAGGCAAAATTGAACGCCGCGTCTTGTCTTGTTACCAGAGCAAGGGTTTTAAAATAATTAGGTGATATGCCTTATATTCTATAGCATTATCGACTGTAGTGGTGTACTGTAGTGAGTACAGTGTAGACGTAGGGTATTAAGGCAAAACTTTATGTCGAAACTTAATGGTAAACGAAAAAAAATCTATATAATCTCTCACGAGAGGAGATTGAATCTACAATCATTAAAGCTTCAAAAGCTTGAGACTGAGAAAATATATATTTATATATAAAAATGGTAAAAAACAATGTCTGTACGTGCATCAAACCGATGAAACATTAGCGTGGGTCGCGTTTCACCTATCACACGCATTTTTCGAAGTCCGATAACAAATGGCTGTCTGTCTATATTAAGAGATATACGGCGATATTGTGAAAAATACTGTGTAATTTTAGATATCTAGATTTGTTTGTTACCTAGTTTTTCTTAAAATTTGGTAGAATTCTAATTATTTGAATGTGAAAGAGAATATTCTCTATATTTTTTCTATAATATATATATTTTTTATTACTGTTTAATTTTTTTGCGAGGTATTTCCTTTCCACATTTTTCACTAAAATTTACAACACAGTGTAAAATAATGTTCAAATATGTTCCGTTGTTGCGTGTCCGTTATATCGGTACAAGAATCGCCGCATTAAAAATTCTTATTAGTTAACTTGCATATAGGTTAAACATGGACCTCTAGATCTATATATAGTACTAGAAGTTCTTCATTTTTTCTTCTTTAGTTCTTCATGAATATATAAATATGTGAAAAAAGATATGGATAGTTATTTCAATATGGTTAATTTTTATTTCACTTTTTAACATACGTATGTATACCCCTTCCTGGAAATGTGGAGAACATTGAAAGTCTTCCAGTAGTCTTCCAGTAGTCTTCCAGTAGTCTTCCAGTAGTCTTCCAGGTGGTAGCGTCCATGATACTACTGACATTTGACAACTGTAATTCGATAATTAACGAGTGCTTGTATAGGACCTTATTGAATAAAGAATATTTTGAATCTGAGCCACAGCAAATTTTTTAAAATCTTGAAACTTGGCTTATATTTGTAAATTAGACAACAATATAATAATATGGCACCATCGAGCTGATCTGTTGATCGAATCGGAAGATGGCTGATGGAAACTTGGACTGCCTACTAGTAAGAGTGTTTTTAGTTTTTTTTCTATTAGATATTACTTTTAGAATTAATTACTATCATAATATTCCTTTTTGCATTTAATAAAAAAAAAACTTTTGTCATATATAGCAATTCTACATCACAGTGTGGCCACTATTGACACTGACCGAAATAGTTATTTGAACAAATATTGGTACACTTTGCCCTGTTACGTTTATTTAGTTAGTTTTATAAGCATTCCTAAACGTGATACCCTTGGGATTTACTCTATATTGTAACTAGTTGCGGTTCGCGACTTCGTTTGTATTGTAATTATGGCTTATGATGTCATTGGAAGTTGTAGGAGTTGAGTAAGATGTTCTGGGCTCCAGACACTCTGTTGTCCGCTATATGAGATGGTGTAGGATGAAGAGCTCAAGGGAAAGGGAGTTTTTTTTCGTTAGCTTCACGCTGTATCCCGCACATAAAAGGTTAGGCAGAGGGAAACTGTTAAGATACTATCGTTGCCCACTTTCCCCAAAATTTTGGAAGCATGTGTCAAGTGGCTAAACTGCAAAGCTACCTCCTTACCAGGGCGGTCAAAAAGAAAATCTAAAGATAACTGTTATCGGAGGATCGAGTGGAGATTGAATTTACAACCTTCTCAAAGACAGTCGTTTTTATTATCAACAGAGGAACATATGCGTGATATACGGGACACGATAGGTTGTGGGTTCAATTCCCACTCAAGGAGATGAAATATTTAATATTTTCATTTCTTCGATCCGATGACGAAAGTACAGCAGGAAGTACATTTCGTCACTCATTTCGGCGGAAAATGAGAAAAGAGTAACTTAACATTATGTGTCCCTCTGCCTAACCCGTTTATAAGCGGGATATAGCGTGAAACCAAAAAAAAAATACCACCACCCATCCAATTTAACTGTACCGATAAAACAAGAACTATTTAACAAACAGATTTACTGGAAACGAGTTAATTTGACCAATAATCGTCGAATATTATCGACTTAAGCCTTTCTATAGAGCAATTACGTGTCTGGTTAGAACTAATGGTTTACTTCACGCGATGTCATTTGTATGTGTTTTTACTGATGCGACAGAATTGTCGATTAAATTATTCCTTTTTTTGTCTTAAAAAAAATATTTTTTTATGTTTCAGATTTGGCTGTAAATTTATTATTTGATGAATTTTTAGTATTGTTTTTTTTTTTGTATTTGTTGGTACAAATACAAAAAAAACAAACGTAGAGTCGTTGCTCTACTGACAGTGGAATGTCTATAATTGTACATTTTAATATCGTTTTCAGAATAGGCTTTGAATCCACACTCGAGTTTTTTCCCCCTCAAATGTGAATTGAAATGATATTTTAAAAATTAGTTTGTACTTTTCATAAGGTGAAGCAAAATTATTATTTTTTACTGTTGATATTTAATTTTAGCATTGACTTTAATTGGAAATTAAAAATCTGCTTATAATAAATCTGAAAAAAAAACACAAAAATTGTAGTCATCGTAATAAAATCGCGAAAGCGAAACGCCATATTAAGACATTATCGCTACAAATATCCATTCAATTTCCCGCTAATGAGACGTGTTATACTCGTAAAGGAAGTGTAAGTAGGTTCGATTCTTAGGTATCGTTTTATACTAGTAATTAATGCGGAATTAATTAATATTCTATATTACCTTATATTAAAGGTTTATTTAATGTTTTTGGAGAAATAAATTTTATTTTGTATAAAGGTATGTCTTTTCCTTACCGTATGTATTGTACTAAGTTTCATAATAATCGGTTCAGTAATTTTAGCGTGACAAATAAACTTACATTCTATATATATAATATATATATCATATTAGTATGATGATAATTTTTTATTTATCCAGTTTACCAAAAGTATTTTATACTGTTTTTATAGTGTCTAGAGTCTACTGACAAGAGTTGGCTTCCTTGGATTTGCAGAAATTAATGTTTTTATTGTCAAAAAAATGAACGTCACGATGGCCTATTTTTTTATAATTCGCATACAATCTCTTAATCTTTAACTAGGCACTATAAATAGAGATCATAGAAAACTAAATTTAGAAATTCTTAGGTGACATTGTCCTTGGGAATCGTAAAGAATGACAGACAGACTGACAGACTACCACCAGCCAAAACTACGCTATGATTCCTTGGATAGTATAGAGTCGAATCGAGAGTGGATTTTCCGGAATTTTTACAGTTCTTGAAACTATTGTATATTATAAAATTCAAGCAAACAAAGCTGCGGGCAACGACTAGTGTACACATATATACTTCGCATATGATATTTTACGAATTCAACAACATAATAATAATACAAACTTTACTATTAAAGCATTTCTTATTTAAAATTCTCTTTGCAAGTAAACACGGGTGTCCGCGCACTGCGTGACAGTGGACGCCCAGTGAGCCCCCAGGGTTACATATTTTAACGGTATTTGACCAAACTATGATAGGTTTGGATGTTGGAAATGTGGATAGGGTGTAGTTTTATTACTTTTAGATTATGTTTATTTAAGATATTTAGTTGTGGATTCAATTTCAACTTGAGGATATGAATTATTATGTAATTATATTTTCATTTCTTTACTCTCGTACCGAGATAAGAGATAAAGATATGGAACGGACTATCTTAACACTAGGATATCTACAGCTGAATTTGCATAAACCTGCGTTATATAATATATATGAAAAAATATTAAAATAGTTAAGTATATTAATAATAAGATATGCCACATTCTCATTCTCATCAACCCTTTCTCACATCACACTGACCTATAGAGGACACTTTTGGGCCTTTAATAAATATTTATTTACTCATTGTTTGCAGGTACTAGGGCCACACTACAACGTTATACCCTTCTAATTATATAATTTATATATTTGATTAGGATATATGTATTATAAGTTAAGATATTATTATGTTATACTAATATTATAATCTGCAGAGCTTGTCAGGTTGAACGCGCTGATCTCAGCAACTCTTTATGTAGGATATACCATTTGTCGAAGATATGATTATATAATAATAATAAGGTATCATTCTACATATTAAAATTCATTTTTCAACCTTAAATCCTTGTTTTTATTTTTTCATTGACTGGCTGAACTGAACGTTGCACGATCTTGTTACCAGAGCGAAGAAATGAAAATAATTCATTCCTACGAGTCAAAATTGAACCTAAAACCTCAAATATATTCTATAATGTAAAAAAAACTAAAAAATTTATCACAGTACATCAAAATAATAGCTACATCCAAATATAATATATCTACCCTCAAAAAGTAAGGGGAGCCTTTATTAAAATTGACAGGACACACCTGTGTAAGGGTTAAACGGGGAAAATTGATTCATTTACGCGTGTCATTATAGACATGGGCACGGATAAGGGGGAAATAAAAGGATAATTACATATCAATATACTTAGAGTCAATGGTTGGATTGTGAGGGTTATTTTTAACTTCTTTTTTTGTTGTGTCAGGCTATATCGCGCTTTTAGCAGGGTAGGCAGGAACCTCGTGTCAAGATACCCGATACTCCGTTCCAAACAATACTCAGTGTTGAAGTCCGACGTGGCGCAGCTGCACAAGGATGTGACTGTAACGCGATGGTAGTGGGTTCGATCCCTACTCAAGAATTTGAAATATTCATTTATATATATTTTCATTTCTTCGCTCTGTGTCGAGGCAAAAAGAGACGTTGAGTTCCGCCACTCAACACGCAATGTCTCCAGATTTCGACTGAAAGTGCGGGACGGAGTGTCTTAAAACTAGATACCCTATTCAAATAATTTACCACTAATTCACTAAAATTACAACATCATATATGTGAAGAATAGGTGCAGAAACTTTACGGGTTTTTTTTAGATAAGTAAAGCAACACTCTCACTAGCTTTCTTCTGCATATCTTGCATTGGGAAAAAGTGTGATGGTAAATATATATATATAACAGTTCAGTAATAAACAACGCTTATAAATAATCTCTATAGAAAAGCAACTTTTATCATAATATTATAATATATCGCGTAGAACGGAAAACAATGAACAAACTCTTTAAATAATTCACTATACTATACTTTAGGTGACCCCTACTATGGTGGCCTTTACTAGA
>JBAIZZ010000306.1:636383-671217 GCA_037355905.1 Heliconius aoede
CTTAAAGGAAGGCAGAACCTTGAAGTAAGCAGTTGCAGCTCCTCTGGTGTTGCACGGGGTCGTGGGCGGCGGTGATCACTTACCATCAGGTGACCCGTGCGCTCGTTTGCCTTGTCCTTTTCCATAAAAAAAAAAAACTGTGTCCTTACAACCCAAGGTCTTCTTATAATAATTTTCTTATAAAAATATATATGTTCTTCTTTCCAGGTCCTAGTCCTGGAGCAAGAGTGTTCCAGAAAGCTACAAATACACTGCCGCCTATGCCGCCACCGTCACCAAGGACACCACCGCCAAAGATGACAGAATTGGCCAAAAAAGACAAAAATCCAAAGAATAGTGGGCTGCGACATGCTTAAGTACTTGTTTGGTTTTGAGACATTTGATAATTTAATAAATAAGATGTAAATGTAATAGTTTTGTTTTTATTAAGCAGTATTTTGATGATTTGATGCCAGTCGCGGCACAGTGGGACGAGACTGTAACCGCAACAGACTGTGAGTTCAATTCCTACTCAAGGAAATTAAATATTTTAATTTCTTCGCTTTTGTTTCGAGGCAAAGCGCTGCACTGAACACGCAATGACACGAAAACACGAAAAGTAGGAAACGGAGTGTCTTAGGCACTAGGCTCCCTCTGTCTACCCTGAACCACGCGGGCAATTTTATACTACAAATTCATGCTTTTAAATTTCAAGATCTCATTTGTATACTCGTGTAAGTTACAACAATTATAATTTTCATTACAAATTAAAATATTTACTACCAACTTATTAAATATAACATAATATTGAACTATATACAGCTAACAGCCTCACGAATCTCCGACACATCAAGACATTTCGCTCTCTGCGTTAGGTTTCAAAAAGAGACATTGCTTCTTGCGTTGCGGGACTTAACGCCGCTCTTTCTCTTGATGGAACAGAGACGTCATAATAGCTCACTGTGTGGGAATCGAACCACAACCGTCCTATTTATAATAAGTGCTGTCACACAATAGCAATAATACTCTAAAATTATCTTTTTATTCTGAAAAGTGATATCATAATATTCTAGTTTTCATTTATCAGGCTTATCTTGTTTGATAATAAAACATTTATTTATAAATTATTAAAAACAAAATATATAATGTAATAAATATATAATATAAATAAAATAAATAAACGTAAATAGCGGCGTTGAGTTCCGCTATTCAGCACGCAATAATTCCAGAATTCGGTGAAAAGTAGAGAACAGTGTCTTAACACTAGACTCCCAGGCTCCCAGGCTCCCAGGTTCCATCTGCCTACCCTCATATATGCAGGATACAGCTAAAAGAAAAATTATTGGATAGCAGCACAGTTTTCTTTGACTTTCCGTATTTTATAGCGCTGAGAAAAAAAGCTTTAATGATGTAGTAGTGTATTCAATTTTTTTTATTTCGCACATATACATATGTAAAATAAAAAAGAACATATACACGTATAACATATAATAATAATTAAATATTTATATACTAAGCGCCTTATAATTATTTAGAGACATTCGTCTTTAACAGTCTTGCTAATAAGTTGGTAAAAAAATTAACAGTTATATTTTATATAATAATATAGTAGTAGTCTGTAATATAATATTAGGAGTATCATACAGTATCCTGCATATGACAGGGAAGGCAAAGTGAACCTTGGGGGACCAAGGGAAGTGCTAAGAGACATTGCTCTCCACCTACCGTCTAAATTTTCGAGACATTTTAGGTTTAAAGATGTTTAAATTTAATCATTTCCCCGTATTAAGTCGAATCTACGACTATCTTGCCACACTCACTGCGCCAAGGAGGTTTCTTATCTCTCGTGAAGGACTCTATCAACAATCAAACATAAATTACAAATCTATGTAAGTTCCCTGAATATAATGTTGTCATGTTTGACAGCTACTTACCTGATATAGGCTTTCCATTCACCTATTGTTTTTCGATTGATAATCGATATGCAACTGTCGATTCGCAGGGCAAAAACGTGCGATTGTTGCGGGTTCGAGTCCCACTTGAAGGATTGAAAAATTTAATATTCTCATTTTCTCGATCTGGTTTCTGCCACTCACCAATATTAAGTTGAAAACTCAATACCTATACAATATTTATTAAGTATTTTTTAGCTTTAGGCTGTATTCCGTATATACTCATAGCAAGGTATGAAGAGAGAATCAGGGACCTGGTGTTAACACATTTCGTTCTCAACTTCCACCGAGTTCTGGAGTCATTGCCTATTGAATTACGGAACTCAACGTTGCACCTTGCCCCGGTACCAAAGCGAGAAAATGAAAATATTCAATTATTAATTTCCTCGAGTGGAAATCGAACCGCCCACTGGCCTGGCATTAAGTTTTACTTAAAGTAAAACTCTACATAAGCTGTTTATTGAGCATATACTAACTTAATGCAGCTGCGAAATTCTGATGGTTTCTTAGAAATATTGTACGACACACACACACATTATAATGCGACCACGCTTAAGTAACTCTCTACATACTAATTTGATGATTCAGAAACCATTTTACTAGTTAGCGTAAGTATTTTTTAAATATTTTCAACATGGCAATATTGGTGGAATTCAACCCTGACTCAACAAATCTGCTATAAAAAAAATTAATATCTTATAGATATTCGGTCACCATTGAGACAATGGGAGAGGATGTGGAAGTATTTAATATTTCATTTCACCGAATGAGAAGTGAATCCACAATTCACTTGTGTCTCTGAGCCATTATTGACTGATTGAGTTCATTAATAATATTCCTAAAACTAACTAATAACAATTTATATGAAAAGGAGAGAGCTGAGAGTCTCGACATTCTTTCTGGTTGACCCACATGGTTTTCTAAAACAAAAAAAAAATAAACTATCAATTAACTTCCGCACTTGGCGATATTAGAACCGCAAAAAAAAAATATACGTCATTGACCTCAATCTTCCTTAGGATCTACTTTGCTCAGTTATTTTAGTTTCGACACGTTCAAAATTGAACCTTATTCAAATATGATACAGTTCAAAATAAGTTTTTTTTTAGTTATAACCATACTGTCAAGTCCGTGTATGCCAAATGGCCAGTTGTGATCAGCTTGCGACTACGAGAAGTCAATTTTATCGATTTTTTTCATTTTTTTTTTAAAAGTTTATTCATTATTTGTTTATCTGTGATTGGTTTTAGTTGAATTTGGATTTGACTCTTGAACCACGTAAGTTATGATATATTATTATTAATTCATAGTTTAATATAGTAACATGGTTTAAAGTTTTAAATGTAGTATAGACTCTGTAGCTTTCAGTTACTATTTTTATAACCAAACACTTGGTGAGCTTAAAGTGTGTCACTTTATTGTTATTTTAACGGACATTAGTTTTTAACGGAAATAACTTTATTAAAGTAATTTAATTTTTTAAAAGATTTTCAAAAATTAATTGCAATATTTATATTGTTAGGAAGTTTTTTCAAAAGTTAATTTTTAGGATATTATCTTATCATTTAATAAACACTTAATGTAAGTTTAGATAACAGCTGCGCATGAGTTGCCAACTCTACAACCAGTAATATAGCAACGAATTGAATTTATTTAAATGAAAGTTGTATTAAAACCGGTGTAATAACATTTTTTTTAATTTGTATCTTGATTAATTATAAATACGACATTAAAATATCGTTTAATTTATCAAACGATATTTTAATGACATATTTACAAAACTGCTATATAATATTTAAAATATTTTGATATATCTGCTGCATACAGCAGTGTAGGCCTGACGGACTACTCAAGTGATACTTAGTGTTAAGACACTCCATTCTCCGTTTAGATTATTTCTAGTAACTAATTGAACTTTACTTATAATAACTTAACACAAAGGTTCCCAGATTTCTGCCTGACATGTGCAGTGTAGAGATGGAGCTAAAAACACCTTAAACGCTTTTTTTTTGAAGCTTGGGATTGGTATTGGGGTTGGGGATTATAAACAATGTAATTCCGGGTACAATTTCTATTCTGGTGACTGTTTTTATGTAATTTACACTCATTTATTTTAACACTTCTTTCACTTTCTCGCATAGCAGGGTGGCGTAGTGCGTGAATATGCTTTTTATTCTTTTTTTTTCTATCTTCATTTTATTATAAAAGAACTGTTGTCTATAGTATTTGTATCAGACAATAAACTTGTTTTTATTAAAACCAGTTCAGGCTATCAGTTCAGTGCTGTTACTTTTTGCACTTTCATTTTAACTTTTTTCTGTCTTTAAGGAGATATAAGATTTTATATATGGCGCAAAATCAGCTTCACGTTGTATCCCGCACATATCAGGGCAGACCCTTTGTCTTTTTACCCAATTGGGAATAGAACCCACCATGACCGTCACACTGCTTAGTTTTTTTATATAATATAATAATTAAAAAAACACAAGCAACTTAAGCAATTTATATACATTGTATACCAAATAAGGATAGACATTTGTATATATTATATTCATTTGATAATGCACCTTAATACAATATAATTACAGTGCAAATTACTGTACATTCAAATTAAACCTTATCAACTATTCTACAAGCATTGATAACTAATTATAGTAAATTAATATAATGTTATTGTATTGTTATTTTTAAAATGTATCTATATAATTTTTTTATAATATTTTATTATTTTTGCAAACAATGTCTGATTTTAAAGGCAATGGTAGTCAATTCGATTTCCACTCGGGGTAATTTTTTTTCATTTCCCTTTCAGTTCTCAGTTAGATAATTCATCTATTTACTCTTAGTCTTCAAAATTCGTCAGTAAGCGGAGAACGGAGATTCTTAGCACTAGATTATCTCTGTCTACTATGATGCACGCAGGATGTAATAGTTAGGGTGTAGGCTCAAATTCAGTTTCATTGGGTATATTATCTCAATATGTGTCTTTTCAAATATACTTGAAAGAATTTGTTAAATCAGACAAATTCACGATATTGAATATTGAGAAAACGTGCCTATTATAATAATTATATTTTAATAACTATAGCACCAGTAAAATTGCTAAAACCTTAAAATCACAGACACTCCGTTCCCCATTTACAGTCGATATTTAAATATTGTGTTTATAATCCCAACTGTCGCGTGAAAGTCAGACACTGACGATTTGAAGTAATACAAAATAAAAATAGTGAGGTCGTCGCTGGGGCACATGCTGTTAATGCGACGGTTATAGTTTCGATTCTCGCTCGAGGGAATGAAATATTTAATTTGTTTTACCACTCAAAACGCAATGCCTCTGCGACGTGCGGGATGCACGGTGAACCTAAAAAAAAAAGTAAAACAATTAAAATGGTTATTCTTCTAAGAAATATGCGAAGAATGCAATACCTCTCGCCTTTTACTTTTGTGAATCACACTACCTGAACGAATGAATCAACCGTAGAAACCTCTTAGAATTACAATAGTGAGTACAAAAGAAATCACCCTAAAGATATGTTAAAACAAGTTTAGTTGAAGTTTTGGTAATATTAACTATAGTAGTTATAGTTATCCTTAACTAGGTGTTATCCTATTGTAGTTAAATAATTTTATATTTCCTTGTTTTGATCAGATCCGCGGCGTTGAGTTTCGCCACTCTAGACGCACTTTCTCTAAATTAGACGTGGAATTGTGGAAGTGGAGATCAGAATGTCATAATATTGGGCTATCTTTACCTACTATATTTATAGGTTATATTTCACACTGTATAACTAATACTAATAGCAGGGTAGATAGAGGGCACCTCGGAAACTAATTTTAAGACACTGTTCTCATCAAGACACTTTCGTCACTTTCCGTTAGTAGAATGATAATACGAAAATAAAAAATATTTCATTACCTCGATTATAAATCGAACCTATAACCTATCAACTAGGTTTGAACACGACTGGCTAGGGAATTTGAAAAGCTAATAAATAATAAGAAATTCAACACAAGCTATAGGCAAAATTTATATTGACCCCGATAAAGCCATGGTCTGTCACATGTAGGTGAACACGTCGTCATATTGATTATTACGGATATAGAATATACCGTTAGAATTCGGTAACGGTGTAACGGATGTCGAAATATATATGAAATTTATTTTAAGGCATTCTAGATACGATTAACACATTATTTTTTATATAATTTCATAAGATTATATAAAATAATAAATAAGTTATATTCATTTTGATGTGGGCTGGTGGGAGTGCGGAGTTGAGTTCCGTCATTCAATAGTAACGTGATGAATTCAGCTGGAAAGCCGATAATTAAGTGTCTTAGCACGTGCTTCCTGCACATGTAGCAGGGAAACTTGGGAATCTAATTAATTTGAGACACTCTCGTACCCAACTTTTCGTCATATTCTGGATACATTGTGTGTTGAGTGGCGGAATTCAACGCCGCGGTTTGCCTCGACACTAGAGCGAAGAGTGAACCCACAACTCGCTTGTGCCCTTGCGCCACTGACTTATATATATATATATATATATATATATATTATATATATACATTATATATATATATGTATAATGTATAATTAAGTAGCTGCAACGTCATTTCGCACGTTGCACGTTACACGCGCACGCCGCGCGCTGTCTATAGCGTTTCTTTTCATGCAAATCACGTATCGTCTTTTTTCAAACAATAGCATCTGAACGCAAGCTGTGGGTTTGATTCTCGATCGGGGGAAGAATTATATTTAAATTAGTAGTTGTTGCTGCAAATTTTATTGCGTGAACTTTCAGCCGAAAGAATAAATAAGAATTAAAAAACAATCCTCTACATTTCCTTACTTGTCAGATTTCAACTTTTTTATTTCCATTATTTTAGTGTGTCCGTCCGTTTTATAGTTATTCAAAATAAAAATATATAATAGAAAATTTTCTCGTTATACTAAGTCACTCTAAATGTAGTTTCTTTTATGTAGATAGAAAGCGGAGAACGGAGTGATTTGGCAGTAGGCGACTATACAGACATACACAGTGTGAAACGTGACAAACAAAACCATTGTTCTCGGTTCTTCATATACAAATATATCTAAAGTACACTAAAACGTGGATTCCCTAATTTACTTAATTTATTAAATGAGTAACAACAATTTGTATTGAAGTTTGTGGGTCAGTGCCACGTTGATTGTCTGAACCTTGACCCTGCAGAAGCAATTATAGATACTTCCGCTGGTGGTCTACTATGTGACACAGGGTTACATATCTTGATAATATTCCCGTACATAGAAGGTGTACAATTTATACTCGTATAGTATATATAGTATTAAGACACGGTTTTCTCCACTTCATCTCAACGCCGCCTCATATTTAATTTAAACAAAATACTTTAGGAAAACATTATATTTTTATAATGTAGTTTAATTTAAATATATATATTTAAGTAAGACTGACAATTATCCGCAACAGAGTGAGTCATTTACTTTGTTTTTGTAATTTAAGGAACATCACTTCAATGGATTGGTTAATAACCTCTGAATCACTTGAATACTGTTTTAATTTTTTCACGCTGTTATTACACACACATATATATATATATATATATATATATATATTATAAATAATATACTATATTGTCCGCATATAGCAGGGAAGGTAGAGGGAACCTAGTGTCGAGACATTTAGTTCACCAATTACAATTTTCCAGAAAGTGAATCATATAAATTACACAAATTCTGGCATGAATAATCTTTTTTAAATTTTAAGTAAAAATTCTATAAAAAAAATTTTTAAATACTTACATAACAGTAAAAAAATGACTCAAGCGACACGGGGGAATGCCCATAAACAGATTTAGAATTACACCTTACAAAAAATTATTTCTTTTAAACTTTCACTTTATAATTTTATTCCACGTCATCGGAATTTATGGCGAATCACAAGAAAAATGTTTATAAAAAACTTTTTATTTTTTTTTATAAGAGGCAGGGGCAGAGGGAACCTAGTGTTAATATATTCCGTTCCCCACTTTCTGCCGATTTCTGGAGGTGTTGCGTGTTGAGTGACAGAACTAAACACCGAGCTTTGTCTCACCACTAGAGTTAAAAATATTTCACTTCCTCGAGTGATGTAATAAACGTACTCATTATTAAAAAAACCAAAACCATTAAAAATACCCCACTGTATGGCATGG
The DNA here is from genome assembly GCA_037355905.1 of Heliconius aoede. Taxonomy (NCBI): domain Eukaryota; kingdom Metazoa; phylum Arthropoda; class Insecta; order Lepidoptera; family Nymphalidae; genus Heliconius; species Heliconius aoede. The sequence goes on from JBAIZZ010000306.1 coordinate 644,516, forward strand.
TTTTCTATTGTATAAGACTACTATTGTTATAAGATAAGATCGACAAGGCTGATAATAAGTATTTAAATCCTGGGAAACCAAGATTGTAATTAAAATCATATTATTATAAATTTACTTTTATATAGTTTCTTAAGGATTCGATTCCCACTCGAGGAAATGATATATATATATCGAAATATATATATACATATATTGTAACCTAATCTAATTTTATTTATAACATTTACAGCTAAGAATTATTTAGACATAATATTTGTTACATAAAATGCCTAAAATTTATATGAAAAAAAAAAAACAACACAGTACGTAGTACATTCTTGACATCTAATTTTTCAAAATTTAAATCAGTATAAGTTCGTGAGTTTAAGGCGTTCAACCAGACAAACTTGTCAGTTTCATAATCATATCATTGAAAAAAGATTGAACCAACACTCATGGTGTTTCCAGTCCAAAACGGTTCCACTGCACCATGACGGGCTGGTTTCTTATTCTTATTAAGTCAAAATACCGGCTATTGTTTAGCTTAGTTAAACAAACCGCAGGCTCAAATCAAAATACTGAGACATTCGTCATATCTGTGTATTTATTCGTCAACGGACGCCTTATTATAACAGAAAACGTTGTGTTAAATCTCTCCGATCTCCACATTTTTAGTGTAAATATAAATATTAGAATTATGTCACACAAAAGTTAAAGAGTGTTGATGTTGTCGTGACGCGTCACAGCGTTTGTCTTTAAACGCGACGGTTGTGAATTTGATTCTCAGTCCGGGACTAAATATTTTTTATTAGACAAAGCGCGGCGTTGAGTTCCGCTACTCAACGTGAAGCTGAAACATAAAGTGTAACAACTAAAAATGTTTTGTTATTAAATCACATAACAAAAATAATTTAAAATAACTAATAAATAAAAAATAATAAAAAAAAATAACTCAATATTTCATACGGATACTAATTTCGCTATCTTAACCCTTTGCCGCGGCGCCGTGAGAAATATTTATATAAAAAGAAAAAAAAAAGGAAATAATACGCAAAGAAAAAACGTCCCAGGCTTAATTGACATTCTTTATGAACGTCAGTCTCGACTCGGGGATATTTTCTAATTAGATATATTTTATGGGTCTTTTTTTCCAAAGCGGTACGAATAAAGGGCTAACATTTGTTTGAAGGGGGGGGCAATATTAGCTTTCTTGGTAATCAGGCGGGAAAAAATGGTCGATTAGACCCGGGGAAGACGTAAATTTAAGATTATTGGTGGAGGCTACGTGCGACAACCCCTTCAAACCTGCCGAGGGGTCTTTGAGACCGCGATCTAGGAACATTAAAGGGTTACGTAAATTAGATTAGTACGTAAGGTATTGTTCTGTGCTTGTAGTAGTCTGAAGTAATAACTCATAGTCTATACTCTAAAATAATGTTCTATTCACAGGAACCACTGGTTTGAATTGAGAATTTATTTATGTCTCAATGGATTATATATTTATGGAGAGCCTCTATGGCTATATTACAACATGTTATGTCACGTATCTTCTATAGCTTAACTATGATTCTTCTTCTTCTTCTTCCTGTCGTAACACTGTTGTCAGAGCGGCCGTGGTCATCACAAAGTGACATAAGGGGCAGATGTTATACACGTCACAAATATTCTCCACTTACGAGTGGCTATTGGCTGAAAGCCTGGTACACTTATGCAAGGAATCCCCTACTGCAAACAAATATTACTATTTGTACTATATATTATATTAACTATGATACGTTTCATAAAAGAAAATATATTTTTCTTTCCTAAGTGTATTACTATGGGCGGCGGCGATCACTTACCATCAGGTCACCCAAACGCTCGTTTGCCTTGTCCTTTTCCATAAAAAAAAATATTTACAGCTGCACAGATCAGCTTATAATGTATATGAAATATATACTATATAATTTTTTTATCATAAAATATTATATATGACGTCACTAACGTTATATAGTTTAAAACTTGAATAGTGAATAGTGCATATGCGGGATACAGCGCGAACCTAAATATAAGCTATATATAAAAAAATGTATTATATATAGCATTTTGCCTTAAAAATGTCATATATTTATTCTAATTAATGTCTATTTCGAGGCTCGAACGAGACGTTTGTTACTTGCTAATTGAATTCGCGACGAAATATCGTCTAGATTACGAATTTACGACGAAAAAAAATTTAAAACTCCGTCGTAACTCGGCTTGAGAAATCCTTATTAAATCCAGCGGGATAAATAAGTTCGTTTGGCGAGTGTTTTTTTTTTATTTTTAGGGTTCCTTCAATGTGGGGTGAAAACTGCTTAAGATTTACAGTGTGTAATTATACCCTTTATGCATTCTTTTGTTTGAAAAGATAATTGTATACTGGCTTTACATACTTTTGATATATCATGGCGATTAATAAAACTTTTTTAACGAAAAATAAATAGTTTTAAGTGTTTTCTTTTCACTCTCTTCTCCGCTTTCCATCTAAATAGAGACATTAATTGTCGAGTGGCGTACTTAAGTAACATATCGGAATATGTATAAAATATTTTAAACAAATGGCGGAATTTCCATTGAATGGCTATTTTCATAGTACGGATTTGAATTAAAAACTATTAAACCATGAACAATAACAAATACTCCTCACTCCACCCAAACTATATTAGTTTATTTTGAGTAAGTCTTATGAATTTACAACATTTTCTACGGAACACTTGTATAAAAATTTAATTTTTTTTTATAGCAAACTAGTAAACATTTTTCGCGATTTGTATAGCTTAGTGCGTAATTAGTGATTGTCTCGTTCAGAGGGCGCCGCTCGTATCGGCGTTTTCTTTTAATGAAGGGGAATCAAGTGAAAAATTTACGGGATTAATACTGAACGTATTAATGTAATACGGTAGTTACGGAAGAAATGTGCTTTTTTTTTTGGTTTAATTTCTTTTAATATTATTTTATTCGCGGATTTCCTGTATATCTCAGACAATCTGAGTAGAAAGTCGTTGTAATTGTATTCATTGTGTGTAGATTAGAATTGGAATTTAACGCCGCGTTTTGTTGACAGACAATTATCTTGTCTCTGGTGGTGAGCGTTCAGAACACTCATGGGCCCATCCTAGAAATATTATTAACAAATGATAAATTCCTGAAAATTTTCGAGTAAATAACTTTAACGCAACCAGGATCTATTCAATGGTACAGTCTAGGCTCTATCTTGATTTCAATGAAAAATTATTTATTTTATTTCCTAAGGTGAGAATCAAACTCAACACCATTACGGTTACCATTAGTGTTACAGTCATACTGTATTATCTAGAATTTATCACAATTTACAACACACTGTCGTACAACACGTATGTTATAGTAACAAAAAAATATTTATTTAAATTTATATATAAATTTCTTCCCTCCAGCACCAACGCAAAAGCCCGCTGAATTCCGCTACTCAACACGGAATGCTTCCAAAATTCGAAAAAAAGTGTTGAATGGAGTGCCTTAACTCTAGGTTCCCTCTGCTCACCCTGCTGTGTGCGGGATACAGCGTGAAACTAAAGAATACACTATCATACAATATGTACACAATAGTTAAATAAATATAACATATCCCGCAATACACGTCAAACATCTACTATTCACAAACACATCTCATCACGTGATAAGCAAAATGGCTGTCGCCGATGAAAAGTAAATACATAAATAAATAGATATGCAAGTTGTATGCACCGAACAAAGCGCTGGTGGGGTTGGGTTTGTATGGATAAGATTGGGATTTATATTATTTATTATTAATTATTATTATAAATATTGGGATATAAAGTCTCTTTTTTTGGTTCAGCTTCACCCTGTATTCTGTATATAGCGGGACGGCCAAAATGAACCTAGTGTTAGTACACTCTTTTCCAAGGACATCCCAATAGTCGAGACATTGGCTGTTGGGTGACGAAAATAAATGTCGTGCTTGCCTTCTTACCAGAGCGAAGAAATGGAAATAATTTATTCCGTTGTGTGGGATTGGAACCCATAACCAATGAGATAACAATTACACCTCAATTGTTGTTCTACTAGTAGGGAATAGAGTGTATTAACACTAGGTTCCCTCTGCCTACCGTGCTGTGTGTGGGATACAGCGTGAAACTGATTTATTTTGTTCTTCACTTTTCGTGCATAAGGACACAGGACTGTCCAACACTGTCCACTTTCCACCATATTGTCATATTGCCACTCAATACTTCAAGAATTCGCAGGAATTTAGAGAACGTAGTGACTTGCATAAGGTTCTAACAGGCTCAGGAGGCAATGTGAAGCTCAATTTATATAACTATTAGGTAAAATGTTATGTTTCGTAGAAAATACATAGAAATTTTTATGTTGACTATCAGGGAATGTGGTTAGATACGTCAAAATCTATAGGTCTATATTTTACAATGGAATTTTATTTATCTATACTATTTTTTATTGCTATCTAAATTATTTTTTTCTATTTATATATCTATAGAAATAATACATTTTAACTGACGACAAACTAGAAGGAGAGTCTCGATTCAACGTATATTTTTTTTTATAATACTATGTCTATGGGAGGTTCAGGGGTTAAAAAATATGGCAATTGGCAATTTTCAACGCGTTCTGAGTTACTTACGGCAGGTTACTTTTAGTTTTATATATATTCAATAATTTGCCGTTTCTGTGTGTATTTGGGATTTTTAATTATCAACTATTTGTTATAAATAAGAATATTTGACCAAAAAATATTCTAGACGCATTACATTTTAAACGCAGAAACCTTTGATAAACTATTATCGTTTTGCGTTCGATATGTCATTTGCTATCTTCCCTTTCAAACGTCGTGATAATATATTATCATTTTCTAATAGCAAATGTGACAGTTTGTTTTTTTTTTAAATAACTGCGATGTAAAAACAATCTTTCATTATTATAAAGATTGTTGTATAAATGACACTCAGATTTCGGGTCAGTGACGCAGCACAAGGTTGCCACTGTGTCAATGGCAGGTTTTAGGATTTCTCACTCGAGGATACGAAATATTTAGGATTTTCATTTCCTCACTCTAGTGGTGGAAGGGGCAAAAAATGAGGCGGTGAGTTCCAAAACTCTCTATATGCCTCCAAAATACACTGGAAAGTTTATGTTTACTGGGTACGAAGTGTCTCAACACTATGTTCCCAAGATCCTTCTGCCTACCCTGCTATGTACAGGATGCAAAAAATGGAATAATCTTACATTATATATCTATAATATTTTCTATCTTTATACATATAGATACAGTTATCGCAAGCTCGAGTATTCTGTCTAGTACTTTGAAATAAATCAATTATTTCTTTGAATTTTATACGAGTAAACCTATAAATGTAATTATGTATATTAGATTACGTCAGTGTCAGAAAACACTAAGTGTAAACGTTTAATACAGTAACTTTACTATTTGTACCTAATTAAGTTATAAAGAGATATATAGATGGTTTTTTTTTAGCTCCACGCTATATACTGTACATAGCATGCATGAGGACGAGTTAGTTCGGTTACTCTTTCTACTGTAACATAACAGGGGCGGCGTGGGGAACCTGGGAACCTAGTGATACTGTACTCCGTTCTGATTAAAACACTCCCGTTCTCCACTTTCCACTGAATTCTAGAGGTGTTGGGTGTTGAGTGACGGACCTCAACAAATTAACTGCTACATAATATATCAATGTCTCTAAAAATTTATTGATGAGTGGAAAACGGAGTGTCTTAGCACAAGTAAGTTGAGTTTCTTGCGCCGGTTCTTCTCAGCTTTGATGAATATAATTATTTGACTTTAACTTTACCTGTGTCTACACTACTAAACGCGTGATACAGCGTGAAGCGAAAAAGAAACACTTAAAGTATAATAAGTATATCCACAATAAAACAACGGCCATAGCTCAAGCGCAGGCGAACTTTCCTCGCAGCGTACGGTGTGAAAACGTTCCGATACAGTTGGTACCTTATACAAATATCCATCTACCGTCATAGAATGAATGGCTTTTATAATTTATATACTAACATTTATTCTAGAGGCCGAGAGGTATTTGTTATGGAGATGTAGGTTCAATTCTCACTCGGGGGAATGATTTATTTGACTTTGATATTTAATATTTTTATTTTTTCGCGTGTTGAGTTCTGTTACTTAACAAGCGATGCCTCGATAATTCGACAGATAGTGAGGAACGGAGTGTTTAAAGGGAATTAGAGTGTTTTGACACTAGGTTTCCAGGTTCAATCTGCATTCCCGGCCACGTGAAGGGTGTCAGGCTCGATAACTAAACGTGGAAATGACTTCAATGTGGAATCAGATAAAGTGCGGTGCTAGGTTACGCCAGTCAACTCGTATTGCCTTTAAACTAGTAATTGTAATATGTATTTTTTTATGTTAAATTCAAATTTTAAAAAATTTGAATTTTTTTTTTTTGAAAAATTCGATGTGTGTAGAATATAAACATATGATCTGGAAAAAATATAATATAATCTAGAAAATATAAACAAAAAAACGAAAATTGCAGAGTAGAGACTTTGAAATTTAAAAAAAAAAACCTAATAATGAAATACAAAGGGCTAAGTGATGATTCACTATTTTGAGTGTTAATTATCAATTTCCGTTTCCGTTTGCAATCACTGTAAGTAGTTAGTGACATTTCTGTACTTAAGAATGCTTAATGTGTAAACAGAAGTTTAAAATAATATTATTTTAGAGTCAAATAAGTGAAAGCTGATAAAAAGTAAGTAGTAAAAACTAGATTTTTTTTAATATTTCATACTGTATATTGCTTAAATAGACATTCAAGTGAGGTGGAGAAACTCAACGCTGCCATATGTCTGTGAAATCATAATACGAGTATGTGTGATTCAAATCTAACACCATCGCGATGAGATTTTTTTTAGCTTATGCGGGATACAGTGTGAAGCAATTCAATTCACGCTCTATCCCGCACATAGCAGTGTAGGTAGAGAGAACATGGGGACCTAGTGTGAAGACAATCCCTATTAAGACACATCCATTCCCCATTTTTGTTGTCCTTTTTACGAGATATTACGACGGAACTCAACGCCGCGCTACGCTGTGATCAAGTTGAGGGAATAAAAATATGAGTTATTACATTCCCCCTTTGGGAACCTGTCTACTTACTTTACCTCCTTTCATATAAATCATAACTAAACTACAAATATCGAGGCCGTCGTGGCGCAGTGGCATAAGGGTGTCGCCCGTAAAAGCGACGATTCTGGCTTCGATTCCCACTCGAGGAAGTGAAATATTTCTTTACGTTTATATTTCCATTTTTCTTCGCTCTGGAGTCGAGGCAAAGCGCGGCGTTGAGTTCTGTCACTCAACACGCAGTGCCTCTAGAATTCGGCAGAAAGTGGGGAGCGGAGTGTCTTAACACCGAGGTTCCCTTTGTTTACCCTGCTGTGTGCAGGATACAGCGTGAAGCTGAAAAAAAAACCTCCAAGTATTGCATCCATCACTGTTATCTAACGCCGTAAGTAGGTCGATTCATCTTCAATACAATCATATCACAAACGTTTGATATTATATTGTTCACTTAACAACTTCCGCCGTTTATAATATATATTTATGGCAATGATTTACATACCAGTATTCCGTTTGATGTGGTTAAAATAATATTTTTGAAATAGGCAAGGAACCTAGTGGTAAGTGGCTCACTGATCTTACTCTCTGCTTGCTTTTTGTTACCAGAGCTAAAGAAAAAGGAAAAAAAACACATTCCACCCAGTGGGAATAGAACCCATTGTGTTTATGCATGTGTCACTGCGTCATGCGATGGCTTCACTTTATTCCAAATCTTTTTTAATCAATCTGTATATTGTTGATAACCTTATTTATATCTGTTGCGTAGTCGTAAATATAGTCCATCTCTGGTGTGGGCCTCCCGAGTGGGCTGTACCTCAGCCATAATAATGTCGCACCCAGTACAATTTTTTTAAATAAAAAAACGTTGGAAAAAAGCTAAAATCCAAGCCCTCCCTGGAAAATCTAGATACTTAGACTATGATTGCTTAATATTAAACATTTTAACGAAGTCATATCGCCAACAACCGATTTCACGTCATTCAATATAATAAAAATTGCCAACAAATATTCAATCTAACAATATTTATAAGATACCTTCTCAAAGGAGAAAAATTGGGTTTGATATTTCCGAAAAAGGACAAAGAATTAATCCGCAATTTATTAAATCATCGGCAGCCAAAGGACGAAATTACGAAGCCGAAATATATCCCTTTGTGTATTGAGATGCACTTAATCGTTTGAGAGATGAGAGCACAGCATCCGGCGTTCATCTTGATTCGTTGTTTATATATTTAATGTAGATATATTGTATTAGGGGCAATCGCTTAGAATCGTAGGATACATGTAATTTAATTTTTTTTCTAAGGTCCCGCTGTATCCCGAACTTAGTAAGGCAGGCAGAGGGTATCTGGAAATCTAGAGGTACGACTCCGTTCCTATTAAAACACCACCGTTTCCCACTTTTCACCGAATTCTGAAGACCTCGGCATCGGATTGTAGCTCATTCAACCAGAGTAGTATGGTTTCCAGAGCGAAATAGAAAAATAGTAAAATGTTAATATAATATATAATTTTGTATTTTAAGTGAACTATTTTTCTTTTATTACAGATTCAAAATGCCGCCCTCGAAGGACCACAACGCTAAATACTCATACAATCGATCATTTTCTAACAGTGAGTTATTTTTTTCTTAACAAGTAATAAAAATAAAAGAATAGAGAAAAATTTGTATTAAGACAATATTGCCAAAACAGAAGCCTCAACACGAGGTTTTTACTATTCGACCGAGTTCAAGACATTGCATGTTGACTGGCGGAACTCATCGCCGTGGTTTGTCTACTAAATTGGGGAAATAAATATTCCACCTTCAGTCCACGTAACCTATAGCATCTATCTGCTGTCCTTAAGATGTATTCTACCAATATATCTTAAGGACATTTATGGTGTCACCTAGTTTATAAAGTTAGAAAATCCTCATTGTATTAACTTAAAAAAATCAAAAATTCCAGATGGCGTGTCAATGTCGGCAAAAGTGTACCATCCGGCTACGAACCTACTACCTCCGTCCCCACCACAATCACCTACTGGAATCGCTCCAGCGTTTTCTAACCGCACAGCACCAACATGGGGAAGACAGAACAGTCAAAGCAACGGCAAGTAACAGAGAAAATGGAGAAATTATCACGAGGATTGATTTTTTACTCAATTATGGGCCAAAGTACCCATAAAAAACCAGACAAAATGCCAGAAAAAACAGAATATGGCTAAAAAATTAATTTCTTAAGAAACAAAGGGGATGCGAATGTGTATACTTCATAGTGAAGAGTTTGGAGTGGAAAGATTTATAGTGTTTTGAAATGTGTTTCTAAGAATAATGTACATATGGATATTTTGAAGTGAAATTAGCTAAAAATTATAATTAAAATAATAAAAATATACTGAAAAACCATGATTTTCAATAGTTCTTTCATAAATATTTGCTCTGCGCCGGAATCAAAGCCATGATATGCGCCTCGAAGTTAATACGAAAAAGGAAGATTTCAGAATAAGATGAAAGCAAAAGATAATTTAAAATATGTATATTGAGAGCTTCACTCTGTTCATGGCAGGATAGACAGACGGTACCTGTGAATCTGAAATTAAATATTTCATTTTCTCGAGGGGGTTTCGAACCTACAACCAGTCGCGTATACAGTCGAATGCTTGTTCTTCAGCGTCACGACTGATCAAGATATTAATAAGAGATAAGATATAAAAAATTATATCAAATCCTTTATATATGACCATGTAGCGACTTCTTGAATGTGTTACTACACTTACTGTATTATTCTTTTTTTTTGTAATAAGTTATGAAATAAATTTTTTACTTTTATACTTAAACTTGTTTATTTTCATATTCTTTTTCATAAAATGTAGAAATTAAAAGGATGGATTTTTTTCAATTTGAACCAGCAGTTCCCGAGATTTGCGCGGAGTTAAACAAACTCATCAGCTTTATATAATTAGTATAGATTAGATAAATTTAATGTATGGTATAAGTTGAGGCCAGTCATGGCCTCTGGATTTCGGGGGAAAGTCTTAATGGGGAACAGAGTGTCGTAACAATAAGTTCCTATCCTATCCTATTTATAGGTATAATATATCAATTAATTTTTGAGGATATTATGGATTTGTGGGTCATCATCTGACTGTAAATACGATTCTTGTTCGATTGGTAGAGAGTGTTTAGCTTCACGCTGTATCCCTCCAGCATATAGAGCCTAGATTTAAAAGTCAAGCTAATGCTACAACGAACTTACTATAATATCAAATTACTGAGCTTTTTTGTTTTACCTGACACCGACATAATAACTATAAAATCTCTCTTTATTATTTTTATTTAGCAATATCAAAGTACGTTTAGCTTTATGTTAGGTAAGTTTTTTTTTTACTTTTTACTTTATTGTTTGTTTTTTTGTTTAAAAAAATATTTATTTTACAAAAAAATTAATTCAATAACCACATTACAACAAGTACCAATATGTCACTGATAACAGCTTATCAGAAGATAGTTGTTGTTATCAAAACAAAAATATATAACCATACTCTACAAAATATACTATAGCATATTTTGTACAAATAACACGATCGATCTTTTATGTACATGGTAAATAAAAATATGATGGAACTTATTTTGTTAATATACAAAAGTATATATACTTATCTAATAAAGATTAAAAAAAAGAGTTTGTTTGTTTGTTAGAACACGGTAATATCATGAACTACTAGTTGGAATTGCTAGCGATAACACTATGATTTGTCTTAGTAGAGTGGAGAAATGGGAAAATTTTTAATATACTCATCCCAATTGACTCCGTCATGTCGTAGGACGACAAGCTTGTTGTAAACACAACGATTGTGGGTTCGATTCCCACGCAGAGAAATAAAATAAAAAAAATAACACGCAATGCCCAGGGAACTCTGCGGAAAGTGTGGCGTCCCATCAAGTGAGAATTGAACCCGCCACCATCGCGTGTACATTCAATGACTGTTAAATCTATTTTACCAATTTTGTAATAGCACTATGACTAAGTATTCTCAATGTATTTAATTATACAACTAAATAAACGAACCGATTTGTAAAGTGAAAGTAAAATCAATTTTTCTTAAAATCAAATCATTTTGGGAAAATACTAATTTTTTACGTTATATTATATTATTCACGAAATGACGCATTAATAAGTATTTTTTTCCATTCATTCATATATCAAGATATACCATATTTGCAATTACATTCAAGATTTTTTTTTTGGTGAAAGGCAATAAAGAAATCAAAGGTATCCAAAGTTTTATGAAATTGTTATTAAGTATTATCTCTATTTAATGAAAAAAAAAAACACAAATATTAGTTAAATCATAAAGTCGTATAATAACGAAACTAATAACCTTCTGTCTTTAAAATCAGTTAAAAATTAATAGATTGTAAAATTATTGAAAAAGTAAATTACATAAACTAGATTGTTCGTAGTTTACATTCAGAGTAGCGCCATCTTTACTGTCAACATGGAAACATTTCAAATAATCAATATGATATGAATTTAGTTCAAATAATCACCAAGAGATGACTCTGTTAGCATTTTTTAAATTATGTTTTGAATTGATCACTTATTTGTCGTGTAAGATCAACAACATTTTGCCACCAAAAACGTTTTTGAATAATTGTAAATTTTATAATTTCTTAGTCTGTACAAGAGCATTATAACAAAAAAGATAATTAACAATTTTTTTTACAAGAATTTATATTTAAAAATGTAAAATTTATTTAAGGCATGTAATAAAAGTGCAGAATGCTCTTAAATTTGTATTTATTTGTATTTTATAATATTACAAAAATCTTATACATCTAAATGATAATTTAATTAAATTTTATACTCTAAATATTAAAAAGCAGTAAATTAATATAGCTGCGCCATCTAGCGATAATACTTGAAACTGTAGAATCAAATCTCAATAATCAATATCTTAGTCCTTGCTAGTTTCATTATGATGTAATAGATAGCGCTAGTGGAACAGTTCACTGTATTTACTTACGATAATAATTAACATCTTTAATTACACATAAATTCAGAGCCCAGCTAGGCAACGAGCAGTGTCACGCTTTTTCCTGAGTAGAACCCACCCTGCTATGCTAAAGATAAGAAACAAGAACAAGAAGACATTGGTGTCTGTGATGATTAATATTTTAAAAATTTACAAATTAATGATGAAATGCCATTAAATAAAACATTATCTTCTGAACGAAGTAAATGTTTTAACACTAGAATCCCAGGTTCCCTCTGCCGACCCCGCTATGCCTGATCCAGTGTGAACCTGATTAATAAAACTCGGTTTTAATACCAATATTGTGCAGATGTTGGCAAAAAGAGGACAGTAATTGTGATATAGCGACTAAAGCGAAAAAGTTATAAATGAAATCAATACAACTTAATTGTTTATAAGCTTCAGCGTCACGATGTATCCACATGTTAAGACAGGTTTATAATGAACATACATTCATAGAGGACATACATAGAAAATACATTCTAAGCCTATGGTGTCCTGGGCTACGACCCAAAAAACTCCTTAGTGTGTCCGCCTCTGAAAGTAACTTAATACATGACTGTAAGCACAGTGATTGCTTGTTCGAACATTATACGTAATATCTGAAATTCGAGAGGAAAGTGGAGAGCGGAGTGAGTGTCTTGACATTAAGTCCTTTCTCCCATGCAGTGTGAAGCTGAAGAAAATTCAGACGCTAACACATGACCAAAGTAATTTTTAATTTTATTTTTATGCTACTTTCCTTTTAGGAGCGATGATTATCTAAAAATTTGGACCATTTTTCTAAACTTTCATATTTATCGCCTATAAATATATCTTCGGGCCATTGTTTTGGAAGAACAGATACGGTTTCCATTAAAAGTGTTGTTCTCAAATTTATGGCGTTTGAAGATTTTTAATTACTTACTTACTTCCAGTGTGCACGTTGTAGTCGAGATTGGTATAGGTAAAGTTTGGTGGTAAATATCCGTTTTTTTTTCCTTTTTAAATTGGATTTCACGCTTTATCCCGTATATAACAGGGTTTGTAGAGTGCTAGGACACTCAGTTTCCTAATTTCCGCCAAATATTTGAGATATAGGTACGTATTGAATCTAAACGACATGCTATGGTTTTTTACCAGAGCGATGTGATAATAATCCATTACCCCGAATAGGAATCGAACTTACGGACACCGACAGTGTCAAGATGAGATCATTTGACATATTGGCATCCTCTTGTTAGGCAGAAAAATTTTGTAAGTTATATATTATTTTTATGTAAATACATTTTCCTTTCAAACGTATATTCAGTGGCAGAACCCAAAAACGCAATTTAGTTAATTTTTATATGGAAACGACAATATAATGAATATTAACATCGTAGAGTTCTCCCCCTACATAAACAGTTTTTAGGAGATAATGAATGTCTAGAAAAAATGGAGAGTTGGGACATATCCGTTCCCTGATTTTCATCGAATTCGCAGGCACTGCGTTTTTAGAGGCGGAACTCAACACCGCCTTTTGTCTCGTTACACACGCGAAGAACAGAAATTGTTAATTATTTAATTTTCTCGGGTGGAAATTAAAACAAATAACCTGTCTAATTAACAGTCACATGCTTATGCTCTAGAACCACAAGTAGTCTCAAAAAAATTCTCTGCCTGAATAAAAACAACGTTAAACATAAAAAAAAAAAACTCAAGTACTAACATCAAATCACACGTCCATTGCATGATATTCTGCATTTTCTATTATTAGACGCCCCCGTTAGATCATTGACTAAATATAGAAATGAACAAGTGCCTTCAATCGATGTATCTGATTTAGTTGATAACGGCGCCACGTAATAAGACCAGGGTCTGGGGTCAATTGATTCGTGATTCTTTCTGGTGACGAACAGGTGATTGAATTAGTTTTATATTTTGTTTGTGATGATGCTAGATTGTGTGCTGCTCTGGGTTGGAATGGAGGGAGAAAGTTTTTCGATCCTTTGAGTCAGTTTAAAAATTTGTAAATATATAGTAATGTGATTTTTTTATTAATTACTTTGTACCTATTACGTCGGGCTATATCAGTATGAATCTGAAAAAATATTTTATGTGTTACTACAATTGGAAAAAACCGCATTCCGAACCTTTCTCAAGTATTATAATATTTACTATAATAAATATATAATATTACTACTTAGCTGAGCCAAGCGACTCCATCCAGCGTCCCCAGTATCCTTTGTATTTTAGGCTGAGCTTACATCATACCTTATTTTGACTGAGAATCGAACCCACCACCAACGCGTTCAGTCGAGGCCGTACCGCTGCCACGACGGTCTAAATAGAATATAGCTATATATTCTATAATGTATTTACAATAGAAAAGAGGTCATAATTCGTTCTCACAACAATTGCCAGCAGGCGCCACTCCATTTGGTACTTGTCACTTGTATGTATGAGTGTTCGCCTCTACTGAGCTATAATCTAGCGAATTTTATAAATTAATTATAAAATCTTGATTAAAATAATCTATTTAGTTACTAAAAGTATTTATAAATAATAAGAATGTATAAAAATATTAAATTGTAATTGCAGAAAAATATAATTTTAATTTGGAAACTGTACGATATAGAAAATAAGAATGTATGCCTTAGTGATCAGTGCTTGGGCAGCTTAAAGAGGCGCGAGTTCGAGTGTCGCTAGATTTCCCAAATTCAGTCGACAGAATGACTTGTCTCCACCCTCCCACCTCCTCTAGTTAACTTTGTGTGGTTTTATACATCAAGAGGTCACCATTCTCTTTCATTCATCATATTACTAAAAACAATTAAAGTGACAACGTTTGACCGAGAATATGAGTCATTGGTAGATTTGATACTCAATGTTTGTAATATGATTGACTGTCCGTCCATGTCGTCACGTGAGTCTAATTTCATCGTATAGTGGGCGTTTGATTGGTATATAATAAAATTGCAATTGCTGTCTGTACATGGATGATATATGAGAATATATAATATTGAGCAAGGAAATGAAAATATTAAATAATTCGTTGAAAAATGTATGTAAATATTACTTTAAAAATATTTACCTAGAATATTTATTAGCTGTAATGTATTTCTTATTGATCATAATTGGCTCTGTTCTCTAGATCTCGTTATTTTTGCCCAGAGAAAAAAAAATTATAGCAAAATTGAAGGAATAATCCTTCAGATGAATCGAACCCACAACCAACCAACCAATTCCAAAAATAATCCATTTCACATAAGAACACACACATAAAAGAGTAATAACCGATACAAAATTACAATAACAACAGTGAAATGCAAAAAGCCGACGCGACCGCAACTATTGGCGCGCCTGCAATTGACAGCGCCGCTCAATTTATGGGCCGCACTGTCTACCGGCGTTTGTTGGGAAGTAGAGTAGCTGGAAGGAAACATAATGTATTCATTATGAAAGAATATGTGTTTTTTTAATATTTCATATACAATAAAAATAAATCAGTTTCACGCTGTATCCCGCACACAGGGTAAGCAGAGGGAATATAGTTTTAAGACACTCCATTCTCCGCTTTCTGCGGAATTTTGGAGGCAACACGTATATTGAGTGCCGAAAGAAATAGAAATATAAATTTAAATAAATATTTCATTTCCCCGATCCATACATAGATCATTTGAATTATTTTTATATCCCCACTCTGTTAGACAAAGCATTGAATTCCGCTTCTCAGCTTACAAATACCCAAAAATAAGGCGAAAATTAATGAGAGGAGTAACTGAACACCAGGTTCCGTCTGCCTACTTTGCCTAATGTAATATTTGCATTGACTGGTTTATCCATTGGAAACAAAGTAATAACATTATGTTTCTTCTGTAAAAGAATAAAAATAATAGAAGAAGAAATATTCTCCTATATACCCCATATTCTCTGTAGAATATTTAAATTTGCAATCATATATTTTTCTTCTGTAAATAAGAAAAATAAAAGCTCATCCATGCAAACCCATTTCCACGTTACAATCCCGTATTTAATTAATTCTCACATTCGAATAGTGCGAATTTTGACTGCAAGTGAAGCCAATGTTATTTGTTTTGTCGTTTTAAATTAACGCCGCGCCGTGTGGCGGTAGCCTCAATAATGATGGGTGTGCGTTTTCGTAATATTTACAGGAGCGCAGGTGTGTTGTAAATTCGATGGTTATGTGTTCGAATGCTACTCGAGGGATTGAATTGTTTAATTTTTTTTCTTATTTGGTCTATTAAGGGCGCAAAGTACTCAGTTTCCTTAGTCAACGAGCAATGATTCAAGAATTAGTCGTATAGTCAGGAAAGGCTACGTCTTAATGGAGAACGGAGTATCTTATTAGAATTAGAATACTAGGGTCCCATGTTCCCTCTGCCCAGCTAATGCTAAAAAAATGTTTTTTTTTCTGTTTGAGTTTTATTATTTTAATGTATAACATAAAGAAAATAAAAGCTTATTGCAATCAGAGTACGTAGAGGGAACCTAGTGATAAGACATTCAGTTCCCAACTTTCAGTCATATTTCGAGACATTGTTTCTAAAGTTGCTTAATCATATCGAGACAAGAAAATGAAAATAGTTAAATCTGTCGAGTGGAGATTGAATCCACAACCATTTCTAACAACATAAAGGTGTTATTTTTAATATAATCATATATATAATTAATTCGAAAAACAAAAGAAAATCATCCCAAAGACAAACTCCAAAAAAACTCTCCGGGCTATGAAAAATTCAAAACAAAAAAAATGCTTAAAAATGAATCTTAAAAAAAACTCTCTCCCCATTTTTCTTGGGATTCGTATCGAAGTACCATCGAGTAAATTGCCTCATTGGTTATTTATATTCAATTAGTGGGTAGCTAATTATTTCTCAGCTTATCTTCGGATGATTTATCTTGGCTAATTTTTTAAGATCGGTCCCTTTTTTTTTAATTATTACCGTCCCGACGATTCGATTTATCTTGTTAATTAAATTAGAGGGTGTCGTGACGAAGCGGAATGGTGAATGGTTGTAAATGTGACGGTGGCGTATTCGATTCTCGCGATGGTAATAATCTATCTAAACGCGGAAATCGAAATCTAAGGGGAATGGAATACTAAAGGTGGAAATTACCCGGATGAAGCTTTATAATGGTTAAAATTTTTATCCTTTTGAAAATTAAGCTCATTCAAACTAAGAAACAATATTTTAGAAAGTATATAGTGCAAGTCCAATGAGTGGAAACTTTGACTTAATGGTCGAAGGTGGTAGATTGGTGGTGTTTATTTTTTTTTCATTGAAGGCACTTTTACTTTTATACCAGAGATAAGAAAGGAAAATTATTTATTCATCGAGTGAGAATCAAACTCACAACCGTCCGTTTTGTGGTCTAATTGTCGCACTTTACTATGACGGTCTTAAAAAAAATCCTTATACACATATTATATAAAGATGAGATGAAAAATTCGTTAGTTTTCCACAAAGGCTTTCCACTTTGCATTTTTAAAACCCCACATTTGGTACATTAACATCTTTATAAGAGGGGAGGGAGACACGGGTGTATTACCTAGTGAAGGCATCAGATATGAATCTTTAATTTTCCAAATTTATTAAAACGCTAAGCGAACTCCACGTTCAAACAGCAATATTTTTAACGACGGAGGTTAGCTACAGTGATGGCCTTCATGTCGATACTAAATTTATTTCGTTTTAGAAAAAAGTAGTCGCGAATGGGCACAAGCGTACGACTGACACCACAGACTGACAGATTGTAGGTTCGATTATTAATCGAAGAAAGGGGGCAAAATCACTGTCACGCTTTGAGCTCTTTAGCCTAGAGCCTGGAACTTGTGTGTCGAGTGTAGGCTTAAGGGATTTTTTAATAAGCATTAAAATTCTCCATTACTGTTCAAACTCTTCTCCATTTTTAATCAACTAATGTTAAAATTATAAGTGATATAAAATTTGCATACAAAGTAACTAGCATAACCTTAGACCAGAGGGTCCAGAAACAATTCTAGATCAATATATAATAATTGAATGATAACAATATATATGGGGCAAGTTTATCGAACAATCAACCGATGATGTCATATTGGCTCGTCGAACTCGTAGCTTGTTTCCATTACACTGAATTGTAGATGCCGAGGCCGTCGTGTCACAGCTGATTGTAGATGTCGGTGCTTGGAGTTCGACCCTCATTGGGGGGATATTTATATATCCTTACACACTCAACACACTACGTCCAGAAGATTGGACGGGCGAAAGGTACGGAACGGAGTGTCTTAACACTGGTGTAAGTTTTTTTTTATTTTACCCGTAGGTTAGTATTTAGTTCCATGTGGTTATAGCTTTCCATTTTTAACCAATTTCAAAAAAGGAGTTAATAATTGTCTGCATATTTGTTTATAAATATCTTGGAAATTAAGTTAAGTTATATCAAAAATATTTGTTTTGAATTCAGTGAAATATACATATATCAACAACCAAAAGCTGCAATAATCTTTGAAATGTAGATAAACACATTTTTAAGCATGCTTCTTTCTTTTTGTTCTGCTAACCAGCATAAGATTCTCTACATTATTCTCTCACTGAAATTATTTTAATATTCATTTAAAATCATTAAATGGCAATTAAATTATTTTTTATATTTTATTTATGGCAAAATAATAAGCGATATTTGAATAATAACCATTTCTTTTGGAAATATTGTGATTGAAATATTGAAGCCGTCGTGGCGCAGCGGCACAAGGTTGTGACTGAAACGCGACGGTTGTGGGTTCGATCCCCACTTGAGGAAGTGAAATATTTATTTACGTTTATATTCACATTTCTTCGCTCTGGTGTACAGGCCAAGCGCGGCGTTGAGTTGTGCCAATTGACACGCAACACGCAACAACGGAATGTCTTAACACTAGTTGTCCTTTGCCTACCCTGCTACGTGGTGGATACAGCGTGAAGCTGATGAATGAATGAGCTTTTAGAAATATGAACTTATTGGTCACACATCCGAAAAACATTTTTTTTTATTTTAAAGTTTCATCATAATGGAGACAGTATAATAGACAGATTGATTGTATAGTATTGTACACCCATCAATTTGTGCATTTAACATATTGCCGTCGCATTGTTCTGAGATCGAGTCATCGCCTTCAATACTGTTTACTGCTGTATAATCAATTCCTAGTAAATATTTTTGCTGTCTATACTCAATAGTTGTAGGTTCTATTCCCATTTGAAGAAGAGAAAAAAAAATCTAGGTTGAGTTGCTTTGTGAGATATAGGATACGTGAAGTTGAAAAATTCAGAATGATCTTATGAAAATTATGTAAACATATTTTTTATATTTAACACCTGTTAAACCCCTGTTTAGTAAAATTTTTCTTTGCTTTACGCTAACATACATAATACAGTAAGCGCAGAAAATCTAGTGATAAGATACTCCGTTCCCAATATTCGCACAATTTACGAGACATTCGGTGCTTAGTGGTGGAACTCAACGCGACGGTTTCACGCGGTCAATGTGATCATTTTTTTTATATTTCTAAAAATAAGTTTTAGTTATCGACTCGACACCAGCACATCCCTAGCGCAGTACACGATAGGAAATTAAAATTTTCCTCTTCATTTAAAAGAAGCGCTGCCCCCGGCTAACTCCTTAATGTATCCGTCTATTTTGTACGGTCCGTCGCTGTTACAACGTATCGAAGTGGAGATTACCTAATAATTATGTTTATATAAATATTTGAGGCCAATAGTGGGCTACAAGGGTGTGACTGTAATCCGACGGTTGTAGGTTCGATGCCCGAGACAGTGAGTTATTATTTATTAATATTTACATTTCTTCACCCTGGCATCTCGGTGAAGAAAAACACGGCGTTGAGTTTCCCGTCTCTCAACACGCGTTCCCTCTGCCTACTTTGCTTTGTGCGGGATACACCGTGAAGCTGATTTTTTATATAGTTATTTATTTACTTTTTGGGATTGATCACATTTGTCATCTAAATTTATTGCAGAAAATGCAATTATCTTTAAGATTTGTGACTGATAGCCAACGTCCGGACGAAACTACTGTATCTACTGAAAAAGTTCAAAATTTAACCTGCAGATATAGGTAAGGAAGTGTAGGAGAGCAATAAGAGAGAGAAATTTCCAAGATTAATTTTCAAATGAAAGTCAAAATACTTCCACCTAACACATACATTGCTTTGATAGCCGCGAAAACCACAAACAAATTTTATAGAAATTTTACCATCAAAGGGACTATATTTTTTTACACTTTATTTCAATCCATTGAAAAACTCCCTACAGTCAGATGACCCGTCTTATACAGGTAGCTTTTACAAAGAAAGAAATAACTTCTATACTTCTTCTATACAAGTATTCTATACTAAAGTCTACTAGACTTGTATTTTTTTTTCAACGCGACCGACATCTTTGAGAATCTCAAGCGAGCAAGGGGCAATTATTTCTTGCTTTCAATGCCGTCAAAGCTCGGCTGAGTTTAGTAAGCTCGTTGGTGCATATGGATATGTGAAATTGACGTTTGAATACGGTTTTACGGTTTAATATTACAAAATATTGTATTTTTTAATTTTTCAGTTTCACGTCGTATACCGCACGTGGTAGGATAAAAAGAGTGCAGCGTTAAGACACTCCGCTCTCCAGTTTCTGCCTGATTTCGGGACATTATGTTTTCAGTGACAGTACTCAACGGAGTCCATTTTTTTTTCATCATAGCGAGGTCTAGATTTAGACGAAACTACTTATACTTTGGTATGCATCTCGTCACTTAGTATCAGAAGAGTTTTATTTAATAAATGTAACATGCGGTTAGGTAAAAAAATACAAAATATATAACTTAGCACTCCCACAAAATATAGCAATAACGAACCTATGGAAAACAGACAAAACCGGCAAAAACTAGTAGTCAATACGAAACAAATAAATGCTTCTTCACGTTATTTCACCGTCTTCACTGTCTCGAGCTGCTGTCGATCTGGAATCTGCATACAATCTGGTATCTTCGAGGGTCAAATATTTGGCATTCCTTACAGCAATTACACGTCACGTCAGTGGAAATCGAAGGATGTTTAATTAAATCCTATTCAAATTATTTATCTTAGATGTTTTGTGTTTGTTTGTGTGTTTGTGTTTAAAGTGTAGGTTTGTGTTAATTTATCACGTGTGACTGTACACGCGACGGTTCTGAATTCGATTCCCATTTGCGAGAATAAATTATTTTCATTTCTTTGCTCTGGTAACAAGACAAAAAGGCGCGGCGTTGAGTTCCATCACGCAACATCCAATGTCAAGAAAATGTGGTCAGAAACTAAGGAATGGAGTGTTTTAACACAAAACTACTTCTGTCTATCATGCTGTATGCGGTCTACAGCGTGAAAAAAATTCAAACAGTTGGCCCTAATTAGTTTATATTTGAAATAAATAGTTATATCACCAACTCTACGTAATATATTCAATTTATTTGTCTTGTAAATTCTAGCTGTTGCTTACGGAGTGTAAAATGACACTCGATACGCTGCTATTTGTAATTACACGCTGTTACAGGTGAGTTTTAAACTCAAATTATTAGGATAATTTAATATAATTGATTAAAAAATAAAAATATTTTATTATTTCTTTGTTTTATTTTAATTTAGTACCCATGTGGCGTGTTGAGGTCGTCGTGACGACATGGTGCAGCGTCACTGCCACTCAACACGCAATATTTCTAAAACTATATGGAAACCAACTCAAAAATATGTTTCATTTAACCTACGTCACTATGCAGGAAAACACGTGAAAAGACTATCACATATAATCTTCTCTAGCATTTATTCATAATATAAATATTTTTTATGTTTAAAGATACCGTATAACCTTAATTTCTTCTATTATTCCTTCATAAATCCCATTTCGTCCACTAAACTGAATCAAAACAAAGCATAAACATTGTATAGATATGAAATAATAAGTATATAATAATCTATAGGATATGTTACAACACCCTAAATCATGATATTAGCAAGAAACTCTAATGGTCGAGATATAATAAGAGAAAGATTCTCGCTATATAGGTAAGAAACAAGGGTGGAATACACTTAAAACAATATTTATAAATATTTCTCTTGAGCAGAGTACGTGGTAAAAGAGGCAAGGATTTGGTTTATTTTCAAAAATTCAGTATTAATAACAGCAGTACAATATACCAATGGTCACAGTACCAGGTGAAAGAACCTAAGTGAATCAGGATCTCCCAGGATCGAACGTGTGATGAAAGAATTACAAAAAAGATTTATGAAGAAGTTGTTGATTTTTTACCTATGATGCTAGAGGTCACGTAATTTGCATAAGAATCTCCTGGATTCTGCCTGATGGATTTTGCTGATTTTTAGAATTGTATGGCGGAACTGAACACCGCGTTTTGTCTACTTGTACGGGGAAATGATCAATATTTTTAAAATATAAGCGGGCGTTAACTTCCACAACACATGGATTGGAAGTACTCGGTGTACCCCGACCACAATACAAAAACACAGCGCAGTAGTTGCAGAAGTGGGGGACGGACATCAAAGCGTTAAGTGCGTCTGCTCATCGAATCTATTTAGTCCCCTCGATAAATAAGATTACGTGTACAACACGGTTTTGTTTTCTTTTTGTTTGTTGTGGGTTCGATTCCTATTCGGGGGAATGAAATACTATTTATTTATATTTTCCTCTATTCCCTTTTGTATTAAGGCAAAAGCGCGGCGTGGTGTCGTGCCATTCAACGCGCATTGCTATCTGAAGTCAGCGGAGGGTAGAAGAACTTCTTCTTCTTCTTAATGGAAGTGGAATGACTTAGCACTAGGTTCCCTCTGCCTACCCAGCTGCGTGCGGGATACAGCGTGAAGATGTTTTTTTTTAAATACTGTTTTATATTCTTGTGCTTAACATAAACTGCAATCAACAAACCACTTTTCGAGTTAGTACCTATAGAAGCAGATAATTATAAATGTTAGATTTCCTTTGACTGTCCCGTTACATTGTATATGTGCAAAAAATATAGATATTAACTACTGCACCACAACGGTCTTAATATTTCATCAGTATTAAACATTAAGGAGATGTATTTAGTTTTTACAAATGTTAAAATATTAGTATTAATGTTAAGGGAGGTGGGAGTTATCTGAAAGCTCGAAGCTTCGGACGAAAAATATACTATAACCATACATTTGCAACTGGGTGCGGCCGGTTTAGGGGTAGTGTATGAAATATAATGGGTTATATTATAATTATTATTATATAATTTTTTGTATAATGCGTACAAGAGTACAAGAAAGGTACAAGAGTTTGTCTGTAGACGCAACGGTTACGGGTTCGATTTCTACTTGGGGGGAATGAAATATTTAATAATATTATTTCCTCGCTGTGGTGAAGAGGTAAAAAAGCGCGGCGTTAAGTTTTGCCTGAAAAGTTAGGTAGCAAGTGCTGAAGTGTTTTAAACATTCCTATGGTGCAGTCCCTATTAATTATGAATTCCACTATTCATATTTATTATTATTCTATAATGATTAATTTCTCTACATTTTTATATAGAAAATAAATATATTATTTACGTACTACTTCCTACACTCAGCCTAAGCAAATACCAAACACTAATCCCGCCACACATTAACAGATCTCCGACTGTAATCTGCAGATTTACTATATAACTTAAAACATGCACTCTTTGAGTAAAGCTTTAATTGAATACTAGTATTTTCTCATTTTTCTCTCCACATTTTTAAAATGCGGAGAATTTATATTTTCTGAGTGATATTGTGTACGGTGTCGAAACTCAACGCCACACTTTGTTTTGTTATCGAACGAGGAAATGAGAATATTAAATATTTCATTTCCACTACTGAGAATCGAACTCAACTATCGCGTTTACAGTCGCAACCGTGTACAACTTCACCACAACAGACTTCTTCTCCATCTCCATTAAATAATAAACATAAATAACATTAATAATAAGATGACTAACGCCATTTGCAATTATTTTTTTCATTATAGAGAAATATTACATTTACCATCGATACCCCATAGAGTGGCGGGAAGAGATAACGGAACAGTAGTGAGTAAGAGAATGTGTTACACGGATGTAGTGCTTACGGGATATGGTTTGGAGATGCAAATACTCATTTTAGTGTTATAAGGCTGGGAAAGAGAAAGAGAGGCCAGTCGTGGTGTCTAAGGTATAATAGAGTAGGATTACTGCAAAGTTAACAATTCGATTTCCAAAAATCAAAATTGCTGCAAGTTCACCTTCACACATTATCCTGGACATAGCAAAATAACTTAATAATTACACTTCGATCCCCAATTTTCAATAATTGCTTATGAGATTAAACATCGAATCCACAGCCATTGTGCTTACAGGTGATGTCCTGCTGCACCGTGACAGCCTCATTCTAGGGTTCCTTTAAGTTAATTTAATTTACACCCCATCAGGACCCCGTTAAGTTAATTTCATGGTCGAACAGTCAAAAAATTACTGTTAACTTTAAAAATAATGGTACATTAGAGTCGTTTCCATTATAATCTATATCTATAATACCATGTGTAATAATTGTGGCGTGCTGCGTGTTGGTTGACTGTCGTCGTAAAAATATGTTACTGAACACTGCTTTTCTTCTATTATACTAAATATTGTTAATATAGATCATTCTTGTATTGATTCAGGATGTTATGGTGCATCTGTCCGTGAATCCGATAGTTGCAGATTCCATTCTTAGTTCCGATTAAGAAAGCTTGAAATTGACGATAAAGTACTTTAAGCTTTAAGCGACAGTTGTTGTTTCGATTTCCACACAGGGGAATAAAATATATTCATTTTCTTAGTTAGGAATACAAGAGTATTAGTATTACAAGACATAGTGTGACTTTCAATTGCGTGGTTCAACACACCATGTGAGAGAGAGAGAATGATGGAGTGTCTTAACATTAAGATCTCTCCGCTATCCTGCAGCATGTAGAGTAAAGCATGAACTAAAAAAAATAATCACATTAAAGAATCTCTAAATATAGATAAGATATAAATATATATATAATCAAACACGAAAAGAGGGTAGCCCAATATTTCCCAATAAGGTGTAATCGACGCGTTATTACTGTCGGCGGCTAACATAAATTAATACATTTTCCTTTATGGCCGAATGTCTAGGGAACCTTAATATCCTCTCATAAGTATTGATGTTTGTTTGTGGGGAGATAATAAGGAAAGATTTTCTTTGATAGCACAATGTTTTGGTTTGGTTTGGTCGCGGGTTTGATGCTCGGTTCAAGTAATTCAGTGTAAATTTGACGATTTACTGGTTGAAATCGATCAATTACTCGTGTTATTATGTTGGAGCCCGCGCCTGTCTCAATGCTTCAAAAAGTAAGCCATTCATTCATTAGAATGATTTTTTTTGTATTATAAGAGATTTCGTTTTGGATGGTATCTTTTATTTTATTATTTTTCTACTTTTCTACTTAATTTAAATAATACTATTGCCCGAAGATACAAGTTATGGGTATAAGTATATCTATCTAGATAGATAGATATAATATAGAAGTATAAATTGGATAAATATCCAATCTATACTTCTATGCCAATATTATTGAGCTGATTTGCTTGTTTATTTAAACGCGCTAAACGCTTAAACTACTAGTCTATTAAAAAATTAAAAAATTCTTCTTAGATATATTATTATATCAGCTCACAAACTACTTTTCGATTTAACCCACTGTATCTGCGGTCAAAGTACTTAGTACGTATAGGTCGTCGTGGCGCAGTGGCACAAGGGTGTGACTGTAACGCGACGGTTGTGGGTTCGATCCCCACTCGAGGAAGTAAAATATTTATTTACGTTTATATTTCCATTTCATCGCTCTGATGTCAAGGCTAAGGGCGGCGTTGAGCTTTGCTACTCAACACGCAATGCCTTCAGAAATTGGCAGAAAGTGGGGAACAAAGTGTCTTAATATTAGGTTCCCTCTAGGTACCCGGCTGTGTGTGAGATACAGCGTGAAGCAGATCTTCAAAGTACTTAACTAGTGAGTCATGTGTCATTCATTTCATTTTCCACCGAGTTATTGAGGCATTACGTGTTGAGTGGCGGAATTCGACGCCACGCTTTGCCTTGTAGCCGAAGTGAAAAAATTTAAATATTAATAAACAATAATTCATTCCCCTGATTAGCTTAGTAGTCAGAATGCTTGTAATTTTTATACATTTTACAAATAATTACGAGATATCAAGTTTTCTAGAAAACTTTTAATTTTTTTGACTTCATCACACCGGCGAAGCCGCAGGCAGAAGTTGTGATTTCTTTCTTAAAAATCTTATAATTAATACGCACTTTGCCTAATTTCTAATTAAAATATCGATCAAGTTTATTCATTTCCTTAGATGCTAGGGGGATGACATCTAAAAGGGGGGGGATCCGCCATTTTATTTTTAATGTTTATTGCCTTTTGCCGGATAAATGTACCCTCTGGGGAGTGAGAGGCAAGGAATCAATGTGGTCGAGGATTAAGTGTCCCGTACTACTTGTTTGGAGTTTCTTTATTTTATAGGT